>CM046036.1:73732358-73907980 GCA_025215565.1 Flaveria ramosissima
AATTTTGCCCTTCTCTTTTAAAAGACAAAATATGTAAATTCCTAATCATATATTTTCTTTCTTTTTGTATTTATTTACTTTCTTTTCTTTTTTTTTTCTCTCCACTTTTATTTTACACCTTATCTTAATTATAATTAGTAAATTAATTTTAATTGTAAAAAATTAATTTCATAACTGATTTTAATATATTTCAGTTTTGTTATTTGTTAAATTTTGTTAAGTACTTTTCTGCTAGAACAAATAAAATTTTAAAAAACCTAATAGTTTTTCTAAAAATGAAAATTACATAAACTAAAAATATAATTTACAAAAATTAATGAAACATAAATGATTAAAACATAAACTAAAACATATATGGGTTTAAATAACCCCGATTAACGACAAATTTTAAAAACACCTAATAGGTTTCCACTAATATATTATTTTGTTTTTTTATGTTTTATTTACTTAAGTTTTCTTTCTTTCTCTCTTATAAACATTTTTGTTTTATAAACTTATCTTAAATATTATTAATTAATTAATTTAAATATTTTATTAAATTCAAATTTTATTCATAAATTATTAAATTCTAATGTTTTCATTTCTTTACTTTAGTTATTTCACATTAGATAAAAATTAAACTAGTAACGGTTTGTTACACCTTCGCTTTTTAACCCTTTTGGTATAAAAATTTCAACTATATCAAATCGTTAATTTTACGTATTATATTAAAAACCTATCGAATATCGTATGTAATTGGGCGATGACTTTTTTATTTTACTTAGTTATAAATATTATATGTTAAGTCTTATATATGATCGGGCTTTACTTAATATATAAAGTCTTTAATTGTTCTTATTGTAAAGTTCGTTTTCACTTTAATTTTTAGTGGTTTATGTTTGATTTAAAACCCATTAGTAACCGTTTTTGTTTACTTAAAACTTTAGAGTTGTTGTTTAGACTTATCTTTATGGTGAACTTTTAGATGGGTTGGTCATTATTTTATAAAAAAAGAGAGAAAGAAATGTTAAAAGTCAAACCGAAACCACGACCTGACGTATAGAACAACCCACTGACCCATGCTGCCACCCTATTTTCTATTTTTTTAAAAATTGATTGGACCAATAATATTTTAACACATCATAATATTTAATTAGCATACTTAATGCTTGAATTTTTTCCCCCCTTTGTTTGCTTCTTTAATAGAAAAAATTAATACATAATCTTTTCATTTTCCTAAACATTTTTATATAAATCTTATTGAAATGGATTTTTTAATTATATTTTATTATAAAATAAATATTAGCCATTTGATAAATGTTTTAAAATATAATAGTAATTATTATATAATTTAATATAATAAAAACTCATAAATCATATTTGGATGATTAAATTTAAAAATAACTAGTTAATAATATTTAAGATAAGTATTTAGATAAAAAGTGGTTAAAATAAAGAAATAATGAAAAGTAAAGTTAATAAAATAAACACACAAATAAAGAAAATAAAAGATATATAAAAGTTACACATTTTGTCCTTATGAGAGTCAGGGGCAAAATAGGCATTTACAAAACTATAACAGAAAAAGTTAACTGCTGTTAGTGAAAAAGACAAAAAATGTTATAAATTTTCAAATAAAGGATACTCAGTGTAATTATTAAAGTTTAAGGACAAGATCCGTAATTTTAATCATACTTAAAGGACAAAATTTGTAATTTACTCTATGTAAAATTATCATTCTATACTCCTTTCACTTTTATTATAAAAGATATGGATAAATATTAAAATTATTAAACTCACAACATGCCTATAGAAAAATATTAGTATTATAGTTATTATAAATATGAAGATATACATAACTTATATACTTAAATATTTAAATAAAATAATACTTAATTTAAATAGTATTCAGTTATAAAAATATAATTAGTAAATATAAATTTAAATGTCAATTTATAGTATCATAAATAAAATAAAATTTAATAACGTGAATTAAATAATATCATATTATTAGATAATATATTAATACTGTTTATTAAATACATGAAATAGACAAGGGCAAAAATGTCAAACTATATAAAATTTAAGGAATAAATTTACAATAGTGCCCCTAAAATATCTTAAAATCTTAATCAATTTTATATTTTATCTCTCTTAAATGACTTGCACTCTTTTGTACATTGTTTTAATACTTGTATAGTTGGTAAAATTACATCTCTATGCAAAGATGTGTATTATGTAGTAGTATAAATATAAATATTTAAATAAAATAATACTTAATTTAAATAGTATTTAGTTATAAAAATATGATTAGTAACTATAAATTTAAATGTCAATTTATATTATTATAAATAAAATAAAAATTAATAAAGTGAATTAAATAATATCACATTATTAAATAATATATTAATAATATATATTAAATAATACAATAATTAATTAGAAGAAGTTAATTAAATGGGGACAAAAGTAAAACTCTTGCATAAAAACACTTGTTATCTATGCTTAAAATGTTGTATAGGTATCTTACACTTTAAATGAAATTATCATCTTATATTTCTAATATGTATTATATAGTAGTATAGATATATAACAAATACAATACCTAAAATACAACTTGAAAAAGAGTCAATTTATAATTTAATTCAATCTATAACTATTAATTTACAAAGTCTTCAAAAATACAAAAATAATGTTCAAGAAAAAAAATACTATTAACTTATTTTAATTTATGGTTATTTAATTAATATGTTAAAAATTTTAATAACTCTAACATTTGTTATTAAGAGGGAAAACTATACAAATCATATTTGCATTAAAATAATTCAATTTATCATATTCAAAACTTAAAATATATATTAGTTGTTTAATAATATATATGTAGCATTGAGCGAGTAGAAATCGTATCCCGTCGCGAAGTGCGGGTTACCATCTAGTATTTTAAAAAAACTAATTTGTAGATGTATTTAATATTTTTTTTACGTCTAGAATAAGTTTTGTTAAAAATGAAGTTATATTCAAAATATGGTATTTTTTGAGTATTTTAGGTTATATCAAAAGATCGTACGCACTGGTAACATAAAAAATAAAACCGCTACCGACTAAAAACAACAATATCATTGTATAAATGTATTCTATCCATGTTTTCATCTACGGGGCTGAGTCTCCGTAACCTCATATGTTTCTTTTATCTACTTCAAAAACGTTAACGTGACAATAGTAACGTGCGTATCAAAGTTCACAAACACATCATATGACGCGGGGATAATCTGTAGTTGCAATTTAAATACCAATATAAAATGGACTTGAACAACTTATGAAACTTAAAAGATGATATGGGCTACATCAATGATCAGCATTCAATCTGCCCATTAAACCAGACCCAAAAGAAGCCCAAAATTATTTTCAAAAATATTTAAAGACGTTAAAACCAGGCCTTAAATCAATTTGTAAAGTGTAAAGTCCATGACATTCCAATTCAAAACAAATTAATTGGATCATCGTATAAGTTTAGAAAATGAAGAAAGAAAAATGTAAAACAAAAAATTATCGGGTAATATAGATTTCGTATATGACATCTATTTCTTTTATAAATCGAAACGTGACAGGAACCAGCTAGGCTACCGGTTTACGCATCGAATAAAATAAGATAACATAAGAATCAGTTTATAAAATTAGAAATAGATCTAGTGGATATGTGAGTTTGTCATTTAAAAAAAAAAGCGTAGTACTATTGTAAATAAACTTTTTTTTCTTCTATAATTTATTTTATTGGGCCAATTTAACTGATGGATTAAAGTGACAAACACCCTTTTTATCTATTCCTTTTAGGCCCAAGAAATGCATCATATTGGGCCACATTTACACCTTTTTTCACAAAAGAAACAAACTTATTTAATGATAAAGTGGTGTAAAGCCAATTTTATATGAAACCAATAACGAAAAGACCTTCTTGATAGTGAAGGATATTGTTTTATTATACCACCCCACACCTAAATATCTTCATCAATCACTTTTTTATGCAATACATCCAAAAAATGCCAAACTTTAAATAAAAAAAGTGAAAAAAAAAAAACAAGAAAATGACATTCATCCTAATTATTATCCAATTTATCCATTTAAACAATGAATGAAAAACACAATAAGTTCTTCTAGCAAATCCCACCACCACCAACCACCATCAACCACCGTCACTACCACCATGGTAACCACCATGATAACCACCATCATAACCATAACAACCACTTTATCCTTCATATTAATATCATCACCACCAAAACACTACTATCACTCATTATACACATCTCCATCACTATCAAACAACCAATCAATCTCCCACCACCTCCACACCCTCACGCGCCGCCCGCACCTCGCCGGAACCACTGCCAACGCCGCCGCGGCATCCTACGTCTTACAAACACTCACCACCAATAACATCAATTCACACCTTGTAGAATATGCTGTCTCACTCACTTACCCTCACTCGCGCTCTTTAAAACTCACCCGCCAGCCGCCCCAGCCACCGGTCACTTTCGCCCTCCGCCAGGAGGTCTACGAAGGCGACCCGTACGCTGACGTGGCGGGCGAGGTGGAACCCACGTTCCACGCGTACGCTAAGTCCGGTACTGTAACCGGACCCGTAGCGTACGTAAACTATGGTCGTGTAGAAGACTACACGACCATTAAAAAGTTAGGAGCCAATATAACTGGCTCCATTGTGCTTGCACGATATGGGAAGATATATAGGGGGGATATAGTGGAGAACGCGTATGACGCAGGGGCGATCGGTGTATTAATTTACACCGATCGCAAGGATTATGGTGGAGGGGGTGGGGAAACCAAGTGGTTCCCCGATGAGCGGTGGATGCCGCCGAGTGGGGTGCAAGTTGGGACGGTGTTTAACGGGGCCGGGGACCCAACGACGCCCGGGTGGGCTAGTAGTGTTGACGGGTGTGAGAGGTTGACGGAGGAAGAGGTGGAGGAGGGCGGTGATGTGCCGTTGATCCCGTCGTTGCCGATCTCCGGCGCCGACGGGGAGGAGATATTGAGGGCTGTTGGTGGTGTGGTGGCGGATGATGAGTGGCAAGGGGATGAAGACGCTCCGGTTTATCGGATTGGACCGGGACCGGGGATTGTAGAACTTAGTTATAAGGTAAATATGTTTAGAGAATATTTATGTTTTTTTAACGGTCTAATCTAATCATACTTTACTCTAACCTAAATATTTAATACAAACTATAATTTTACAAAAGAAAATTGGTTCCAACCGTTAAACCGGTAAAACTGGTCACTTCAGGCCGTTCGGTTTGTTGTTTCGTAAAACTATAATTAACGGTTCGGATCAAAACCGGTCTTGCAGGCAAAACAAGTCATAAGCACAATTCAGAATGTGATAGGTATAATAGAAGGAGCAGAGGAACCTGATAGGTATTTATGTTCATTCCGTCGAAATTTCTATTAATAGGCGTATCTTACGTCACTACGTTATCGTAAGTTGCCCTTTTATATAGTCATCGCGTCACATCTGGCATCAATCTGGTGTTTTAATCGTATCTGACACACTCATTATTATTGAGATTTTAAAAAGTTTATACGAAAAGTGTTTTGTCAACTCATTTCGTCCCATATTTATAAGTGTTTGTTTTGACCCGATACCCAACCTGTTTATTTTAACACATCTTGTTATAGTTTTGACTATTAGTCGAATGTTTGTCCCAAAATTAAGGTATGTTTAATGTTTTATAAATCTTCGATCTAGATTTGTTATTCTGGGTAATCACCGCGACGCGTGGACATTTGGAGCTGTTGATCCCAACAGCGGCACTGCAGCCCTGCTCGAGGTAAATTCATATCGCACGCGTATTTGGTGCCAAAATAGGCGGGCTGGGTCGGTCAAAATATTGTGCTTTTCTAGCATGTGTCACAACGGGTCGGTCCAACCTGCAAACACTTTTCGTGTATATTTTTTGAGTTAATGTCTAAAATATGACTAAAACACAATGATAACTTATTCTTAGAAAATTTACACATTTGACCCGTTGTAGACATTACTAGAAACCTGTTTACCAATAAAACGGGTCGAAACTGCAGAAAAAAACCTGTTTACAATGATAAATTTTGTTCTGATTATTACATAAAACCGACAGGTTGCTGAAAGATTTGCTAAGCTGCAGAAAAAAGGCTGGAAACCGCGAAGAACAATTATCTTTTGCAATTGGGATGCAGAAGAATATGGGCTGGTCTCCATCTGTCTAACACAAATTTTATAAAAAAAATTGAAAATTTATTTTAATATTTATTTTGTTTTTATAAAAGATTGGATCGACGGAATGGGTTGAAGAAAACAGAGAAATGTTAGCATCAAAAGTCGTTGCGTACTTAAACGTTGACATTGCTGTCGCTGGAGCGGGATTTAAAGCCTCAGCCACTCCACAGCTTGATCAGTTAATCATAGAAGCTACAAAACAGGTGGCAATTTCAACCCATTTACTTATAAACGATCTTTTAAAAAAATTAGTTAAAGAGAAGCATGTTGACTCGTACCTAGTATTACCCATTTTGACCCGTTACTCAACCTGTTTATTTTTCACCTGTAGATGTAAGTAGCAAGAAAAAACTTTATAACTTATTAACCACGAGTCTTCTGTCTCAACATTCGTGTTAACTTATCGTTTTGAAGGTTGAAGATCCAGACAACTCATCACAAACGGTTTACGATTCCTGGGTAAAAACTACCAACGACCCCGAGGTTAGTGTTCCAAAATTACCATCCTGCATCTGAAGTAGTCCACCCATGGTTAAAAAAAAGAAAGATAACATAAAACTGATGTTTAACTTCTAGAGTCAGCAGAAGCATAACGTTTATAAACCGTTTTTCAAACCTAACAAGAATTTTGATGAATAAAGATCGGACGGTTAGGAGGTGGAGGATCGGATTATGCAGCATTTGTGCAGCATATTGGTGTTCCTTCAACTGACATATCATTTGGAGATAGTAAGTTACATTATCTTTCAATATATGTACTATGTTGTTACTTGTTATGTACTTATATATATATGTCGCAAAGGCCAATTTTCGCCTACTTAATGAAGAATAAATTTGTGTACATACACGCGTGTGTATCAATGAATCTTTTGTTGCAGGCTACCCCGTCTACCACTCGATGTATGATGATTTTGTTTGGATGAGCAAATTTGGTGACCCAATGTTTCATAGACATGTAGCAGGTATGTTGTGATGTATACTAACTTATAAGTTATAACTTATTATACATTATAGATTTTGGGCTTCTCGAAATTCATTTATAAAGGATTGATAGTTAAAGATTGGTTGCGACGGAAAGGGTATGTAACAAGTCAAAATGGGCTTTATCTAGGTAATAACAATTCGGGCCGGGTTGACCTAAAACACTTTTGACCAGCTTCTACAAAAATAACATTTTAGATGTGATTACATAAGTTACATCATTCCAATACTTCTATTTTTTTACAAAAAGATTACGCGGTTTTAATGTTTTATTGTTTTATAACAGCTGCAAGCATTTGGGGTTTAGTAGCTCTTCAGCTTGCAGATGAAGAGATATTGCCTTTTAATTATTCTTCCTATGTATATGAGCTTCAGGTATGTGTTCATAAATATTTTGTGGCGATTAAAACTTGAAGTTATACGGATGTGCTTCAATATGTTTGATGATTGATACAGAAAAGTGCAGAAGATTTGGTAACAAAATTATCAGATAAGAGCGTAAGCCTCGTTCCCTTGTTCAAATCTATAGAGAAAATGACCAAAGCAGTTGCACAGATAAATGATGAAATCAAGGTATCACTTGAGTCTATGTTGATAATATATTTTATGCAAGGTCATATAATCATGTACTAACATTATAAAAAACTTAAAAAAATATTGAATTTTAGGAACTAAAAGAAAAAAAAAGGTTGGGCATTCATGTGGAAAAATCAACCATGGAGAACGAGAGAAATTAACGACAGACTAATGATGGCGGAACGAGCACTTACAGACAGAGATGGACTCTCAGGAAGACCTTGGTACAAGCATCTGGTATGATTTTGATGAAAACTTTTTTTTTTTTTTTTTTTTGCAAAAGAGTAATGCAGTTAAAATTTTCAAGTAAATAAATTGTAGAGAAAAAGGATAGAGGTGGCAAGCTTGACCATTAACTTATGAACGAGAAAATGGGTCAACTTTGGTTGCGTTTTATCTCTAATGGGTCAAACGGTTAAAGAAGTAGCTCAAAAGGAAATGGGTAGACGGGTCAAAATTTGTCCCGTGTATTAAAATGATATGACTCTAAAGTGTATCAAATCGCATTATCTAACAATGATCTTGTCTACACCAGATTTATGCACCATCGAAGCACGACGATTATGGATCAAAATGCTTCCCAGGAATAGATGATGCGGTTGAAAATGCAAATAAACTCGACACAAAAGATTCATGGCTTTCTGTACAACATGAAATCTGGAGGGTCTCTAGAGCAATCACACAGGCATCATTAGTCCTTCATGGTGAACTAACATAATTTTCTGATGTGTTAATGAATAAATAAAAAAGAATTTTCAGAAAAAAAGAGAAGAATGTACAAAAATGTGTCAAGCATTTGACATGAAATGTTGATCATTTGACATGGTGCAAAATCCAGAAATTGGACATTCGACGTGTCACTAACCTTATTAGACATGAAATGTTGATCATTTAGTACTTGAGTTGGTATTCGTAAGATGTTCTTTTGATTGATATGCTTTTGAATTGATACTATTAGCAGGTTGGGTAACTTGTCATATCAAAATGAGTCGAATGAACATGTTCATCGTTTTACCTACATAACACTTACACTATCATACCTAATGCATTGTATGATATTATTTGTTATATGAACAAAGGAAAACAAAACAAAAAATTTGAAATTAGTTTGGCGCGGGCCATTAAATCCCTTGGATGAAATATATTTTGGGCTCTTGGCGATGTTTAGAGTCCCACCCCCTCTCGGCTTGGGTCCGTCCTTGATCACAAGTGCTTTGTGTACAAGATCTCTCAAGAGCATGACCGATGCACTTTGACATATAGAGATGACATGCAATATCTATACGACTATACCCTTATGAAGTATGCATTCTTGTGTGGGTTAATCTAAGATAAAAATTGTACATCAATAACCACCTCACACACCCATCAGAATCAGTGAGCAAGTGTATATCAATATACCTTTAGGCAAAATTTACATGTATATAAAAGTAAACCAAGAGAATGATCAAAAAATATCAACCATAATAATAAATACATGAGCTGATAACATTGATGCTAACCACAGACCTTATAAAATATTTTTACATATATTACTAAATATGTACAAAGTAATCGCCATTGTAAGTAGTAGAACATTCTCTACTTCCAAACCTTGACGGTGCCATCTCTGCTGCTTGATAACAGTAGTCTCTGGTTCAGTTTCACAGAAGCCAGAGAAAGGATAGAGTCACGGTGACAACCACCAGCGTCTGTGGCGGCAGCTGCAAGAACTGCTTTTCCTGTCGGCCTCGTTTCTAAAGGACGTCTTTTTGACTCCTATTATTAGCAAGTGAAGCTTATGTAAGACTTGCTAAAACACATATATATGAGTCATCGTATTACTAACTAATTTTAGATTATTAGTGCATTGTTGCTTAACAATGCTTAGAGCCTTAAATTGACGACACTCGCGTTTTTTATTTGGGTAGAGTTGACCCAAATCGGTGACCAACCATGCCTTGTGACCAAGTAAATTAATTTATGTTACTATTATATTTAGCAATTCTTTTATAAAGTTAATTATTAAATTAACTTGTTATAACAGTCATTAACAAGTAAACATGAAACACTAAAAACAATTTTGAAGGTCTCAATGATATTGTTTTAATAGTATATATTTTTTTTGTAAACCAATTTCTTTATTTGTTAATTAGGATAGTGTCATAGTAGTAATGTTGACAAAAAATTCATAATTTGTTTTTATTATTATGGTTTTATACTATATTGACTTGTCATGTGTAAGTTGTTTTTATTCTTTATACTATCTTGGTTAGGACATTCCATACATTTTGTTGAGAACTATAGGAACCACATAAAGACTTGTACGAAGTGCTTTAACTATGCTACATAAGGTGGTTATTATGTAACTACATAACCGCCCCACTTTCTTTCTCCCACTGTTTCACAAACGGGTACAAGTGGTTATGCATTTCTGGTAATTCTTTACTTAAAAATGGTTGTGTATTGAACGGGTCCATTTTGGTGCATACACTAAAGATGGTCTAAGGAACTTTATAATACTAATTATTTCCTCATTTTCCTATGGTGAGGGAAAGAGGGTTTTCAGAATTGACAAACCTGAACGATTTGCACACCAAAACTGGATTTGGTTTCATAAAATTCATCATTTCCAACACCCTTAATTGATGGACCACAAACGCAATATGTTCGCTCAGGGCTGCATTAATAAAGAAGCAAAGTCAGTGGCGATACGGTAAAAATAACGTTTTGATGAGACAACCAGATGGACAGAAGGGGGAAGTTAGGAACCTAGAATGATCCCATCGTCGGATTTTTAAGTCGGTGCCGCCAGTTAACAGATCGCCACCAGGTAACGGGAGCAGTGAACGAATTCCAGGTGATCGTGGAGGAGGTTCATTCAGTTCATCCACTCTGTACTTATAATTTATATTCCTTCTGGAATCTACTTTAGAATGTGCCTTGTTGGATGGACGGGCCAAGGCCCAAGGTTGGTCGGATATCTCAGTGTCATTATCGCTATTTGCAACCCTCAATACCTGCAAATAACAATTAGTTATATAGTTATTACGACTTCAAACCAAAAAAAATAAAAATATAAAAATAAAAAAAAAACACCCAAACACTCTTATATAGCCCATTTCACTAGGCCTTGTTATCTTATTATATGATTATTCAGTATCACATATAACACATATCCAAATACCCTCATCCCCCCTCCCTTCCTCCGAACAGAAAGATACAAAGAACAATTACTCTGGATGAATGTATCGCTTCTGATTATCTGGTAATAATTCACTTATTTAGGGTCAATAATCAGTTTCAGACTAGCTGCAAAGAAAGACGATCTTCTAAGCATAGATAAAACCACATATATATCCCTCCATCTCTGACCTTAACTTGCGCGACTTTTGCTTCCATTTCACATAGTCCTTTTTCTCACAGAAACACCTTTTTTGTTCACATTATATTTACTCCAAAAAAATGCAACTTCTACAAATACTCAACATTTAATGATTTAATTGTTACAACTTCAAACTGCAAAAGCACATCCAAACACTCTTTTATACACGCAATGTACTACTTCTAAGACATTTACACCTATGTTAACGTCTCCTTTTTTTCGCAGAAATGTAGCTTTCTATTCATTTCTCAAAAATTTTGACATTTACCCAGGACAAAGAATTAAAGCACTCTTAAACACTCTTTTCTATAGCCCATTTTCACTACACCTAATATTTGATTGTGAGTATCCGATATTTCATTTCACACAATCAATATCAAAATCACCCCCCCCCCCCCAAAAAAAAAGGCCAATATAAAAAAGTAAATAAAAACTATATAGACTGAAGCCCAGATGAGTAATGTACCTGGTGACAACTCCCATTTTCTGCGTTCCACAAAGAAACTTCATTACAGCCTGCTGCAACATAAACAAGTGGCCTAACGGTCGTGGATACTGAAGAACTCTGACTAGGAACAAAAAGACACATATCGGCTATCGGACATGCAACAGAATACTGCCAAGAATTAACCGGTATACCAAATCTCAAATCCCATAATGTTAAAACACCCCTTGAAGATCCAGAAACAAACCAATTGCCACATGGACTTGCCACAAGTGCACACACATATCCTTCTTCAGGAACAACTTTCGTATTCCATGAATTTGAATTTTCTCTTGTATCACATAAATGTATCCCACAATTCTGTGTGCTGTAAAGAAACATTTTACCATCATCACCACCACCACCTGAAGTGTAGTTTAAAAGGGTGAGAATAGCACCTTCTTTGATATTATTTTTTTTAACATCAGTAATTCCAGAATATTTTTCCACAACATTTCCGAGCCCATGAGAGATGTAATCGACTGAAAATGTATGAATTGTACCATCAGATGCCCCGACAACAACTTGGGCCGACCCGTGGATCATTGTGGTACACAGTGCTCGGCTTCCATCTAAGCAATACGTTAATTTTGATTTAAATGAGATGTCTTTTTCCAGCTTCCTAGAATCCCAAACCTTAACGGTGGAATCATCAGATGCGGTAACAAAAAACGTCTGGTCGGTTGAAAGTGCTATGTCATTGACGGCTGAACGGTGTTCTTGTAGGTGTGCCACCAACACGCCACGTGGCCGCCACCCAGGATCGGGAATCACCGGAGAGTTGGAGTTTTCATCCACCATAACAGAGACCCCTTTTAGAGATCCTGGTTCTTGAAATTTGTTACTGACATGAAGTTCTTGAAATTTGCTGCTTACATGGATGGTTTGATCAGGTTCACGGTCTTCCAGCTCATGTACCACTCTGTGAAGTTGAGGATCTGTTGTTGATGACAAGGATTCCGGTGCTGGCGGAGCATTCCTGGTGGTGATCTCTTGTTATCATATTTGAAATAATATAAAGGTATACCATCTGAGGACTTATCACCTATTAAACTATTGGCACCGCTAATTTGTGGTGACATAAATCCCGAAAACTTCAATTTATCTGAAAATAAAGGATCCAAAATATCCACAGAACCCGAAGCAGTTCTAGCAAAGCTTCCAATTTCACCAAGAGTAAATGACTGATGAATGGCACCCGTAACAGGCTTTCGATCGGGCCACATTTTTATTTGATCCAACTCACGAACACCTTTCTGGTACATGTCATCATTTTCCAATTGTTTAGATTTTGAAGATGATGAGTTGTTGTACCATATTTTCCTTTGTCTTTCCAACATGTCTGAACTTTTGTTGTTTTCTAAAATTTGGTAAAAAACCTGTCTCGAAACAGGTGGTTTTAAACATGAAAAAAGAGCTTTTTCAGAAGCTAAAGACGCCGGTTGCCTACGAAGAAAAGGACGAATTAGTGGAACAAGGAAAACATATGAATCAACCGCACCTAGGGTTTCACTGCTTGCTGCAATAAATGTAACAACCGATCTTCTAACCCATTGACTTGGATAGCATAAAAGCGGGAACGCATGTTCAATCATTTCAAGAAGTATTCGTTTCCTTAGAAAACCACTTGTACATAAAATTGACAAACAATCTAATGCATTTACGATAACGCCCTCAGTCATATCACCTAATGCTTGTTCTAGATATGGTAAAAGATACTCCTCCACGCTTCGTTGACCAACAAAGAAACAAACATATATTATCTGACGGTAGAAAACCGATCTCAAAAGCTCATCTTGATCGTTAAGAAACGCAGGTAAAATCGGTAATAAGAAGTCATTACTTTGTCTTTGACCGAAAAAACAACAGAGATTACCAATATCTTGTAACAATGCTCTTCTTATATTTGGTGTTTGTTTCGGGCCCATTACAAGCTCTTGGATAACTTCAGCTATCGATTTCCTTAATTGTGCCAGCTGTGCATCATTTTTCCCAGTTATTTTTTGTGATTTCTGGTTTGAACTTCCATCATTGAGAACCCCTGCTTCTGTTAAGCTTATTGAGTGAATTAAAAAACCATATGCAGTTAATGCAAGTTTAGAAATATTACTTGCATAGCAAATCCTTACACTTTCTTCTGGATCATCAGGAAGCATAGAAAGCATTGGGAGAATATACTCGGGGAAAATTTTAGCATCACTTGGAGGGAAATCCCGAACCAATGGTAGGATGTCACAAAGGGTTTCCAAAGCAGCCGATCTAACAATTGCTGATGAATCTGAGAGCATGGCAACAACATAGGGAAGCACACGCTGTAACCGATCCTCATCATCGATATATAACGAGCATGACTTTAATAAAAGGACAGCACTTCTTCTTAACTGAGGTGTTTTTCACGTTTCTTATACAAGAACAGAGTAATGAAGCAATCAAAACCATTCCTTCACAGCTTGTGTTATCTTGTGGTAGGGGTAAGAATGGCATTCCAAAAGTATCTGATTGATTGTCATAGTCAGACATCAATGAGTTTAAATCACTCATTGTTATTTCTCTTAAAAATGGATGGTGATTTCTCTTGAACACATTTGATATTGTTTGAAGTAACTTTCCTTGTTTGTGATTTTGAGAATTTTCTGAAAGAATAGCATCTTCCATCTTTGGTTTTATATCGGTTTCATCCCCTGTTCTGTTTGTTAACATTTGTTTTAGTATTTCCGGGAAGGAAAGCTGGAGCATTGCTACCTGTATGAAAAGATTAAAAAAAATACCAGAGTTTTATACATTCTGGTTAACAGATGAATTTGGCCTTTGAGATAGAAACTTAGGGCTTATTTGGTTGGATGGGATGGAATGGGTCAACAAAATAGAATGATCCTAGTTTAAATTGTTATTAGATAAAACATGCTTAGGGAAAAAAATAGACTAATGTTATTATAACTTTTTGAAAAAACAAATAGACTAAGTTGTAAACTTTCTATCCATTCTTGAATGAATACTAAATGAACACCTCTTCCTAAGGAATGAAACATTAGACTAAATTGTGAACTTTCATTCCATTCCTTATGGGATGTTCAATTTCCCTTCTTACGTGGCTAACAAACACATTATTTGATAATTCCATTCATGCATGCCAATCACTAAATTGGATCTTTCTTACCCTAGAATCAGGATTGATGGGATTCAAATTTGAATATAAGTTATGCAGGAATGGTGAGAAGTAGCATGGAAGAACAACACCTGCATAGGTTTGCAGGTAGCTTTCAGCCGAACAACGGGAATCAGGATCGAGTTGAATCATATGAAGAATCATTTTGCGGATTCCTGAATCTGGAATCTGCACCGTGTATTCATGATAATTAAGGAGTTATATTTAAATAAAAATATATTAGATTCATTTTTAACGCCAAAATAGCAAAAGTGTACCTTCTCCAAATGTGGGCTGGGATCAAATTGGCCCCTTCGATATGCGAGTAGTTGTGACAGTTCAAAAAGGGGTTGACCCTCTAGGAAAAGTTCTGCAATCACACACCTAAAGTAACATAATCATATAACAAGATATTGTTAGAACAATAACAGAATATCATGTAATTTCACTTTTGTAATGTACAGACGGAATTAAGACAAATTAATACGATTTCAGCTGAGATTTCATTGCTTTAGCTGATTGGCATGAATGGCTAAGTATACCAACTATCAAAACAAAAAAATGTACTGCATCAAAAAATAGACCACTTATAAATTTACAAAAGCTTACCCAACAGAAAAGATGTCCATTGATGGCCTTAGAGGTGCATCTTGTGCAACTTGAATCTCACCTCCATGCTCATAAAATCTCTAAACAATAATAGTATGGTCAGCAAATCCCATTTGTGTAAGTGAGTCCACGATATCAATAGTTCAATACAATCAAAACTTTACAATTTCTTGCAGTTAATGGTTACTAAATAAATGAACTTCGACTGGAATGCAATAATACAAATAACTACCTGTCCCACAAGTTTGAATTAGATTTTGTAACTAAATGCAGTAACCAAGCTGGTATATTCACTAGCGAGCATTTTCTGCTTGAGAACATGTTTTGAATATCAATCGACTATAACTATTAACTGCCCTATTTTAAAACCCGACGTCTTGACAAATAACAAGTTCTAATAACCATATGCTTTTGGCATCATTTACCTGTATTTCGCAATAAAGACTTGCCATATCAAGTTATCAACTACTATAAAAACAATATGTATAAGTTATAAAGACCATAGAATTGATACGCACGTATATCAAGGGAAATTTAATAGTTTACAAGAATAAAATTTTCACCACTCTTCAAAACTTGCAAGATAGGGGATCTTATAAATGAAATTTAAAAGGTACTCTAGAACATTTTTAAAGTTAAGGTAAACAAAACTTATAATAATTAAATTCAAATGAAGAAGCAATCGGCATTTAAGAAACGTAAACTCACCTCTGGTGCAAGATAGCAGCGCCTCCTTCCTCCAGTATCAAAGAAGAAAGAAAAATCAGAGGGATCATCATGAGGAATGTATGTTGGTTTAAAGGATGCAAAGTCAGCAAGGTAAAGCCAGTTCCAAGAAGTAACCAACACGTTCTCACATTTAATATCACCTGCAAAAGTACTTAATTACACCAGCATGACCACATAAACGATTTATGATCAAATATTAAGGGATATATATGCATGGATGAGCTAACTAGCTAAGTATTCAAAAGTTATCTTAAGACTACATAATAATTTAAACAATGTTAGAAGCCACCCAAGTATCAATTTGGTTTCATTAAAAAAATCTTGCGGGGAATTTGTAAATTGGCTAAATGCCCTTAAAGTTAAAGCTTTCATCATATCTAGAGTTTTAAGAAAGATAAAAATGCCCCTGAATCTACTCAAAAGAATCAACTCTAGACAGATATGCAAACATATACAAACAGCTTCAAGATTATTTTTTTTTTTAATTTCACAACTCTAGAAGTGACGATTTATTTTGGATTTAGGGTCATTTCTCATTTTACAATTTTCTGGCAAGTTTTTGCAAAAATAAGCATAACAAAACAAATTGATACTTGATGGCTTATCGAGTTGTTTTAATATTGGGGTGGTCTTAGTAAGAATTTTAACTTTGTGTGGATTGTGTGGATATATTATCCCAATCCCAACTATATAAAATAAAAAAGGAACAAATTAATGAGCATTACCATGACAAACTCCATTATCATGACTCTGTTTCACTGCGTAAAGCAACTACACAACAAGAAACATTTAAACAACCTGAATCATGTAATCTTGTGATAATCATTAATTACGGTCATGGTTAATACTTAGTATAGATAAGGGTAAACCTGAAAAGCCAACCATTTCTTCTCAACGAGGCTTAGGAAAGGCCTTGTACTTAGTCGATCATGAAGGTTATTGAAGAAGTATTGCCTCAACAAGTAAGCCGCTTTATCAGTCTCAAGCCAAAACTGCAATGTATTTTGTTCTTAATTTTTTTCCTTAGAAAAAAGCATCTTACTAACAAAATAATTAAAACCCTTATATATGCACAACAAGCTCAAATATGTAGACAATTGGTTTGGCATATGGAAACAATAGATACAGCCAGTCCACGGCATATTCTTAAAGTTACCTTTTTTAGGCTACAAGGAACTACTTCAAACTAATTTTAGTGTAACCTAACTCATTTAGGATAAAAGATCTGTTGTGTAAAGAGCTCCTATATAGTTCAGAAGAGCAACATATTTGAAGCTCATGTGTTGCATTATATTTAAATACTAGAAAGTTGAATGACTAATTTTGGCCTTTTGGGCATACTTAAATAAGTGCATAGGGAGTCTAAGCGGGGCAAATTGCTAATAGGAAGATATGAAAAACGACAAGAAAGTGGCTTAGTTAAAAAATTGTTTCACGCATATCACCAAATTCAGTCCTTATATAGTTGTATCCATTTCTGATTCTCTGCTAGGCTAATGCCCTTCTGATTATCCATGTAACAAATTATTTATAGTTTTACTGCTTAGCATAGAGATCAGTTGCCCCCTTTTTTCAAAAACTAGAAATTGTATATATATGTACCTTGGCACTTCTGTACCAGGACTGTGACATTTATCCAAAACTATAAAACAAGCTTACATATATTCTAAATTTCCAGATTTTTCTAATATTGCACCAAACACTAAACAAATCTTTAAAAGCCTACATTCTATATACTCATTTACCAAGCCATCAAGAGCCTAAATGATCTTTTGGGCCTATTTTCCATGACGAATCATCCAAAAAAGGAAACTTTACCACTGAAATCTAAAAAACAATTGCCAAATATAAGAGCAACGATGCCAGGCACCAGTAGAGATAAAATCCAATCGAATTCACAGCAACCATACAATATGCACTCTCGAAACTATAAAGGATAATAATGTAAGCATTCTACATTGATCTTTAGTGTCCCTATCATTCTAAATAAATACTTCAAAACCAAACCCTCAGCAACAAATCCTAAAGGGGTTACCTAAACAATACTACAAGCCAATCTAATACACATTCTTCAACTCATCAGTTATAATGCTATAAGCATTCTACAAAATCCTTATCCAGTTATCAGCCCCCTTTGTTCAGGATGAATAACATATCATCTCAGATAAAAAACAACTCCTATACTTGACATGAATATTGAGACAAATATCAATCTCCAAATTATGTACCAAATTAGGGCACTTATCAAGCCCTCATCATTCCAAAACAACAACAAATCAAAAACCCTACTTTCAACTTCAAACAACTTCACAACCAGAAACCCAACAAACCTGAAACGGCCACACATGAGGATTCTCCATCCGGCTAAAAATCTCCCGAATCTGCGACAAGCGTCGCTCATACTCACGAAGATCAATGGAGTCACCCCGTTTGAAATACACCTTCACCAACACCAGCCCTTCGTCATGCTTACACTGAATCGATTTGAGGAAACGTGCTCGGCCCAAAACCTCCTTCAACACTAAGTTGTAGGACGAGGGTAAGTCGTGCAGATAGTACTCCGTTGCTGAAGCTTGCGTCGTACGGGCGATCTTGTTGCCCATGGTGGTAACCCTAGTATTTGTTGGATGATTGCAGAATTGGGTGAATTGGAATGGATTTGAGGTGTTAGGGTTTGAGAGTGAGAAGAAGGTGATTGAATTGATGATGATTGTGGTGCATCTGAGTGGATGAATGAAGAATAATGATAATATTATTATTATTATTATTATTATTGTGGGAGTTTTGTTGATCGGAGGCGTGGGGATCGGAGATGATTGATCGGAGATGAAGTAATGGAAGATGAGAGTTCTTCTTGCGTGTGGTCGTTACCCACGATATTTTTATTCTTTTATTTTATTTTATTGTTCTAAAGGGGAGATTTTTTTTATTTTAATTTTTTAAAGAAATGAAACTAAGGTTAATAGGTTATAAAAGAAAATATTATATTTTAGAGTAAATTATTATTTTGGCTCCTGGGGTTAGGGTCATTTAACCCTATCAGCCCAAAAAAAAATCTTTTGACATATTAATCCCTAACGTTTCATTTATTAACTTTTTGGGCCTTTAACACTAACTCTGTTAACTTTTTTCAGTTAAGTCTAAGGGCATTTTGGTCATTTTCAACTTAAGGAGTGTTTATGTAAATTTTAAACCTTTAGAGTTATTTATGCATATTTTTTAAATTATATAATACAACCATCACACACCACCACCCACCATTACCACCACACCACCCACCACTACCAAAAGTAGTTTTCAAAAGTCATAATTAACTCTTCCCATACTTTTCAAAACCTTTTTTTACCCTATATGAAAAGTCAATTTCAAAAGTATTTTGGCTTTGCCAAACACTTTTTTTAACTTATTAACTTCTCAGAAGTTAATAAGTCAAAGTAGGGGGAAATAAACAATCCCAAACATGCACTATATAAGCAAATATTATATTTTTATAAGAGTAGACGTATTCGTGTGATGAGATGGTAAGTATAAATTTTATAGATAAATATAAAACTATATGCGTATGAATACTCACGATTTTTCTTCTACTTGAACACCTTTACAGGTTCCGTATCATTCTTCTTTCTAGATTAGAGTATGTTGGTGGTTTGTGACATTGGTTGGAAGAGTACGTTGTGGTTTGTGACAAGGTATAAGAACCACTTCACTGTCTTTGTGTTCCTCGATGTTGATCAGCTTTGGCAAGATTTTTGTCATTGTCTCCGTTTTTAGTGATGTCTAGCGGAGTCCACCACCGAAGAAGGAGGCAAGGCATTGTTGCATTACTTTCGATGGCAGTGTTGGTTTATATATGGTAAGTTTAACAGATGATTCCAAATCATCGACTTATTTATGTAATAATGAGTTATAAATCAAGATTTATAAAACGGTAGGAAACGAATGTTATGTTTATTCATAAAACTTATTTGAGAATTATAAGTATATATCATAGTGAAGCTTGACATATGTCATCAATGAATTTACTCGTAGTTTAATAATGAAGGGTTGACTCATGGCTTCCCTAAAAAATATCTAAGTGAAACGGGGATTTATGGCTCTCACTTTCTTAGTTCCCCTCAATTTAAGAAAAAACGTTGTATGTTTTTAGGTTTGTAAATATTAATAGTCCTCAATTAGGTTCGGAAATTGGTATAATCGGATGGAGGCAATCAACAATGATAGATATGAAATCAAAATGTCTCTTTTTTCTCGTCAATCGACACCAAAGCACCCTATCTTATTGAACAATGAATCATTCTTCTTTTTCGCTAAGGGTGAACTTTGTGATTCTATCTTCCGTTTACGATTTAATGTTGGGTTTGTGTGAAACTGCTGTTTTCATTTTCGAAAATCGGAGCTGGAAACCTAGAAGCAAATATCTAGTATTTTGTTCTTCACTTATTTTGTTTATGTCATAGTTTGCAAGGTTCACTATTTGTCACGGTTTATCTGCTTTCTCATGTGTTATTCTTCAATAATATAAAATAATCTTTGTATAAAACAAAACAATTGATATATTTTGATAATTTAATGATATTCTTCAATATTTCGTGTTGTCTCATAAACCTATCATAAATTGTTTTGTAATTTTGTATTTCTCAATAATTCTATGCAATTTATTAAATTCACATATTTTTAAAGAGAAAATTGCAAAAATAGTCCATGTGATTTCGTCATATTGTAGTTTGGTTTTCAAATTAAAAATTGCAAACTTAGTCCAATCATTTAAAACTTTATTGTAAATTTAGTCCCCACCGTTAGTGCCCATTAGTTTTTAACGATTGGGGACTAAATCTGCAATATGATCAAACCATAAGACTAATTGTACAATTTTCTCTAAAAGCTAAAACAATTAAAAATCAAATAAAATTTTAAGTTAATTCAAATAAAATATAAGAAATTCAAATAAAAATCAATAATAAAATTCAATAACTTAAAAAAATAAACTAAAAAAGTCAAAAGTAAAATATATGTAACAATAAAACGCATGTAAAAAGAGAAAACGAGAAGTATTGTAAAGAAGTATATGATAAGAGAAAGAAGTATGTGATACGAGTAAAAAAGTTAAATAAAAACCAAATAATAATTAAAATAAATTGAATACACATTATAAATTCAAAATAAATATTGAAAATGCCATATTAAAGTAGTAAAAAAACGATTCAATTTTATTTTGTTTTTTGGATTTATACTTTCACAAGGTTTTGTATTTATACTTATATGTACTTTTAAATTTGGTTTGATTTTTCAACATTTATTCTATTTTTTTAACGATTATTGAATTTTTTTATTAACGTTTATTTGAATCTTTTAATGTTTAATTTTTAATTTTTAGTTTTTATTTGTTTTTTAACTTTTTGAGAAAATTACACAATTAGTACCTACGGTTTGATCATATTACATATTTAGTCCTCATATCATTAAAAACTAACAAACAATAACGGTAAAAACTAAATTTACAACAAACTTTCAAATGTTCAGACTAAATTTGCAATTTCTAATATCTGAAGATCAAACTTACAATATGATCAACGACAATTGGATCGCGAATTATGGAGCATGCTGTTAAAGATTATTTTAACCTAAGGCTTCTTGTATTTCAAAACTTAAAACTTATGAGCTAAGAAAGGGGCTCGCCTCTTCATGATATACTGATAACTCGCTCTTGATTATTATCGATTGAATTTGCTTCTTGTGTTGACAGATTAGCAATTGAATCTAGATTGTTTAAGTATCAAAAAAAAAAAGTTAAAAAAAATAAACTCCGAAATTAATGTTCATAAAATTTGTTTTAAAGTAAACTAAATTCTACTAAAATTCCCAACAGGAACCGATGCATATTTTCAGTTGATTTTACAGATCAATGCTTAACAACACACTGTCGTATAGCTTACATAAAATCCAAACGTAAATCAACCGTTAACACAAAATCAAACGAAACGAAACCCTTATTATCGATCCTATTTACATCAGATCCGATCACAACAGAACAAGAACTGTTCTGGATCTACTCGAGATCATCGGATTTTGAAGCGATGACATGATCGTTATCATCAACAACAGCTCGATCGAAGCCTCCTAATTCGGCCGGAGAGAAGGTGGAATCGCCGGACCACGTGAACTTGCCGCCGTGACCTCCTTTCTTCGGCGATCCGTTCATTCCGGTGGTTGATTTTCTGTCTTTGCGTGTCTTGACCGTGTTTTCCACCGGATTTCATGGATTTGCCTGTGTTCTTCATGATGTCAGTGTATCACTCTCACTCTTGATCTTACTGAAAGAAAGTATTTGGTGATGATGAAGAAGATGATGATGATGATAATGGTGGTGGTATTTATTTTGGGGGAAATTGTCGATACTGTGGGTTGCAGGCACGTGATGGTGACGGGGACTACCTAATCAAGGATAAGATCAAGCGTTTATTAATATTTTTTTTATCTCAAACAAGTTTATTTTACCTTATTTATACTATATAAAATATATCACAGTGTTATTTTAAGATATCATAAATTAAAAACAAGTATTTTATTTAATGCATAAGATACGACTACTTTTCAGGCTAAAATTATATTTATAACATTATTTACAGATCACCTCTTACAATTAGTACATAATAATCTTATATTTTCTAACATTTACATAACATTTTACATTATCTACCCCATAAACCAAGGAAACTTAATCTGTTTTAACATTTCAACTATATCGTTTAAAACATCACGTTTAAAACTTTTTGAGACTATAACTGTAACCTGTGTTTTTTTGATGTTCTGGTGTAAACTTTTTGTCAAACCGATTTGTATTTTGTGAGGTACAATAAATTAATGCACAAATGTACGAGTAGTCATGCCGAACTTATTTATTTGGAGTTTTATGTTTTAGTTTAAAACATAATAGACTTTTGTAAAACTACTAAGATAATAATAAAATATTAAAAACACGTGTCGGATGTAAAATAACGCTCTGCCGCATCGCGCGAGCACCATTCTAGTATTTTACATGAGTTTTATAATGGTTAGACTTTTGTTAAAATTTTAAATTGAGTTACATTTAAATGAGCTTACAGAGTCGGCTCAAGCCTAAAGCTAATAAATTTAGGGCTAGGTCTTCAATTTAAAGGGACTCCATATTTTATGTATTGTGTTTATACGTGTAAAAAAGTTGAATGAGGTAGACACTTTATTAATTTAAACAGAACTCCAATCTAATAAAAAATAATCCTTTCTCCCTTCAATATATTTTAATTTAGTTTCAAAAAACACAAATGCGATTTCTTCTATCAAAAAACACAAATGTGATTTCTTCTATCAATTTCTTTTTACCAATTGTAGATTCCAAATTTTTAAGTTATAATCTTGATTTGTGTTGTTAGGTTTAACTTTACTACTATTGACTCTCTTGATCTAATTCTCTAGTTAATGTTCAAAATTTTATTTTACAACTCATAGTATTTAGTCATTTGTTTAGTGAACTAGTTTTTAAATCTAGTGTTTGAATATTTTCAAAGTTGTTCTTTGTTGTTTAGTGAATTAGATTTGAAATTGGTGATTAGTATGTAACTCATTTGTTTAGTGTATATATTATAATTTGCTTCTTTAGTAAAAGTTTGCATTTGAATCTATCATACATAAGTGTAATGTCTACTAAAAAGCATGAAAACAATCATATAAAAAGACAAAAGAATCTAAAACAAGAAGTGAACATTGAATTACAAAAATGATCTTTGCTCAAATTACAAAAATAAAAAATAAAAAAATTAACTATGTCAATTATAAACATTTTAGTTTATTGTTTTCGGTTCCCAACGTAGATAAAGAAAGATGATTTATTATGTTAACTTCAGAAAAGATCCTTTTTTTTTAGTTTGCTTAGGCCTTAAAAATCATTAAGACCGTCCTGGGAGCTCATATTGTAGCTCCTTTAGTTAACGATATTGAGCGGGGACTTCCACATATCAAAAATGGAAAAAGAAAATTAATATATAAGATTAAACTGGTTTCAAGTTTCAAATTGTTGGACAGGATGTGACAAATGGTCCGAACTTGCTAACTTGCTTTCATTTGTCAGGCTCAACGGTTTATGAACGTTTCTTGTTAATCTTGATCTCTTATGGACAGGATGTGACAAATGCTTGTGCGTTACACTCGGGTACATAACTAAACACAATCACTCTTTTATGTAAAATAGTGAAATTTCTTATGATAAGTTGTATATTATTAATCAATTATCTATAAAAGATACAACAAAGATAATTTACAAAGAAAATATAATCTAGTTATAACTTGTTATGATAAAGATAATAAATGTTATCTACATAACAAACCATAACGTACGTTGCCATTTTTGGTAGTTATGTTACATATTCCCAAGTTTAGATTTGTATGATAGGATAGTAGTCATATCTGATGAACATGTACCATGAAAATGCATCAAATGTTGTAACCAATGCTCGCTTTTTTCGAGCGAAAGCTTACTTAATGTTAGGAGTAAGAAACATATGACGGTTGATGTGTAATAGTTAGTTTTCGTACCTGTATTCTGAAACTCATCAAGACGTCAAACCACCTAATGAAGTTGGAAATTGAAGGGATGAATAAAATGTTTTTGATGCCACAAACTGAATCAAATTGGTAAAAAAGTAGGGTAATAAACTAACTAAAAGTTACATAACATACACAAACAAAGATATTATGATGATGATAATGATAGCATTTGAAATATCCATCAAAACAACTCAAGAAACAAGACGAGTATCACACTAAATCATGAGGGTAAACACCACCCAAAGTTTGATCAATCTTGAAATCATGACACACACTATCATTTCCCTGCAAACCCGTTAACAGTTTATGCTTGTTAGTCGCATCGAATAGTTGCAGCAACTGTAAATTGTATAGGTTGTTGTTGCAACTAACCGGGTAAATTTAAGAACACATAGAAAAAAGACGGTTATTGGGAAAACAAGTGGCCCGAGACTATTTGGTAATGGATTCAGGTCAAAACAAGTTCTTTCGACGAGTCAGGTTGGTTGAGCCGGAAAATGTCAAAATATTTATAGAATGAAATTACATGTGTGGAATATGATTACAGTCATATTTGTTAACAAGATAATTTGTCGGTTGAAGGTACTTTCGCAAGGGGTCATAAGCGTAAGCTCGTCCTCAACGGATCCTATCAGGATCATCTAATCCATAATGTTGGTTTTCGTTGAAACATATATACAATGAAGCGGTTTTAAGGACTTAAACAATAAATTGAACACAGTTGAAGACTTAACCACACGCATTTTATATATGTTTTGACCAAAAAGCAACCATGATAACTTGATCGATCATTAAAAATATAAATAAAAAATATTAAAATATAGAAAAGTTGAGGGCTTAACAGCTTATAGAACACTAACCACATAGGTTTTTTTTTTAAGAAAAGTAATTATTCAATACATATATTTAGGAGGTAGTTTTTGAGCGTTTTGATCGTTTTTAAGCTAATAATTATAGTTTACCCATAATCCCATATGACCGTGCTATAATAAAATTAACACGTATAGACCATTTCAGAAGTAAATGAAACAAAAGTGACACATATAACAGAATTGTATGGAAGTTAATGAAGAAATTAAAAGTGGAACATACCAAGCACATTAAAAACCCTGATCAATGAGGTAGTCACCGAGCCTTTCAACAATCATGTTGCATTGGCCAGGAGCCATGGGCTCATCATAGATGCCGATGATTATAGCCATTCCAGTCTTCTTAACTGTAACACCTCCAGGTCCCTATAAATAACAATAAAAATCAAAACAAAGCAAATTAATTACCTGATTAACGTAAACCATCATCCAAAATAAACCGCTAATTATATGAGCCTAAGTTTGAGCAAAGAAACAGGTGAAACGATTTTGATGAAGTGGCAAGATGATCGGGTCAGGTAATGGATCAAAACAAAATTGGGTTAGAATAGGTCAGGTGGGGCTCACAAACACTTCTATTTTTTCCTATTTTTTGTAAATAATTATTTGTTGATTATGATCACTAAAACAATATCAACAATAATCTAAATATATGAATAAAAGGATTCATGAGGTTGCATGCATTAAAGGGTAGACTTTGAGCAGCTTTCTACCCGCGACGCTTTCACCTTTTACCTGTTTTTTTTAATTAAATTCAACCTGTTGAGATAAAGCATAAAACACAGCCTGAATAAACCCATTTACTTATTGCCACATCCGCTACGCATACTCATAAATAAAAACTGCATCTTCTAGTTTTATGCCACAGATTTTACATGATGAAGAACTAAAGAATTTGAAAATGAAATACATCCGTTAACTTTTCTAAATGAGTTATTAAACATATATACTAAATAAACCACCATATATGGCACAGTAGCACACAATATCATCCATTGTTGACCCATTATCAATTTCAACAAATAGACTAGTATAAGGGCATGGACTAGTAACCACTTTGATAAAAACATATACTGGTGTACAACTACCAGAGCAAAAAAGAGTGTAAACTATTTACCTTTTTGCCTCGAATAACAGATCCTGCCTCACCTTGAATAACCATATACTTGGTCCCACCAAGGTGTAAGCCAGTTGGAGCGAGCGAGCCGGGCTCATCAAAGTCCTTAATGATAGCGGCTATTTCCTCTGGCTTTACCTGCCTCATCAGCCAAAATCGATCGATGTTAGTTAAACAAAGAGCCACAACTAAAAAGGCACAAACAAGCTTAAAAACTGCAATCAACACTTGTTTAACAGTGATGATTGGCAATTTGATAGACAAATATGTAGAAAGATATCCTCCAAAAGCATTCGCTGATGTATCCAAGACTCCAAGAGACATTTTTTCTGTTTTTTCATACTTGTGTAAAGCTTTTAACCTGACCAAGCCATGTATATAAACACTCCACTTTAGCTCCTTTGTATTCATATGTGTTTCAAGTTGAGATACACTCAACTAGCGTTATTGAGATCTGACATCCTAGTTTAGGGGTATTTGGGGCCTAGCGAAATTATATATCGAGCCCCTAAAACAATAATTTCCCGTTACTTGGAACCATTATCATACTCCGATTTCACCACCCTTGTTAGCAAAATCATATGCTGGTGCAAAATAATAAACCACGATTTTCATCAAAAAAAATTTGATAAACAAATCATAATATGAATACAACCAGATTCACCCAGACTCACATATGACAATCCATTACTATATCCAGCAATTTACCTTGAATTTAACATAGTTGGAAAGACAGGGTGGAGCCTGAGCATGTGGATTGTATATGAAACTTATACTCTCAAGTCTCAACCCATGCTAAAACTAGAAAACAAAATTAGGGCCCTAAAATGGTTGCTTTTACTCACTTTGGGATCTAACTTCAAACTGTTTATTCAAAACTGATGCTTACTTCAGTCAAACATAACAAGAAAAACAGTCAAACAGTTAGATCAGCAATCCAAACCCCCTTAAAACCCGCTTATAACAAACCAAACACTATAAACTGATTAAAAAGTGCTGATGAACAAACACTCCATGAACATACTGTAAATCGACTTCATAAGCATATTACAACCATGCATGTCACCAGTTAACAATTTCATCACTCAATAAGTTGCTCACAGATCTGGAACCTCAACTTCATATCCATCGACACCTCAGCAAAACAAAACCAGATCAAAGCAAACAATCGCTCGATCACTTCCAATTTTCATCAATCGCAAGCTCAAATCACAAACTAACCTAACACCGATTTCACCTCAAAACAACCGGAATCAACAAATCATCAATCGACAAGCCAGATCAACAAATCAACCACCAACTCCTCGAATCACAAAACCTGAACTCCAAAACCTAACCTAACCGAATCGGATCGGATCGGATCGGGTCAGATACTCAGATCCGAGTCAAAATCAGCAGCAAACAGAGTTGAAGGCATGAATCGAAGCATAAAAACAGCGTAAATCAACAGATTAATGGGAGAAAAGTTAGGTTTGAATAGAAGAGAGACCTGAGGGAAGGTGTTGGACTGAGCCCAAACGGTGCCGTCGTGACCGATGATGGCAGCGGCGGTGAGGTGGTTGCCTTCGATGTCGCACATCAAGTGCTCATCGACGTAAGCTTGCCACGACATGATGGTGTCGGATTATCGATTTCGATCTACTGATGAAGATTTGTGTAAGATTGATTGATTGATTGATTGATTGATTGTTGCTGTTGAATGTGGTTCTAGAAAGGAGGTAGATATAGCGTGGAAACAATAAAATCTATTGGTTATAGCTTTCTTTATTACATCTAATTTATATTATTATTGTTTTTAATCTGGTTATTAGAATTTAATAATTTTAACTTTTATTTATTTGTCATGATTAATATCAACTTAGAGAATATTTATAGACATTTTTAAATTTGAATTTATTTTCCTCCAATAATCACATAGTAACTGAGAGTTAACACTCGTTAGTTTTTTTTATTAAATAAGGTCAATTAGAATCGTTTTTCAACTCCAGCACTGTCTAGTCTCAGTTAGGTTCTTTTTTTATTGTCTAACCTCCATCATCATTTAAAACCTACCTCCAACAAGTTCGGTGGTTCAAATCAAGAGGTGGAGGTTGACGGTTTTTTGGATGCGAAAGTTTCAAATTGACGGACCTGATGATGGATTTTAACTTTCTGTTTAGTGTTTTGGCCACAAAACAATCCACGTCATCAAAAAACTAACGAGGTTAACTCTCAGTTAGTAAGGGATCATTGGAGGAAAATAAACTCAAAGTTGGGAGTATCTGTAAACATTTACTGAGTTGGGATTAATTTTGGCCAATAAATGAAACTTGGATTATAAAAATCCAATAACCCTTGTTTTAACTAGTTTGCTCCCCGCGCTACGCAGCAGGAAACATGTCACGTTTTCCGATGCTGTGTTACGTTACCTAGGTTGTTATTGGCTCGCTTCGTCAAAAACCATAAAGGTGAATATTTGGTACCGATAATATCATTGCATCAATTCTTTTTGCTCATAATCGGTTCGATTCGTCATGGTACCGTGACGGTAACTGCCTGAGTATTTCGTTTCTTCAAAAAAGTCTACAAACGAAAGTTATTATCAATAAAAAAATCATTAGAAAATAAAACGGGTTTAAAAAGTAATTTATATGGTTAAAAATGAGAGAATGGAAATACAAAAATAACTCATTTATCTTTTATAACAAATTCATAAAATACTAATGTGTTGTAGCAAAAGTTAAAAGTCTTAAGGGATCAAAAAACATCTCCATCAAACCTCTGTGGCAAAATAAGAAATACTATTAAATCTATTGTAGCAATATGTTGTTAATTAATATAGTATATAATTGTCTGCACTACTTCTAAGTTCTAACTATTACTAGTATCCATTTAACGTGACAAAAATTGTACATCTGTTATTAAAACTTTTTAATTAAAGGTTATTCTGGCAGAAGACTTCACATTATTGTTAGGAGGTAGACTTGTAAATGAACCGAACGTTCATGAACTTTTCGGCAGGAAGTTCATTTATGTTCGTTTATTTAGTAAAGAGTAAATTACTATTTTCGTCCTTGTGGTTTGACGAAAAACACATTTTCAGTCCAATACTTTATTTATTAAACTGACGTTCCAATAGTTTTAGGATTTGTTTCAATTTTTCCTAAACCATTAACACCGTTATAATTTTCTGTTAAGTTAATTTGAAATGACAAATTTACTCTTATCCCCAACCTATCCTTCCCCACCCCTTTATCTCTCTTTCTCTCTCTCTCTCCAAAAAACCCTACACTCACGCATACACATTCTACCACCACCTCCACCATCCTTCTGGTGGCCACATGCACCACCCTCGCGCATACCATTTCTACCACCACACCCCACCTACCATGCCCCCCACCTGGACACACACCTACACGCCCACTCACCCACCCTCCGCCACTGCCACCACCATGTCTCCACCACACCCCCACCTACCACGCGCCACCCACACCCCTCCCCCGCCACACTAGCCACCCACCGCCACCAGCACCGCCACGCACCTACCACCACCACGCCCTACACATGCCCCCCCACCTGCCCTCAGCCACTCACGGTACTGCGCCCCACCTGCACCACAACCCCACCAGCACACACGGCCACCTGCCACCTACACGCCCGCCACCTGCCACCAGCACTGCCATCCTCGCCCACCACTGCCACCACCACATGCGCCAACCTGATCGCCTCTCGACCTGCACCACCATGCTCAGACGATCTGAAACCGCCGGCCACCACCAACCAACACAGAAACCCGCCAGATCTTAGATTTTAGGAGTAGATCTGATTTGGGTTTGGAGTATGGTAGGAGACAAAAATGGCGGAGGTGGACGGTGGTTCTTGAGATGAGAGAGAAGAGGATGTAGTTTGGTGGTGGAGATGGTTGCCTGTGATGGGTGGTGGGGTGGTGGTGGTGAGCAATGGTGGTTGTGGTGAAGGAATATGAAGAGAGAGATGGGTTAGGGTTAGATGATGGTGATAATGTTTAGATGATGAGGATATATTTTTATTTTTATTTACTAAGGGTAATACAGTCAATTCACATTAACTTAACAGAATTACACTAACAAAGTTAATGGCTTGGGTGAAATTGAAACAAAACTTGAAACTATTGGACCGTCAGTGTAACAAATGAAGTATTGGACTGAAAGCGTGATTTTCGTCAAACCCCAGGGACGAAAATAGTATTTACTCTTCAGTAAATGAACGAACATAAACATAATACTTGTGTTCGTTTAGTTAAATGAACAAACATAAACACATGTTTTGTTCGTTCGTTTACGTACATGAACGTTCGTTTATATTCGTTCATATATGCTTGTTTATGTTTGTTCATTTACGTTGGTTTATTTATATATGTTAATATATTAATAAAAGGGTATTATGTTAATATGTGAAACATAAGTGTATTATGTTATACTATCCGAAATTTTCGATATCTAATTTTGAACACCGCTACATTCATAGATTTTAAATTCTTTGAATTCCAAATCATTTAAAAAATATTGAATTCCAAATCCAATTCCTTCTAATTCCAATTCAAAATCCATTCCAACAAATTCTGTGAAACAAACGCCCTAAAGGTTTATTGTTCTTGATAAATGGTCATTTTCCAATTTATTTTGATGTTTTGTTTAGATTCAAGGATTTGTGAGGTGGATTACCCTCAATCTATTAACGTGTCTATTGTTTTGCTTTGTCGCTCAATCAATGATGCCGAGTTTCTACTCATCTGAGATGGTTTTTGGTTTATTATTTGAGACTGGTTAACAAGGACAAATTCCCTAATTTGTCTTGGATTGTTAATGAGATTGGTTTTGTACACTCGAGATGTATGCTTGAGTACGATGTTGATTTTGTCATATGATTCTTGATGCTATTACCTATGATCGTTTCTATCACGTCAATGATTATTTGTAACAGGTTAATGATTATTTGCAACAAGTCAATGATGGGTTGTTGTTAGTCTAATACTCATCTTTGGGTTAATGATGACGAGCAAAAGGCTATATGAGACATAGTAAAAACTATTTTTCGATGTAGCATCATGTTGTTGAGATTGTGATCTAATTCTAATTTGTCAGTGATGACGAATGGTAGTTCATTTAAGACATGAGTTGTGGTTATGCAACTTATAGCTATACAATACTGTTTCTTATGGTCTATTATTAGCATATAGTATAGTTTTGGTGCTTTGAAGCTGATTAATTTATACCCTGGTTTACATTAGGGAGCACCCGTTCTTCATCGTTTGTAATTCATATTGAGTTGCCTATAATCTTCGACTGTGATGTCGCCATACATGTCACAGCTTTAGATGCGTATTACATATGTGAAGGTCGTGATGAGACCAAAAAATATGGCTGTCATTTGGCCGAGGCACCATATTTTGTTTGTAGCCACAACCGGTCACCTATTCTGAGCCTTGAAATATAACTTAGGCTATAATGATTTGTTTGTGTCAGTTGGAATAAACAGTGTTTGTATCAATTGTTATATCTTGTATTTCTAGCGCTAATCATTGAAGACTCACGCGAAGCTTTAAATAGAATACAACTAGTTGATTTTGAATAGAAGGGTATTTGATAATCTAAAAAACACAATAATGCTGAAATATTTTCTATCATTGGGTTAATACTTATTAATATTCATCATTGGGTCGCTTTTGTTAGTGCATGGACGGGGAAATTTGAATACCGCAATAGTCATGTTATTTTTGAACTAACTGACCATTTCTTGTATAGGGTTAAGTTTGGAAGCATTTTATATTTGACCCGAGTATGTCTAAACGTAAACGGACTTGAATTTATATTGCACATAGGTAAACTTAAAGCTTTAGAAACTTAAGGGGGGTAAAAGTGACATCTTATAAAGTTTTTAAAAAGTACCAAGGGAAGAAAGATCAAAATGTAAATAAAGCAGCTTAAAAACTTGTCAACCCAAAGGGTCAAACCCCGGACCAACACTTTGAAAACCTTCCCACTTACCAAGTGTTCTAGGTCAACAATTGTTGTTAAAGACAAAACAAAGCTAATATATATTAAAACTGAAGTCGGTGGCACAATCTCATTGGCCACCGACCTTGATTTTTAAGGTATAGTAATGTTATCAGGAATGTTATAAGTCAACCCCTTATTTGTGTTATTGAAAAAGCTTTGTGCACACTCGACCATAGACTGCAACAAATGTACTTATAGATTAGAAAATTCATGAGTTCTTGACACACTTTCCCCTACAAATAGCATGCGATGTCCAACAATGTGTCAAAAATTCTCACCTCAACATGTTTTCAAAATCGTAGTGATCTTGATAACAAACAGTTAACCACCAACGCGATAAGATCTTCCTCTAAACGCCCCACTCGTGTTGCTACTTTCTCGCATTGGCGTATTCGTCGGAGCTCCAATTCTATACTTTGCAACTATTTTATGTCTAGGCAAAATTTCAAGTTAAGAAATTTCATAGAAAACAACACGTCGTGTTTAAAAGTACAGGTAGTAATTGGACCTAGTACGTATGAGGTACAGAGGTAGTCGATTCAAGTATGTGTTAAGAGTCTTAACAGGTGAAATGAATTATATCGAAAAATAATTTTAAAGAAAACAGGTTGAAAGTCGACAAAACTATCTTTTAAAAATCTCCAAAATTATAAAAATATATATATTTATTAAAATAGTATTATTTTTCAAATCATATTATGGGAAAAGCCCATCATATATTTGGAGAAAAAAATGTTTCAGGTTTGGGCAACACCTACGAAAAAGTTATATCCATTTTGACCCGTTTCCCGACCCACCCATTTTGCTAGCTCTAGAAAGAAGTATAATTGATAACAGTATTGAAAATTAGATGGCAAGCAAGAGTAGTTATGCAGAAATAGTAAAAAAGGATACACCCACTTCGGTGTTTGCAGTATAAACTTCCCCCGGATAGAGGATGCAAAACTGTCAAGAAGTAGTATAAGTGGCCAGCTATGATGCCACAGATCAGGCCGAGTGGTGAACCGATATCACATCCATAGCAAGCATGGCCATGGCAAATAGAATGCCTGCAAATAGTGTGGAGAGCTAAGAGACTAATATTGGCTATTGTCTTCAACCCTAAGTGGAAAGCCCATGGTCAAGTGGGTCCATACAAGATACACCATGTAGGTTCATGGTAGAGGTGGCGGTTTCTAGCCATTTACATAAATGGGCTGGCCATATTTTATCATCACCGACACAAATGGTAAAATATAAAACCTAAGCTAATTTAAAAGGGGTCAAAACGGGTCGAAAATTATTGAAACATTGATGCAACCACAGAAGAAGGAGCTAGCATGTGATGCAATCATGGAAGAAGGAACTAGCATGTTCCCCCCAACATACCACGCCACCACCGCTCCCCTTTCCCAATAAAATTCATAAATGAAAAAAAAAATACAGTTATTTTATTTATTTTTTTCCTTCAAAATTCTCGCATCTCCTTCATAGATTTACTGGGTAATTAAAGTTCGCTATTATCCCTACCTGGTAATTAGATAAATTTTACTGACCCATGTCTGGTTATAACCTTACACTGGTTTTGCCAAAGTAGACCTTAAGAAATTGTAATTACCAAAAAGATAGAATAAGGTTATAATTACCAAACAGACCACCACCAAAAGCACATTGTTATTTTATGACATCTGCCTATAATTCTGATATTGCAGTTTTATTAATCATTTTTAAAGCACTAATTATTAAAATAAATCTCAAAAATTGGACAAAGAAGTGTGTATGGGTCAACCCACAAACCGACTTAACTTGATACATACTTAAAGCTACAATTCAAACCCGAACCCACTTTGATCCATACCCAACCCGCCCATTTCACAACATCCTAATTTATATACGTTGTTCTACAAAATTAATAAGAGAGAAAAAGAAAGTGACAGGTGGGTGGGAGAATACCTTTAGCTGCACAAGCCCGTAAATGTTGATGTTGGCATTCGGAAATTCCCTGCTCCACACGTACAGGAGCATAAAAACCAGCGATACCCCCAAAAAGTATGACTCAAAGAAAGGTAAGGCAGATAATACCTAAACAAATAGGTAATATTATGGTTAAAAGTGACCACAACTTTTCAAACTGATGCAGGCATATATTACAGATTAATAATAGTATACGCTAGAGGTAGCAAAATGGACAGTTCACATTTATTTGGGCAACAGAATAAAACAAGTTCAGGTCAAAAGAGTAGTGTAGTACGCGTTGACATTTTTGTTGTCCAAAAACTTAAAAGTTTTAATGAATTACTAGTGTCAAATTGATTATTACACAAAAAAAATCGTCAAAATACCCTATATACTTCCACAAAAGTGTGATCAAGTCCCTCAATCTTTTTCTATAATTGACCAAGTCCACAAAGTTTGTTTTTTGGGTCAAACATATATAAAAAGGAGGATTTTCAGGGACTTAATTGACAAAATAAAACATAAGTGTAAGTACTTAACCACTTAAATTTTATAAATGTTGACCCAACAAACTCACTACAAGACCTAAATCAACCAAACAAAAAGTTGGAGAGATTAAGCACACTTTTTATGGAAGTATAACCTAGTTTTTCAAATAAATTGATTTAGGAGGTTTCATATAGCATTAAAAAAAACTCTGTGGTGACTTTCAACCTCCACCCGACCAGTTTCCTTTTAAGCTATTATCATTATTATACCAGTTAGGACCATAACCTGATTACCCGAATATACTCTCTCATAAGTAAATGAGCCGAATTAACACCTCTAGTATATATACTCAACTCATACATCAACATATGCCGTCTCATAACTAAGGTAGATGCCTAAATACATAGAGATAAAGTACCAAATTGGCAAATTGAATGATGGAAAAAGAAAGGTTTCCTCTTTAGAATACATCATCCAACTTTACCACTAGAATCAAGATTTTGGTTGTGGCACTCTATGGTAATTAGAAAAATATTATTTTTTTAATTTTTTAGGGAGAGGATGAAACTAGGATAAAAAGCTAAAAGATATATTTCCAAGTTTTAATGGTGTAACAAGACGTGCACCGACAGATCTCAAAGATAGCCATTAAAATCATGGCATCATGATGACATCTTTCACATACCAAAAGTGTTAAAGCTCCGAATATCATCATCCATAAGAAGTCTGCTGTACGCCTATTAAAAGGTCCACTCTCCAATTGAACACCATATCTTGCTCTAAACAACAATAAATAAAATGGTAAATTAAAATAGTCAATAAACACTACTCTAAACAATAATAAATAAAAAGGTAATAAAAAAAAGACAATAAACACTGCCAAATTGTCAAACCATGAATACTTTTGTCATGACTGAAGCACTAAATCACTCACATCATTAATAAGCGGATCCCAAAGTTGATAGAGAAAGGGCCGAGAAAGAGGAAGTTTGTAAGAAGTCTCCACACCTGAAATATAAATAATTATGGTGACGTATTAAAAACACATTACAATTGTTATGGGATGCCTTAAAAAAGAAAATCTTGTGCTTCTTGTGGGGGGAGAATGGTTGTTGATATTATTGCTTTATGGCTTTACGCAGAAAGAAAATCTTGTGATTTGTTAAGGGAGAGAATGAGCCTAACTTAGAGGTGGTAATGTGGTATAATGGGTGGGATGGGTAATGGGTCAAAACAGATTAGGGATAGGGATTGGGTTAACCAATTGTCCGTTTCTTATTTTTCTAAAATATAATTAATGTACTACTTACAATGGCAAAAACCAAATGACAATAAAAATTAACTGAATAAACAATTTACGAGGTTGTGTGTGTTCCGAAGAGATTGCATGACTTTCAACCCATCTAGGTTTTAGAAAGAGCACCTAGGCGCAAGGCGACTCTTGAGGCGAGGGTCGGGGCTTTTTGTAACATAAGGCGCATGTTGTACAAGAATCGCAAAAAGGCGCGATTTTCTAGGAAAAAATCCCTCTGCAGTGCGCGCTTCTTGTACATGGGTGTTTTTTTGTTTCGAAGTGCTATAAATGTTACTAAAAAGGTTATACATATAGGTAATTTATACATTAAAGCATATATAAACCTTATTTATAGCTATATTTTTGGGTGGGGATGCTAAAAACCTATAGGATGTATTGAAAAAATTATATAAACGCTTAGCGCTTCGTGTACGAAACGCCCACCGCTTTTGCGCTTCGCGCTTTGGTTTTAGACCTTGTCGCCTCGGTGCGCTTCTCGCTTTTTAAAACCAAGCAAACCATACGACTCATTTGACCCATTCTCCTTTTAGATATATTTTTTTGGCCTTTATGAGTTATGACCCGTTTGAGATAAAAGACAACCAAAATCAACCTGTTCATAAGTAAATGGGTCGAAAATGTCACCTCTACTTAAATTTGGCTAATAAGAGAGCTCATACCTGAAATTGATAAAAGACCTCCTTATGGATTAATGCAATATAATATATTGGCAGTAGCTGCAGTGAAACTACTGTTGTGGTCAGCAGACACAAGGTCCCATAAGCCTTGCTTATAGGTGGGAGTGAATTGTACCATCTGAAAAAGACAAGGCCCAGCCAAATATATTAAAGGCCCAAAAAAAAAAATTATGAGCACAAAAGATTCACTTTTAAGGGCAAAAAAATAATGCATATGATCAAAAGCAGAAAAAAAAAATTAAACTTCCAACCAGAAAAAGTTCACCATCCATTTTTAAATGTACAAGTAGTTGTGTTCAAGCTCAAAATAATATTCATTTTATCATGCATTCATGTGAGCACAAAAAGTTATCTATAACCGTCGTTAGATTTTACAATTGAGAATTGCTCTTAGCAACTTTGGAGTGAAATGTGGTGTATTTAATACTCAAGAGGTCATCTATTCCTTTTCAGGCAGAGGTTTAATGTTGCAACAAGACACTACTATATTTGCATTTCATATCCACCATGCTTGTTATGTTACAACCTTTTCATATCATGCATTTTGTATTCTTTCATGCTGATTACAAAGTGACAATCCTTTATTTCATGCTTCTAAATTTCAAATCAACCAAGAAACATGCACTTGCAACCATTTAATGTCAACTTTAGTAAAAAATCCTTCATACAATAATAAATGAACATAACTTTGGTTAAGAAAGCTTTAAGTTTCTCTTTTTGTGTTTCTAGTGCCATCTTGCTGCGAGTTCTTATTTTGCTTTAAACCCACCAAATTATAATTTTGTTCTGTGACTTATTACAAGAATATGTTTGTGTGTCCACATATTTTACGTGAATATATATAACCTTGAAAACATAATCCAACGATCTTTCCGCTCAATAACTTTTGGCCCTAGACTTTTGATAATCGACCTTGGAGCATTATTCAAACCCAACATGCCTCACTATAATCATTTCCACATTCATCAGATGACTCTAAACCTCAACTTTTTTCTGACTTCTACAAGTACTTTATAATGTATATTATTCTGCAATTATACTAAAAGAGTGTTATCTGGTCATGTTATCATCTCTTACACATCATGGATACTACGGATCTGTTTTGTTCTTTTAAAAGATTAAGCTTTTGTTCTTGAAGATACAAGCTCTTATGTAAAAAAGAGAAAAACAATTGTTTGGATAACAAAGCTTTCGCTCTGATTTCAGAATAATAAGCTAAGCTCTAAAAAATATAAGTTACTCAAAGTAGTGTTCATATATAAGCTTCAAGCTTTTAAGAGCAAGATCACTACAATACCCTTTCACAATAAACACATACCAAATACATCATATAATCTAGCATGTTGCCCTGAAGAAGGATTGGAGTTATTAATTATGTATATGTTAATGTGTCCTTTTATGTCTTTTTACACTTGTCATCTACAAATACATGTTCCAAACACTCAACTAACAGCCACAACTATAAGCTCCAGCTCATTTTGCCAAACACACTCAATATACATACTATCATACACTCACGTATATTTAATCAAAACCTGGATTATAACTTGCAACAGTCTTACAGTCATATTTGCAATTAGTTTCACCGTATCAGTAATATAGCAATCTAATGCCTATTAATGTAAATATCTGATATTTGATAATCCCCATGGAAATGCAGGTTCATCAGGAATTATAAGAATCAGATGCTAATATGCTATGTGTGGAACATGTATTAATGATAGAACATAATCCAGGGGTATGCCATATGCCCCTGATAGTCTCCAAGCCAGAGTCCTTCAAAGATTTCAACCACAAAACTTAATACACCAAGATTCTAATTTGTAATACTTCACAATCTTGTGTAATAAATCATAAAAGGGACGCATTTCGTGCATCTGCATAGCATCATCTTATATACCAAATTAGTTAATCTATTTTCAAATTCTCCCCCAACTTGAAGAAATAACAAGTATAAGGGAGAGAAAAATAAGAAAAAAAAAAACCGCAAGGATTTCAAGTCCTAAACAAATTTCAGTTAGTGATGTAATTTGTAACCTAAATAAGATCAACAAATCCACAAATGCAAAGCAGCTGAATCATGAAATTCAAACAACATTATAACCTAACCCTAGAAAACAATGCAGATTACGCCCTCAACACTTGATTCTAAACACTACCATAGTCTAATTAGCATTATTTCACTTCAAAACCCAATAACATTATAACAGCAATAACTAACAGTTGATTCCACACACAAATGCTTCGAAATCAAAACTCAAACCAAATTCGCACATTCTTATCATCTATACGGCTTGAACAAGACTCAAATTAACAATACGATTCGCTCTTGACGCTAGATCCTTAAACTATGAAGTAAAACTGTAAATCAATGAACATGAAACGATCGAATAGGTGTAATTGATGATTGCATAAGCACAAACATGTAAGGGTTAGAAAAATTACTCTGCGGGAGATGACATTCGAACAGGATGACTTATTCCTTAATCTTGAAGAGAAAGAAACGACTGATGGCATCAGTAGAACAACTTCCGTATGCCTTTTTGTATGAATTTTTGATCCCGTTGGGCCGGAAGCTTCGTGACCGACCCGACCCGTTTTTAACTTGGGTAAAAGGCTGTTTGGCAGCCTTTTAATCAGCCTATTAATGGTTCAGATGTCTGAATGGTCCAACACTTAATGGTTCAGACTGTTTGTTTCGCAAGCAGATGTCTGAATGGTTCAGACATTTGCCTCTGAATGGTTAAGCATTATACTAGTGCTGAATGGTTAAGAGGTTGAATGCTGAATGGTTAATGCCTCTTATCTGAATTGGTCAGACATTTGCATTTGAATAGTTAAACGATATACTAGCTCTTAATGGTTCAGACCTCTTAATGGTTCAGCACTTAATGGTTCAGCACTTAATGGTTCAGACCTCTTATTGGTTCAGCACTTAATCATTCAGAAGTTGCCAAACAGCCCCTAAATTGTTATAGATTTCTAGGTTTGGGCTACTTTTGGGAAAAAGAGCTAATTACACATCTTGATCACGTACTTAGGTCTAGAGATGTAAACGAGCTGAGCTGAGTTTGAGTTTGAGCTAGAGCCCGTAGCTGATCCTGACTCTAGGGGTGCTCGATATTCGAATCGGATTCGAAAAACTTGACATTCAATTCGAGTCAAAGATTAGTGAATTGAAATTTGATTTGAATTTTCAAATTCGAATTCGATGTGATTCGCTTCAATTCGAAATCTAGTTATCGAATTCGGATCGAATTGCGAATTTGTGATTTTCGATTCGATTCGATTTGAAATTTGAATTAAAATTACACACACTTACGATTATCCTACCTGTAATAAATAAAATGATTTTGTACATGTGGCAGCCTATTATCCCTCCTCAACTTTTAATTTCCCGCTCATAACCCATTAACCTGATTAATGATTCGCGAACCCTATTCGGATCCACTACATTTCGAATCGGATTCGAAAAACTTGACATTCAATTCGAGTCGAAGATCAATGATTTAAAATTCAATTCGAATTCTCAAATTCAAATTCGATTTGATTCGCTTTGATTTGAAGTCTAGTTATCGAATACATATCCAATTGCGAATTTGCAATTTTCTATTCGATTTGATTCAAAATTTGATTTAGAAATACACACATTTACACTTATCCTACCTCTAATAACTAAAAATGATTTTGTACATGTGACAGCCTATTACCCCTTCTTAACTTTTAATTTCCCGCTCATAACCCATTTACCAGATTAATGATTTGCGGACCCTATTCGGATCCACTACATTTCCCCAAGATAACCCTACTAGAGCTGTCTCTTCACTCTGCCTTGTGAGAAGCCAACTTCACTCAATTTAGTCAGCTTGGGTTGATCACATTTGATTACTGCTTATGACTAAACAAACGTGAAGGTTGGGTTAATTTCGGAATTAGGCTCCGCACTATTACAGCCCTATCATTTGTATTTTTTAATTATCAAAATATATTGGGAACTATTTTGATAATCAAATGTGTGTGATCTGCACATTTGACGATAGCACAGTCTATAGCGATCCTTTTTTGTTTTATGCATTGGATCAATCATTTGTTGTTTGTATCGGTATAATACTATTTTCATGTATTAGTGGTGGTATGTTCTTTTGTTTTTATAACATCTTGGCTTTTTGAGGTTTATGTTTAATCCAATTGGGTTATCTGATATCTTTATTGGATTATGTTTTACATTTGGTTTTAAATATATGTTCTTTGTGATGTAGGTAGTAACTTCTCGAGTTTGGGCTGAAGTCACAAAGTATGTTGGATTGGTTTGCACTCAACCTCATAGACAGAAACTTATTCAAGACTTGGATAAAACCTGTAAAGATCCTGTTTGTGGAACCCTCATGGCAGGTGGCATGATCAGCTACATTACATCAGCTAATACATTGGTTTTTAACAGTTTGTTAAGAATTTAAATTATCATTTTTATTAATTATGTGATTATGTTATTATTGTAACTTAAAAAGTTTTAACATCCTATTCAACTGCATGATCATTATCTTTTTTCTTTTGTTTTTATAACATTTAAGCTTATTGAGGCTTATTTTTAACTTAAAAATAATATCCTAAATTCTAATTTTCAATGTCATATTGTTACAAATTTATACTTGTTGTGCTCCTGTTCTACTATCTCTGAGAACCACCGTACGAGGCGTTTGATTTCCCACGTTATCCGAGCTTCGAGTACCAACTCTTAACTCTTTATGTGCAATAACAACGAAATTAGACTGATTAAACAATAATTACATTTTATCCAATAAGACATTAAAAATTTATATATAATATTCAAAACCACTAATTAATACCCTTTATGTTTAAATGATAACTAAATTTCAAATTTAAATGGGCACATTATTACAAATGATATATTCCTAAATTACATCCTATACTATTAAAAATTTAAGTCAAATTAACTAAATCACTATTGATTATATATTTCCATAATTACTAAAACTAAAAGTAAGTAATTAATTTTTAGCCAATAATACTTTAAAATTTTTAATTTATTTTCAGCACTGCTAATTAATGCCTTCTATGTTTACATATAAATTGGCTAAATTTAAAATTTCCATATCATATTATTAAAAGTTATTACCTTTCTAAATGTCAAAATATTTAAATAATACATACAATTATAAATTTGAGTCAAATCTTATAAGTAATTTTTGATTTTATTTTCCATAATTAATATAACTAAAAGTCAGTAATTATACTTCAACCAAATAATACATTAAAAATTAAAATTTTATTCAAAACCACTAATTTATGTCTTCTATGTTTAAATGCATATCCCAATAATTAATATTTTCTATTCAAAACCACTAATTTAAATATAAATTAATATTTATATTCAAAACCACTAATTTAAATAACCTTTGATTCAAATTTTTATTTGGGTTTTTATAATTAATAAAAGTAAAAGTCAATATTTATATTTTAGGCAATAAAAAATTAAAACCTTCTACATTTACAAAAATTAATAGAAATACTTAAATTTAAAATTTTACTCAATTTTGTTACTAACTACTAATTTAGTTTTTCATATTTAATATAAAGGAAGACTCAATAATTGTATTTTAGTCAAAAATACATTGATAATGCTATAAAAACTTTCTAATATTATACATATTACATTGTTTATAAATACTTGCATGCATAACTCTTTTTTCTTCATCATTCACCAAAAGTTTACGGAATAATACTCATGGATTCCAAGAAAAATTACTTTTTTGAAAGATTTAGACGTTCTTAAGGAGGATTATATCTTGAAAGATTTAGACATCAAATGAAGATATTCATGTTAAAGAGATTGATAGGGATCCCTTTACATGCGTCTTTAAAGGTACATATCTAACTATTATTTTAAACAACTTTATTACAACTTCAAGTGACTATCATTTTTTACTTATCCTAATTGCGTAAAAATATCAATTAAATAGATTACTTAGATTACGGTGATCAGAGTCTTATATGTAAAATGTCTCATGCAAAACAATGGAAGTTTGAAGTTTTTACGGGAACAAAAGTTAATAGAAGAACATGTTATTTGTTGTGTTGTGCTTATGGAAAAGTTGAGCTTCCAAATTTTAAACCCCCAAGACCATTTTATCAAAATCTCTTTTAGAGTAATGATACGAAAGCCAAGCACTTTATGAAGAACATTCGTCGGTATAACTCTATGTTCTCTTTTACGTCGATAAGTGGCACAGTTGATTCATCTAGTAATAAAAGAAACGCACCATTCATATTTAGGCTTGGTGGTCAGAATTATCATAGTATTGAAAGCTTACTGCCTACAAATGGATCCAAACCAAAATTCTCTCAATTATATATATATGATACCGATAATGAGGTTACAAACATACAAAGTGTTTTTAGGTATCCCTCATGATCTTTATAATTTTTTAGAGTATTTTAAGTTTAAAACTGAATTTTAAAAATTATATACATTTAATACTACTTTATATTCTTATTAGTGAATCAAAAAATCATTCTTCCTCAAATGTGAAGATTCTTAATATTCAAATTATCAAAGAATTGAAAAAAATGTTAGATTCAGACAATGAACTAGTAAAATCATATAGAATGGCAAGAGATTGTTTTTCTAAAAATCCAAATGTGGAATTAAAATTACGCCTGATAGGAAAAAGACAACAAGATGGAAGAACACATAACTTACCAACTTCATCTGAAGTTGCCGCACTGATTGTTGGTGACATTAGAGATTCAATAGACAAAAGAAATATCGTTGTTAAAACAAAATCACGCCATCTTTAATGAATAAGTGAGCTACATCCATCATATCTTGCCCTTCAATATCCACTATTGTTTCCCTACGGTGATGATGGGTATAAAGTTGACATCCTCACAGAGAAGTAACAACCCTAAACAAAACAACACGTCTAAACACATCAATGAGTGAGTTCTTTTCTTACGTAATTCAAGATGGACTAAATAATTTCTCCATAAAACTAAATTCAAGGAGACTTTTCCAATAATTTTAGTCGATACATATATCATGATTGAAAATGATAGACTCTGTTTTATACATAGCAAGCACAAATTCTTTAGATGTGCGTCCTATGAACATCTACTTAAATAGCAAAATGTCGGAGGTACAAATGTATCTAACATTGGACAACGTACAATATTACCTTCTTCTTTTACCGGTGGTGCTCGGTATATGATGTAATATTATTTAGATGCAATGTCTCTTTGTAAGTTTTTTGGCTATCCAGACTTCTTCATAACTATAACACGTAATTCTAAATGGACAGAAGTTAAAAGGTATCTCAAAGATACTACTCTTAATCCAGAAGATATACCTGACATCTTGTGTAAAATATTCCAAATCAAGTTAGATGCAATCATAAAATACCTATAGAAAAGATCATTATTCGAAAAAGTGCAAGCATGTAAAATAATTTTTTCCTATGTATACATTTTTATTTACATACATACGTAACAAATTATGGTTGTTTGTTCTCAACTTAAGTGTTCTTATTTTTTCTCATAATTCGTGTAGTTGTTTATACTGCGGAGTTTCAAAAACATGGATTGCCCCACACTCATATATGTTTATTTATGCACACACATCACAAGCTTCCTATAGTTGAACATATTGATCAATTTATTTATGTTGAAATTCCAGACAAGAATGAAGATCCAACTTTGTATAAACTTGTAAGCGAGCTCATGTTACATGGACCTTGTGGTTTTTATAACATGAATATCCGTGCATGATTGATCAAAGGTGCTCAAAAAACTTTCCAAAGAAGTTCTTGAATGATACTACTCTTGATTTGAATGGTTTTCTTATTTACAATAGAAGAAATTTTGGTTGCTTTGTTGAAAATTCAAGTGTTAAATTAGATAGCAGAAGTGTGGTAGCATATAATAAAGATCTTTTGAAAAGATATCAAGCCCATATAAATATAGAATGGTGTAATCAGGCAGGTTGTATTAAGTATTTATTTAAATATATTAACAAAGGTCCCGATTGTACAAGATAACAACAATGAAGATTGTGACCCTCAGGTAGATGACATAAAAGAAGTTTATGATTATATATATATATATATATATATATATATATATATATATATATATATATATATATATATATATATATATATATATATATATCATAGATATCCCTCTGTGATGAGACTTTCTTTTAATCTTCCTGGCCAATAACCGGTTATATATAGTGCGGATGATGATATTGAAAATGTGCTTAATAAACCATCGGTTGCTTCGACGGTGTTCTTAGATTGGAGGAAGTGTAAGTGTAAGTGTAACCAAAGAAATAAAAAAACACGACAACTTACGTATGTTGAGTTGTCTACCAAGTTTGTGTGAAACCTTGAACAGTGTAGTTGGCAACCACGGAAAAAAGGATTTTCTATAGGTAGAATTTATTCTGTTTCTCCTGCACTTGGTGAAGCATATTTTTTTTAAGAATACTTTTAAACAAAGTGAAAGGACCAATATCATTCGAAGATATTAGAACTGTTAATGGACACACGTGTCCTGCATTTAGGGATGCATGTTATGCACTTGGTCTTCTGGATGATGACCATGGAATACATAGAGGCAATTGAGGAAGCAAGTCATTCAGCTTCTGGTTATTGCTTGTGTAACTTATTGCTACAATGCTTTTGTCTAACACTCTATCAAGACCAAAATTTATGTGAGAAAGAACATGAAAGTACCTATCAGATGACATTCTTTTTAGATAACAAAGATTACTAAAGCATCCAGGTATATAGTTAAATTAATTATCATAACATTTACTTTTTACTGTAATTATTTTTTTAATTAACCTTTTTTAATTTTACAAGTTTATCACTAAATGATGATCAAATTAAGAACCTCACTCTATTTAAGATTGAGAATTTTTTAGTTAGAAATAATCAAATTCTAAGAAGATTTACAACAACGCCTTACCCTGATAATGATTCATTATCTTCTTCAAATAATCGTTTAATTAGTGAGGAGCTATGTTTTCCAATTTTCAATGTGTTTTGCAATGACATCAATAAAAGCCAAGGACAATCTCTATCCAAAGTTGGTTTGTTCTTGAGGCAACAGGAATTCATAATTGGTCAACTGTACGTGGTGTTGTCTAGTATTACAAGTAAAGATGGAGATAAACTACTAATATTAGATAAAGATGATAGATCTACAAATAAACATCAAATGTTATATATAAAGAAATATTTAGAGATTTATAATTAATGCAAATATTTTTTAAATATGCATATTTGTTCAATCCATGTATTACATGGACAATAACCTAGTTTATTTTATATATTAATTTAAAAAATATGCATTTGAGAAAATAAGAATTAAAAGTTCACATGTGTAATCTACAATTTTAAATCTTAATTGGTACCTTTTGAGTTATTTAGAATTTAAATTATTTCGTATGTTATGCTTAATTATTTACTTTGAGCATATTATATTAAATCATTCGAAAAAATCTTAAAAATATTGTTCGATTAGTTATTTTTTAATAAATACGAATCGTATATACTCAAATTCGATTCGAATTCGAAATCTTTTCCGAATACGAATTGAATTCGATTCCCATGTGAAATTTCGGAATCGATTCGAATTCGACTTATTTTTTTTAATTCAAATCGAATTCGAATCTTGTTTGGAATTTCAAAATTCGACTTATTCGATTAAATTAGCCCGAATTCGATTTGATTCGATTATTAGAACTCTTAAAACCTAAAGGCACTTACCTTAAATGAGTCAACTGATATAGCTATAAAACCAAATGTGTAGAAGAACAAACTGATGATATGGTAAGGAGGACGAAGTCCAATGGTTGATGGCGGCTTTGGTGCTGAATTGTTACAATTAAAATGGGGTAACAATGACTTTTGAGTTTGAAAATTTAAAAGGTTGAACTCAATTGTAAAAAGGGGATAATTAAAAGTATTTTAAATATATGAAAAATAAGCTAAAACCTTACTAGGCTTGTTAATACTCACGAGCCTAAACGACCTTTGAATGTTGGGCTTTAGCTCGGGCTCGATAAGTAATCAAGTCATGTTTCAGCTCGAGATCGGGCTTGGGCTCGTTTAGGATTGACTCGTTCATGCTATTTCCCGATCCGATCTCTAGTAGCTCTCGAGTTGCTTTGATTTATTACAACCCTACTTAAATCATATTACACCTTTTTATTTTAATTATACATATAGTTATTATCGTTTGCTTAAACATAAAGATACTTGAAGTACTAAAAAAACTAACATAAAACTCATTCAGTTACAATTTATCACCTTATTTTACTATAGCATACCTTAACAATAACCATCAATGACTTACTTGATCATCAATACTTCAATTAACCATAATTTCTCCTAATTAGCCAACATTAGCTCTAAATGATCGTTGTTGACTGATAATAACCCTAGTTAATTGTATTTAACTATAAATTTCAACCACTTTACTTTTTTTTGAACATTAATTACTTCAATTTATTGTCATTTCTCATACTTAACCAATAATAGCCCTTCCTAACCGTAATTGACCAATAATAACCCTAATTAACCGTAATTTACCAATAAGAAACTTATTTAATTAAAAACTAACTAATTCACCGTAAGCCATCCTAATTAACAATCCTTAACTCTAATTGGCTCATTAATTAATATGATTTACACTACTTGACCATCAATAACTCAAATTGATTATTGTATACTTTTTTATCTACAAATTTATCATTGAACTTACGACAAATAAATTGGAGACTAAACTATAAGTCTTAGATTATTTGATATGTAAAATGCATTCAAGACTGAATAGTAGTTTCTAACTCAAGGATATGCAAATAATATACGAGTTAATTTAGAGATTGATTTTTAGTTTTTAACATATATATTCAAAATTGTAGAATATGTTTTGATTATTGTAGAACGGATGTCAGTTTCGAGTAAGATCTACATAATTATTATGGCTAATATTCAGTATTAGATAACTTTTTTTTTAAAATGATATAACCTATTCCAAATAAGTAGAGGTTAAGAATCAGTCGTTGATCCTTTCTTATACAGAATATATTCAAGAATGAATATCAGTCCCTAATTCTATGTGTCAAATATAAAAAACTGACTGTTAGTCTCTAATCTGTTCCCTCTAAAAGATACAATATGTGTTATTTATTGAAGACTAAATATCAATCCCTGCTTATCTAATATAAAAAATTATTAAAGACTGAATACCAGTTTCGAATCAGGTTATCTTTATGATTGGATCTTTAAGATTAGTTTCTACTCTTTGATATCTTTCTTTAAGTAATATAATATGCACCAACTAAATTCGAGACTAATAATCAATCATTAATTTTTGAAAGCTTATTTAACACTAAATTTTAGTCACAAATACGTTTTCATAGTAAGGAGATTTTGAGGGAATTTTTTTTTGCTAAATTTAGTCCCAAATAAGTGCTTATATTAATGAACTTTAGCGTCAGTGTAAGAATAACTTATATTCAGTCTTTCTAAAGAGAGATCATAATACATACCTAAAATTAGTTTTTAATATTTCTATAGTGGACCGAACTAGGTAATGATAATTAGTCTCAAGTGATTTTTTGTGCTAAAAAGAACAATTGCTGATTTTTAGTCTCTAGTTATTTGGCGCAAATCATACCATTTTAAGAAAGACATCAAAGACTGAAAATCAATCCTAAAAGTTCTTATAAGTAACCTTATCCAAAACTATTATTTAGTCTTTACAAAGTTTTACAAATAAATAAGTATGGAGTATTATCTAGTCTTCTAAAATCAACCTAAATTCTAAAGTCTGAGGGAACATATTCACAACTAAAAATTAATTCTTAATAGTCATATAGCAGACTACAATAAGGATTAAAATTTAATGTCAAATGTCTTTTGCCTAAAAAAGTATTAGGAACTCATTATTAGTCACTAATATGAGTTAAAAAAATAGTTCCTAATAATATAATCAGTATCTAATATATTAGTTTTTGATACTATGTATCCAATACTGATAAATCAGTCTCTTATAATTTAGTCCTTGATAACCATTTTTTAATAGAATTAAACTAATTAAACTCAATCTACTTGATCTTTCGTTTTGTCACTTTTACTTAAATTCATAATTATATTCTAAAATAAAAGTAAGCAAAGGATTCTTGGTCTCTGGAAAGCAGCCAAACATGTTGTCATATTCCTGCTCTTCAACTTCTTTATGGAGACCGAATCTTAGCATACACATTCATGCATTAACAACTAGCACCTTTAGCTACTTCACTTGTACACTTGCTATAATTGCCATCAGCTTCTTCTACTTTGGTTTTTTATAAAAGCTTCCAAAATCTTCTATGAAAGTGCTAAAATTTGAATTTCAACTTTTTACAATTTTATTTGTTTTATTTTTATTTTATTTTGCATGCATGTGGAAAGTGACCCTTCTCACAAGAGGCAATTATTGTTCTTTATTTTACATTAAAGTCCACAAGACTTAGTTATAGTAACATCTAGTCCCTATCATTCATAAGGGACTCCCCCTCCTCTTATTCATTTTATTTTATTTATTTATTTATCTTACTTTCTCTATAGCTACGAAGAAGTGTTAGCTTTAACTACTTTTGTAGGTTATGGCAAGTTGCAATTCCATTTGATATAATTTAGTGAGTCATATGACTCATATCACAAGTGAAAACTTTGGTAGCTAACATAGTTAATCTTATTGTTAGTTAAGTATCATATGTTTTTATTAAGTTGTTAAATACTTAAGGATTAGATGTCTAATCAAACATATATAATTTAACAATTTTCCATACATTTTATTTGTAAATTTGACATATTTTGATAACGCGAAAGCCACATACCTCCATAGCTATATGTGTACGGAATGATTACACATACCATTAAATTCAACATTCTAAAAATCTTCACTAATAAAATCCTATAAGTAATCTCGTCCAACTAGTCACGTATCTGTTTCTATAGAGACATGTTGATGGTAAAATAGTATGTTTTCTAATATAAAAATGTATGTTTAAATCATGCTGAACTAAAATATACTTATTTATTGGTAAAGTAGATAGTATGTTACCGATGAAAATAAAGAAGGTTTAGCTTTTATCTAATTATTTTAGCATAAATCTACGGATACTTAGTTAATGGTAAAATGCTTGGTTTCCAGAATCTTTAGAAAGATGTTCCTTAAATCATGTCAGATGGTCATGAAATCAAGAAGAATTAATAAGTTAATCTAATATTATATAGGACTAATGATTACAACAGGACCAAGAGTTGTGAAAAAATAATATGCATAAAGTTGATCTTGTTATCCTAGTATTAATGCATAAAACATTATTTCAGTAATAAAGTTTTTTAATGTTCCATCAAAATTAACAAGTGCTTTCTCTATAATAAAAACCACTCAGTTTAAATATATATATATATATATTAGTATTTTCAAACTCTTCTTATAAATGTTGAAGTTTTTATATATAACTGACTTAAATGTAACGTATATGAATCTTTATTACCATCTAATAATTATTTTATTAATTTTAATTCAAAAGGAAAGATAACAGTGAAAAGATAAGAATAACTAAATATTAATGAAGACCCGTATGTGTTCCATTAATTCTGTTTTTTTAATTTAAAGAACATTAGCTTTTATAAAAAAGTTTTTATAAAACTTGAGTAGATTTATTAGAAGATTTTTGTTGAGTGCCTTATATAACAACTAACAAAATTCGAGTATTGAAGTTAAACTTTTACACGAGACGAAAGCTTGGAAATGAAAGTAGTGGCGGATCTAGCCAAAAAGTCAGGTGTCCTAATTTTTTTTATTTTTACGAAACACTTTTTTAATAATAGATTTTTTTTGCGATACGTTCATTCAATAATGATTATTTTTCCCAATAATAACTTGTTTAGAATGGGGTTTTATCTTCAGTGGCGTGCCCAGATTTTCTTTTACATTGGGGTTGGAATGTTTTAAGGGTTGGTCATCTATCGCTAATAGTTAAATCTTTTTGATACGGTCCGATTCAGGTCCGGATCACACAACAAGAAGACAAAAAAAATCAAATTAAAACAAATAACATTAAACACTTAGTGTTTAAATGAGACAAGCGGAGTCGTGAATTACTTGATACCGGATTGTCAAAATCTCGAATTGAACCGAGCTTAAACAATCTCGAGCTTATACTATAAAAAACTATGAAAACGGGATCTTAAGCCGAGTTTGAGTTTGAAAATTTCTAAACTAAAAAACTGGAGTATTAAAGTTAAACTTTTACACGAGACAAACTTGAGCCTTACAATTAAAATTCTACTCTCTTATGTCAAAACAATCCTAGGCTCGACACGACTTGTGCTTGTATTTAACAATCATGGTAACATTCAAATAATCAAGTATTCAAACATACAATTTAACTAAAGAAATCAAATAATCTAATCTAGCGATATACTAATCAATAATCTAATAATTAATTTATCAAATAATTATCTAATAAGATAATTTACTTAGTTATCCAAACTAGTTATCTCATATTTGTTACTTATTTTTTGGAATCGTTTTATAATTATTGGGTGTTGTATAAACTTCTTTTTAGGGTTGGGTTTTTAATCTTTTTAAAATCAAGGTGTATCCTAATTTTTGCTCGGAGGTATTCCAATACATACATCTGTTAAAAAAATTACACTTCGAAACGAAAGTTCAGAGGTAGCCCAGACTACCCCTAGGCTATCAATAAGTCCACTCTTAGATGGAAGTTGGTTGGTTGGTGGGTGGGTGGGGGGGGGTGGGGGTTGTGGTGTGCATTTTTTTATCGGAGTGATAGAGATAAATAGGGATTCATGTGTAAACGGATGAAACGAACCATAATTAAAAAGACCACTTTAATTTTATCATGGAACGTTGTGAGTTTAAATCTAGGTATTATTCTAAATAATATAAAATAGTTTAATAGTAGGAGGAGGGTAGCTAAAACCGTTCAGGTAATTGTATAGATGTTAAAGACTTTGATGTCATTATCTGTTTAAAGACAATACTTAGTACGACACCTTTTTATAAAAAAAACGATTGAATTCCCGCCGCAACACGCAGAGAGAATAACACTAGTTTTGTATTAATGTAATGTACCAATATAGTGTAACATTTTTTTGGGTTTTTTCTTCTCCTTTCAACTTTTTCCATTGTTCCGTTCCTCTTTTCTCTTTCCCAACGTTAAATTTCGTTACATAGTTACTTATTCATAGACAAACAAAGCATTACAATAACCTTTTCAATCTTTTAGATCTAAGATTTTTTTATTTATCTTGTAATGTAATTATATAAGGATAAAAGTTATAATTTAAAGATAATTTATTATATAAATAACTCTTTTTAATTTTAAGATGTAAACAATATCAATTACCAACGAAGTTTAATATATTTCCATAAGTTCACTCATGTTTATTCTAACTTAAAATCATTAAAGTTTTAATATCATAACATGTTTTAAATTATTGACATAAGTGTATACATTTTAATTTTGTTATAATTTAATGATTTTTTTCACACTTGCCAGCAAGTTAAATCTAAAAATAATAATAATAATAATTAAATAGTAACCATAGTTTATATTTATTCTAAAAAATTAGATTTTAATAATCCAAACTATTGAGTATTGACCAATATAAATCACAACTAACAATTTGATTAATATTAATCATAACTTTCAATTTTGTTACCAATAGCAGTCTCAATATAATTTCGTATTTTTGTCTCCAAGCTACTCAACTGACGACAAAAATATTATGTTAAAGAACTTCAAAAAATAATGTTTTATAACGAATTGAGTAATACATTCAAGTTTTTAATGTAACTATGTTATACATTACGTCACAAGGCATGTCAGGTGATACATTATAAAAAAACTAACGGAGTTAAGAAGTAATTAGACTAAGATGTTATTAGTAACAAGATCAAAAGTTTGAATAAATAACAAACACATTGTTAGTTGGAATTAATATTGACCAATAGTTAATAGTTTAAGTTAATTTAATCTAATTTTCTTTTATTCTATTTAGGTCTCTTAATTTTAACATTCATATAATTATCACAATAGTAAAACAATATTGAAACTTGAATGAATGCTGTTAGAAAAATGTTAAAATGACTTAGTTTAATGGTAAAAGAACTTGATTATTATTAGGTTACATATATATAGATATTGATGTTTATATTTTTAACATCCACCTTCATATTATACTATCTATATAATAGAAGGGGCTTAGCTACAGTTAAGTTTTTTTTCTTTTACATTTAGACCACTAAAGTTATATTGTTTGCTTTGTTATGTCCTTTCTAAGCTGCCCCTTCTCACACGTGTTATTTCTCCGCCATTTTTTTGTGATTACTCGCTACCTTAGAGTTCTTTGTTAGTTAATCTTCAGCTCTGTTGGTATGTAAAATTTGATTGTCTGACGTCGTCTCCTCCCAGCTATTTCCTTGCGATAACTCCTACCTTCGATGGAATTCTTCGTTTGTTGATCTTTTGCTTTGTCAGTGTGCAACGCTGGATTTTTTTCCAAGTTGATAGTTCTGATCTTCGGTTGTATTGGTTTGTATCAGTTGTTTTGTCGGAGGCTCTTTGTATAGAGGTTTGATTTGTGATTGCATTGTCGATTTGCAAGGGGTCTGGTCTGCATGTGTGCGTTGATTTGCCGGCAACCTGTTAAGGATCATCGTAAGATTGATGTATGTTTATTTAATAATCTGCTTCTTCGCTTTTTCTTTATATAATTTTACCGCGATTGTTAACGTTGATGGTTTATTGTGGTGTCTTGTTTATTGTTGTTGACGCTTTTGTTTTTTCAAATTTCCCCAGATTGTTATCCGGTTCTTGAAATAGGATCGCTTAGTCGTGATGTTTAGGTGTAGTATTTTGACTTTCGTAAGTCAGCCGAATGAAATTGTGGTTCTTTTCTCTTTATTGAGTGATTAGTCTTGCTTATGAGATACAAGTGCTTTAGTAATTTCTTTGTATTCATATTTGATATTGGATGCTCAAATTCGAATTTGACACCGGTTACATTCTCATGTGGGCAATTGACACTTGACAGTCCTCTTAAGATATATATTATCTTACATTCTCATGAATGCTCTCTAATGAGTCATTTAATGGCTAATCATACCACACTTCAGCTAAGAAATACAACACCACCTCTAATTGAGGTTGCCCTGATCATATAAAACCACCAGAGCCAGACATAACAACAAGAACAAAACGCTAGCTACTCTTTGCATCAATAGGTAACATTACATAACATACATGTTAACACAAACCTAAATTTATAAATATAAGAACAATATAGAGACAACAAAGGACTTTTCAATAGATTGGTTTTCAAATGAACTACCAAACCATAATATTTCATATGAGTCCTTTTGTTCAAAACCACCATTGTTTACCGTTAAACATACCACATTTAACAACTTAAAACTAATCTACTATAGACATTAGCGACACCAAAAGAAGTAAATACCCAAACAAGCAGCAAAGACCACAACCAAAGACTTTTGGGTTTACCACTTGGACCTTTTGACAAGCCAGACAGCGAACAACACAAGCAAACACTTTTGGCTTTATATTCAAGATGTTCGCAACATGCATGCAACTATAAACTAACTTTTGTAAACAAAACCTCTTGGATGTTTAGATCTGTGTAAGACGAAAAATCCAACCACTATGAGTTGTAATTGTTAGCCCAAGACGCGCAACAATGTCTGGCCTTTGTATGAATCAATTGAATAGCAAGTAACACATGCCTAAAATTTTATCCAAAACATGTAAAATCATCGGCACTATGACGCAACGCGCCAGTGCAACTTTCTAGTTACAATTAATATCAACAACATAGAATGATATCATTAGCAGTTTTCTGACATGATTTTGATGGTGTATAAATTAATTACTTGCTTCTTTTCTTTACTGTAACATGTATATAATTCAAACACGTATAACACGAGATTAAAAATAAAAGAAAAGAAAGGAGAAACGTCAAAAACTATTTATATTAAAAAAATATACATGTTCTGTATAAGCCAAAAACCTCTACTTTTAATGCTCTTACTACCCTCATTCTTGCATTACTTAATACTTATTGTACTTTCAAACTTTTTAAGAAGAAATAATAATACTTAAATAGAAATAAAAACTTAGTTGTAATTGTTCAAAAAGTTACTATTCACATTGAAAGAACTATATTGCATGGTGTTTCTTTGCTCCTATTATTGAAAACCTTTCTTACCACACCCTTCATGCACTCACTTGCTCGACCAGTATTACATAGTGTGCCAGCGCTATGTGTCTTCTTGCAAGAATTTTGTATGTTTAGTCACATTGTGTTTGCTCTTCATCATATGGTACATGTGTTGCGTCCTGATAACTTTTCAACATTCTTAGGACATATCTGATGGGTTCTAGACCTGGTGATTGGGATCCGGCCAGAAGGTGGAGTACTTTAACCAGTCAGCCTCTTGTGGATTTGTTATGGAACGCTCCTGCTATGAACATAGAAAATATATATAAAAGAATAAGAAATCGTGAACTTTTAATGTTAGGGATTCTGAAGTTAATGACTATATGACATGCATGGGGTACATTAAGCTAGGTCCACAACTCAAATAATATCAACAATAATCATAAATTGTAAAATCATGATATATGGACATAACAGTCCTCTAAAATCCCACAACTTTCATGCAAAGGGTATGTTTAAATTTTTTGTTAAATGTAGAAACTGGAGTGTAGCCATTATATATTACACACAAATATATTTTTGAAAAAAATTGCATGAATGGACCTAATGGTTTGACTAGATTGCACGTTTGGTCTCCGGACTTTGAAAGTTATAAAGTTAGTCTAAAACTTTGTGTATTTATTGCAAATTGGGGTCTCCAAAATTTAAAAATTCCAACCTTAGTCCAAATTTTATGTAGGTGTTGTATTTTTGTTCCTAAAGTTAAATTTAAAAAGTTAGTTCAAATTTTATAAAATACATAAAACTAAAGAAATTTAATGTTAGGGCCATTTAGGCAATTTTCTCCATATATAATTCTTTACGGAATGTCATATTTTTTAATAGTATAACCATGTAAACAAATAAACAGATTAGATGGGAAGGGAGAACAATAGAGTAGACATGTGTATTTGCCTCAATGTTAGGAAGAATAGAAACAATATGTAGAAAATACACAAACAAATGTAACCAATATTATTAAAACCATATTGATAAGCGCTAACAACATCGACAATTCATCGATTTAATTAACTAGTTGATCATGGCCGGTGGTTTCAAAATACCGACAAACCAATAGAGAAGGCAAACATAGGTCGTTCTCCACTAGTATGGGATCAGTCATTTTACTTCAGTTTTAACTTGTTTTACTTTTCATTTTAAAGTTTAAACTGACCAATTTTATTCCATCCATTAGCTTGTAATTAACCAAATTAACAACATTGGTCGTTCTTGGTTTAACCAGCCGGATTCACATAACCCGTAACATTTTTAAAACTATAAATAATAACTCTTCTTTCATGTCTTTACTAATAAGACAAAAAGGTAGTCGTATGAAGTTCGGCATATATACGCAAGTACTTTTTCTCTTAAGTGATTGGTTCTTGTGTATACATATCTTAGGATACCATACACTTGCAAAGATTTTGGGCCATCATATTCTCTTTTCTTGAAACTTACCTTTGTCTTTCCAACCCTACTCCATACTTGCTTCTAATTACATGTAATTTTATTAAGTTTTAAATATAGATATGAATTTATTTATCTTATCATATATGATAAACTGTTAATATATCCTAAAAAATATCAAATTTCACGTTATATAAGTTATATCCAGATTTTAAAAAATAAACAACTAATAATTTTAAAGGAACCCTGTATCTCTATTATCGGTGCATATATGACATATCTGTTAAGTTTCTTTAGCCTTTTCTCTCGCTGTTCAAGCATATATGTATTAATTTTGTAGCATAACAAATTAAATGAAACTTGTTACTAGAGAGGTATTAAACAAATACAAAAATAATATACACTGATGACTAAAGTATTTAAATTAGATTAAATATTTATATTAATTGTATTAAATAGTATTTTTATTCGCTAGTATGTATAAAAGTGAACTTAATTTGAATTATGTGCGGTTTTTTAATTTGTTTGAATTCATTCGTAGCTATAAAAAGCTAAAAACTAAAAGAGGTAAAAAAACATTAAAGGTCAGATAAACAATTAAAGAAAACTAACACCTATAAATGTAATTTAGTTAAGAGTACAGAATTAGATACTTCTTTTTCTCCTTTTCCTTTTCACGATTGTGTGTTACTTATTCTCTTGTTTTGTAATGAGAACCAATGAATCATCAAAAGATATAAAGAGAAAATAACTTTTTTTCTTTGTTTTTATATTATTATTCTTTCTTAATAGTAATTGATATCAGTTACCTTTAATCCCTTTTTAACTACTGTTATACACACATATAAGACCATATTTATACGTAACATGAATTATTATTATGATAATTAATATGAAAGAAAATAAAATGAATCATTCATTTTAAAATCTAATAAACAAATAAAATTTAACAAATGACACAAATGTTATTATTGTTTCAATCACATTCATCTCTCCTAAAATTTATAACGTATGAAAAAGTTAGTTTGATTGTCCGCTTAATTATATATATAACCTACATACGTATAGTTAGCACAAGTTAAACATCTTTAGATAGACAATATAATATTAAAAAACATATAAACATACTAATTTGATCATTTTTAAGTGCATATATATACTACACGGGCATTAAGCTATATATACGTAAATGGGTAATCAAACAAATTCTTTAAATTCACATATTGTTTTCTTTTTGAATTTTAGAAGAGCCGAACTACTAGATTTATATTAATTACCTCCTTTTATTTCTTATTTTTTTTACACTTGAAAACCAAATAGTACATGTATTCAATCCGGTAGTATAGTGCAATTCAATCCTAAATGATCGATCCGTATCGTATATATATATATCCACATAGATATCTATGTGTGTGTGTGTATATATATATATATATAGGGAGAGAGAGAGAGAGAGAGAGAGAGAGAGAGAGAGAGAGAGAGAGAGAGAGAGAGAGAGAGAGAGAGAGAGAGAGAATTGAGAGGAAAAAGGTGGCAAAACTCACGTCTTTGATATCAGTTGATGATGATGGAGTGCACCCCATTACCAGTTCCTCCAATCCTGATGCTGATCTTCCTCCAATCTTATGATGCTGTTGTTGCTGTTATTTAAATTATATACATATAAAAAAATAAGTAAATATCATCAAAAATTTAAAGATAATAATGATAATAAGCAGAGACATGTAATGTTAAATTATATAAAAAGTTCCATTTAATTTAGACAGATTTTTAATTAATTTATAAACTTAACATCACCTCATCTATTTAATGTAAAAACCTACGGTAAATTATAATACATATGTTATTTATATAGTGTTTGTATATATATATATTAATAAATTCAAAAAAGCATCCGAAACATCCTATAGGCATAATTAAGTACTCTATTTCTTCACTACTGTCAAACATAATTATCTATATGATCATGTATTGTCTTCAACAAAACAAGAACATAAAAAAGTGAATATATGATTACTTGTCCTCAACTTGGTTGACAAGAGGGTAAAATCTCCCTTTATGTAAACTATTGTAGGAAAAATATAATAAAAATATTACATAATTATGTTCAATAGTATATATTAAAAGAAAATTTGTCCCCTCTGCAGTAAGAATGTTACTTCAATAACTTATTCTAGTGTACAAGTTTTCAGTATATATAGTATTTGTTGACGAATTTTTAATTTGTTACAAGTACAAATGTTTTGTATTTCACAAGCAATATATTTTTATTTAATTTAATTTCTCATGTCATAAAAATTTCGTATTAAGCTCATTTTATACGATATTAAATCAAATTTACTGATTCTGGATATAAAGTTTATCTAACAATAATGAATAATTGAACAACAGTTACTTCTCAAAAGCCCGTATGGATATAAAACTCGAGAACACTATATATTTTTATCACATTATTCAATCTACTCTATATTTCATGGCTTATGATGCATTTTACTTCTAATAAAAGTTGAATAAAGTTAAGTCCAAATGAAATTGTACTTTTATGTTCTAACGCGCGTGTATATATAGGTATACCTCTTTTAACAACGATTTCTAAATCTTTATAACATAAATACATTGTAACCAGTACAATATTGATATGCAAGATTTGAATTTCTTACATTTTTATTATGGTACACAATTTAACTATCAGAATGTCCCATTAAGATGGTTGGCATGTGTTCTTTAATATTAAATCATATTTTTGATAACTAATTAAATGAAAGCAGATTAAATATAATATTAATTTCAGAATAAATTCTTTAAAAAATATATATGTAATTTATATCAACTTACCTGAAAATTTTCCATGATCTGCATCCTAGAGACATGAAAAGAGTCATCATCATGAAGATCAACGGAAGTGTGATTTAGGGGAGGATGAGTGATGATTGCTGACGTGGCATGAGATGGCATGCTGACATGGAAGCCTGTTGTTGCTACACTGTGCTGATGTGGATAATGCTGATGACGTGGATATTGTTGTTGGTCATGGTCAAGGTTCATCTGAAGCTGTTGCCTTTGCAGGTCACGCTCATCGCATCCTGTTACTACCTGCAGAATTCACTAGCTTGTATATAATATGAATAGGTGAATAATAATATAATATGCATGTATATGTATGTATGTACGTACAACAGTACATGCGTGGAGTACAATTCAAAATGTGTTACATTATTAATTTTGCTATTAAAGATTTGGTTTGTTGTATTCTTTATCATCTTTTTTGCTTTCAATTAGAGGTTTTGACAAGATTCAAACATGAAAGTGTTTCAAGTTCATATTTTTATTCATAAAGACCCCGTAAATCACGTACAACAAAAAGATTTAAAATTTTTTATGCTCACCAGTTTTTACATAACTAATGACTTGATTTCACAGACAGTACTATTTGATTTTCGACAGATTATCAATAAGATTCACATTTGTAATCTTTAGGTGTATTAAGGTCCAAGTTCTAGTTTTAAGTTTTCAAACATAGTTGATGTGTGATCTCTATTGGTATTCGATCGATCTTTTTCTTTTAACGTATCTCCAAATAACATGTTTGATCGTGTAAATGAACACGATCTGTCGATCCACCACTATTTGATTCAAATTTGAACAAGAAACATACCTCATCGAAGCTTTTTCCATACTGCGCGAAGTTAAATCGATCAACATGTTTGAAATGTTGCATTTGATCCATTGGATTGTAACTTGACATAACCGTGCCAACAAGTTCATCTCTAATATTATTATAAACGGTACCAGTAGCAGTATTTGGGGTAGTAATACAAATTTCTTTTGAAGGACTCCCACTTTCGCTTCTACTAACAATATTCATTTCATTCATACTATTCACGCCTTCAACGCGAATATTATTCGATACAATGTTGTTATTCATCGCTCTCTCGGACCAATTACACTGCCTCGGTTGAGTTTGGTAAAATATTTTCGACACAACGAGCTCGCCTTCCCTCTCCTCCTCATGTTGTCCAAGGTGATACTGATGCATCACCCAACTCGTCTTTTCGGGTTTTCTGTTCTTCCCAAAGTTGGTATAAAGTACCAAGATCTTCTTGCACCCTTTTTGCTTCCCATTCACCATAACGGGTCGGGTCTTGCCCGTTTTATGCCACCGCGTTTCACCACCTTGTAGATCACATTCGGTCTGGATCTTTCGCCTTTTACGTGTACCCGTGGTGTAAGCTTTTGAAGGCCGATGAAAGAAGTGTATACTTAGTCCATTTCTTGTAACACCTAAAACATCAAGCAAGATCTATTAAGAAAACCCTCAAAGTCATAACAAACAAGAAACCCTAATTCAAAATTAATTAGGTATTTTTAGGTGTGACAAGTGCATGTTTCACTCAAATAAGTAAAACAAACCACAAAACCACAAAACCCTAATTTTATTTGGTTTCAAAAGTAAAACCTAACTCATTGAACTATTAAAGAACAAGAAAACTTAAACATATTTGTTAATTATCTTTCTTGTTCAAAAGAGAGTTCTTATTCTTATCTTTTTCGATCCGCACGCTTTTGGATCGAGGAAGTGCACTCGAAACTACTACTGATTTCGAGTGTACAAGAGAGATATAACCGTACTTACCGGGGAGTTTTTCCGGATGTGTATAACAAATCCCATCTTCACCTTCAATAGTAGGAATGAACTCATCAATCAATGGGTGAGATTTCAACTTTCTATCTTCTACTTTTGCTTCAAGATGTTCTATCAGTTCTTGATCAGTTGGGTCAAATTTAACTCCTGCAGGTAACCCAACCCAATCCTGCAAATGATCAAAACTTTGAGAACTTATTATAAATCACATAAATTTGAACAAAATCAGTAGAAACAGATAATCTTATTGTAATGAAATTAATGTGTTTTTAATACATCTTGTAGAAAAGAATTTAGTTAAATATAGAAACATAGTTAGTATATTTCTAAAAATATATATATTCTCTTGTATGAATTGATTCTTATTGTCAAAATCTTTAAGTTGAAGCTAAGAATATTATGACAAGATTATATCTATATATATGTGTGTTAAACTAATGATAATCATACCATACAACATACCGGTTTTCGTTCGAGTTTATGACCACAACCTGGGCACTGTTTGGATCCACATAAGTGATGCTCTTCAAGCTTTGAATCAATGATATCAGAGCCACTGATATTCATTTCTACTGCTACAAATCAAAGACCCAACTTGTTTTTATTCGTTATTCAATCAAGAATCATTCTTTTTCGATCAAGAAGCGCTGTTATGTGATCAAGAATCTTAGCATGAAATCTTGATTTTGATGCATACCCATATGTTGATGCTGTTTTTGCTGTGATATCTTCTAGTAGTGAGATCTGATGATGATGAAGAAGAAGAAGATGGTATACCAGTGGAATAAGTTCAAAAATCCTTTTTTTAAAGAAAAGAACAACTGAAAACAAGGTTGAAAGGATACCCCTTAAGAGATATATTCTTGCAAAAGTGGAAATATTCTTAGAACAAATATACTAGTGTGTGTGTGTTGTGTGTGTTTTGTATGTGTGTGAGAGAGAGGGGGCTTGTACTTTAACCATGAAAAACACCAGAATACCCTACAACTTTAACTGATGAAGCCAGTGAGATAAAGGAAAAGGTGTCCCTCATCTCTTGTGTTTTAACTCCCCTAATTTTTTTAGTATATAACATAACTCTTATCTCTCTTTAACAAAGGTGGTTCCATATGCTAGTAGAAAAGCGGGGTATAATCGATGGAAATTTACCGATGGAAATAGTGTCGAAAAAACATCGACGCGGCCGTAAGGGCCGTTACTCGATCCATGCGGGTTACAACTTGATCATGTGCATAAGTTAGGATAATTAGATAGATGGGATGACATTATTTATGTAAAAGTATATTTGTTTAAACCTGTAATTAATGGTTGTGTTTGATTTATGGTTGTTATGCTATAGAAATATGTGTTAACGAGCTAATACTCTTATTGTTAAACTATATAACTATATGAGTGAATCTCATAACGAAGACAGAATCATATGTTAAAACAAGTACAACCCATCACAAGTTTGTCATGAGATTTTTTAATTTATGTTTCATATTGTAGTTTTGTAATATAATTTGAAGTTCTAGAATTTGTAATTTGATTTACTAATCCATTTATGTTTAATAAAAATAGAAGATTCGACGGAATACGAATAGCTAGGGTTGTTAATATTATTCAAAGGGTTTATTATACTAATCTATCATAGGTCGTTAGTAATTATGTCAGTATGCTAGGTGATGTCGCTATTCTATCGGTAAAAAATGATTTGTGGGCTTGTGGCCATGTAGAAGGTGTTAGTAATCTGTCAATATTTTCCAGTTGACAGGTCGATGGTAATACCCATTGGTACTTCGTCAAAAAATTATGGTCGTTTAGCCTGGCGGAGCATTACCAACAGATTCCCCTTAGTAATCATTATATACCGATGGAGTCCTGACGGAAGCATCCGTAGGTGAAACCCCCAATTTTCTAGTATGATTCACCACACATAGTAAATTGTGTCAAACTGACGAGTTAACAGGTTGAGTATCAGCCGAACATGACTTGTATATGTATTTATGTCAAAATAGAAAACCTAAACTAGATACAACCGTTTAACTTATTTATTTAAACATGTCTAATGGATGATGGGTTGGCATACAACAATCAAGTTGTAAATGAATTAATCTTAATAATAAGTTGTTGTAAACTGGTGAAACGAGTCATAATAGGTTAAACGTCGATCTGTTTAATTAAATGGATTTAGAGATGTTTTATATGTTTGCTTCTTAATCTAATTCGGTTAAATGTGTTACTAATTATATAATTTTAATTTTATTCACACATTTAGAGGTAGATTGAAATAGTTATCTTAATTTTTTTCTTGTTTTTGTAAAGATATTTAGAGGTTTAAGGAGACAAAAAAAATATCCTAAATTTGTCCACTAAAAGCAAAAGTTAAGGAACGGCTTCGATAGATGTTGATGAAACTCCGGACAATAAAGCAAAACTCAACCGCTTAACATATTTTTTGTTTGAAATAACTCATGTGTTCATACTTAATTTAATAAAAATATTTTCTTTATTCTTCGTTTTCACCGTTCAGATTGTTTATCTTTTAACATCATCTTCGTTATTGTTTTCAACATGTTTCTTCTTCATATATTTTTTAAAGATTATTATCTGATATTAAATTGTGGAGTCTAATGAGGGTGTGGAGTCTGATGAAGGCACTAGATCTGTTCTTATAATTAATTGTAAACCATGTGTTAATATTGATCAAATTAATAGTTAATACCTCTAATGAGGCGGTAAACGACATAGTTACATCACATCGTTAAAAGTAAATTGGAAAGTTTGATCAAGACAAATCAATAATTAAGATAAAATGGTAATAGTTTCTTATAATTAATTATCTGGACAAAGAAAATACAAAGATTAGACAACCTTAACGCTTCCTATTATTAATCATATTAACTAGGAAACTCTACCTAAAGAAAGATAGCATGAAGCTCATCAATCTTGTTCTTGTTCTATATATTGATCGTTTAAAACTAGAAGAAAACTTTTGAAGAGATCACACACATTTTATATAATATCTTCACTCTTAGTAGTTACATACCAGTCTTTAGAACATGAAAACCATAATCTTCATGACATGTATGTGTCAGATTAACCAAAATCCTCATTGAACTTTATTTTTTCATTAATTCGAAGGGGCTCGCATATGTCATGCAATACCCTTTCGTGAATACTTTGTGAAATGCAGAGACTTTACCAGTATGGAACACTCCTAATGTTAATCAAGTGTCTAGTCATCTAAGAAGGAAATGAAGAACATGAATGAAACGAAATAAGATATTTCAAGCTCTAGTTTCAGACGAGCTTCTTCCAAGAATGTCCACTAATAGAATAGGTTTGGATCCAAATAATTTTGTGTTGTAATCAGTTCTTGTTGAGCAATCAAAGTTCATACAAGGGCGAAGCTTCATGGGGGCCTGGGGGGCCCCACCCCCCTCTATTTTTCGTCAGTAGTGTAAATTTTCTGCTCGATAGTGTATATTTTCGGTCCGGTAATGGAAATTTTTTAATAAATATAGAGTCCTCCCCTTAATATAGTTTACTTTCGCCCCTGCCCCCCGTAATTAAACTTTGGTTCAAACTTCGCCACTGAATTCATACGCATTTGTTTTCAAAGTTTTTCCATTATTATTATTTTGGAAAATTTAAAGTAAGTTAATATTTGTGTGGACTCTATTTCATGTCACTAATTTGCTTGTAGTTAAAGATCGATTATTTACCTTATAAAAGTTTATAAATGTAAGAGTGGGCGGTCACATGCATGCTTACACAGGTGATGGACGATTGTACTTTTTATTTTCTTCTTCTTTAGCCATGAATAGTTTTAAAAACATAAAGCTTGCTTGATTTGCAAGGCAAGATAAGCAGTATACTTGATGGACCGCCACCACCCTTTTTATATAATTCATATATCTATATATATATATATATATATATATATATATATATATATATATAGATATATATATATATATATATATAGATATATATATATATATATATCTATATATATATCTATATATATATATATATATATATATATATATATATATATATATATGCAACTATTATTAGTATTTATTTAAAAGACGTACTATTAACACTTTTTGGTCGTTTTTAACAAAATAATATCTTATTATAACTATGTTATGAAATCGGTGATATATAACCGGGTAGATTTAATAATATTATTATAATAATTTTTTGGTCAATCTTTAGAAAATTAATTTTAGGAAAAAAGATATTTCTTAACAACAAACTAACACACTTTAAATCCACGTTATAATCTACATCAGTTGTTCACGACATAATTTAAGGGCTCAAAAATAACTTATGAAGAGACACCATGCAGATTATATGGTGTCTAATTCCAGTAATTTGTTATCACGATCAGAAAATGAAAAAAAAAACAATACAAACTTTAATTACATTATATTATTTAAATTTGTAAAAAAGGAAAGCATGTGTACGTTTTGATCTTTTTCGAGAATGAAATTGGTGTTTGGAGTTCAATCACATAAGAACATCGTTCATAAAATAAACATAAAAAATCTATTAATTGGACAACTTGAATTACAATATAAAAAGGAACTAAGAAAATAAGAACAACTACAAGAAAAGAAATTAACTTAAATAACTGAAAAGGACTAAGTACATTGAAACAGTACATATGGCTAATGATTTATGTTCAACATAGATCCTTAAAACAGATTTCTTGCTATCCAGGTAAATCTTGTTTGTCTCCCAGGGTATAACAAATTATTGTACCGTCATGTTTAATAAGCACATGAAATAATACATGAAACAAAAGTGTGAAGTACTAAATATGCAGGGAATTTTTTCAAGTTGTGTTATGTGAAACATATATCTAGAGATTTTCAAACCAAAGTGAATAAAAGTAGGTTATATGGAGTTAAATCTTTCTTTGAAATGTTTGATTTTCAATCTTAGCTTAAACTCATGAGAAACTTCTTCTAGAATTACCACAAGATATGCTTGGGCTAAATGTGCTTGGGCTTGTAGCTAGGCTTGTTGGGCTTGCTATTGTGTTTCACGTGGGCTTTGAATTGGAGAAGGTTTGGCTTTAGGGATATGATATTGTGGTCCCATATTAATTGAGAGTTTGGAGATGAAGGAAATTCTCAATTCTCTCGCACAAAAACCATTCTAATTCTCTCATTCATTTTCTATATTATCATATCATCATATTGATGATCTAATTCTTCTGTTTTTGTTCTTGTATTAAGGGTGGAGAGTTTGTTTTAATATTTCTTTGTAACCAACATTTGTGCGTTCTCTTGGGGTTAAACTTTTTGGGTTGTGATTGATCAATACAACGAATATTTCTTTTCTTGATAGGTTGGATGTCACTTTGTGATGACAAAGTGCAAAAAGAACGAGTTTAGACACCAATCTACATAGTGTTGTCTCTTTATCATCTTTGTGTGACTAGGTGACTACGAGGCATTCAAAGAATGTAAACCGTATTAAACCCATAGATTATGAATAACTGTAATGTCTACATTACAAGATAGCAATAAGACCGACCCAATGCAAACAAGCACATAACTAGATGAAAATATCTCGCCTTTTTTCACAGTTAGTTAAAAGCACCTACAACTTTGATGGGCATAGTCTTGCTTTGATGTTATGATAAATAATAACTTTTACACACCACCCTCAAATAATAATTCTTCTATGTTTAAAAAGCACTTTAAAGGAAAGTTATATTTGTGGTGTTTCTGTTTTTGGCCACAACAATTTGAGTGGTTTGCATTTTGCACCCTCCCCTACAAGTCTTTATAGAGACACAAAGTGGGAGATTCCTCCATTCACCCCTCTAGTTTATTCTAAAGAGAGAAAAAGGAGCTCTGGTCATCAGCCGCCTGATCCGCCTCGTCATCAGTGATGGTGCATCCATCGCTACCTTGTGTACATGGTGGTGGTTAGGGTTTGTTCAAGAAGGGCAACCGCCATTTGTCTTCTGTCTTCTTGTTGCACAACCACCACCGTGGAAGTAACTATTGGTATACGGGTAGGCGGCTGTAGGTGACGCCAACTCTGTCGCCACTGTGCCTGCATAGTTGTGGTTAGGGTTTGTTCGCCCAGATCGACTGTGGTCGGTTGTGTGGCAGTGGCTAGAATTGAACCGACTTTCATGTGGTTGTTCTTGGTGACTTGGGTCACCGATGGCTACACATCACAATTGTCTTGGTGGTTGACTTTGTTGCCGCTTTGCTTCCCTTTAATGGTTGAGGTAGAGAAAACGGTGATTCTCGACTATGTTCAACCTTGATGGTTGTGGTGTGACTGCCTCTGTTGCTCCTTCTTCTACTTTTTTACGCGATACCCTTTTAGGGTTTTGGACTGGTGGTGGAAAAATTCTTAGGTTATGATGAGGATGGCCTCACCTCTGAACCTATTACATCTATTTAGCTTGGCTTCTGTTGGTTTGTTCAATGATGATGAGGAAGGTCTCACCTTCAACTGATTAGATATTGTTAATTCGTTATTTGAGAGGCTTTGTTTTGAAATTTTCAAATTTAAACCTTGTTTTGAGTCTGTGATGATGAGAATGCCTCACCTGAGTACTCATGTAGTCTGTTTGTGGTGTTATGTTTGTTAATTTGGGTTCTTCTTTGAATATGTTTGAAGCATCGTTTGTGTTCAATGATAACCCGTTGGTTTTTCTTTAATTTCTGTTTGGTTGTTGTTTAGTTTGAATGTGTTCTAACTATTGCGATGACAATGTAATAAGGTTTCTTCCCCAACCTTAAACGTAGGCAATGACAATGTAATAGGGATTATTCCCGAGCCTTAACCTTTGAACGAATACATTTGCATTTAACGAAATTATTCCCGCCGCGAAGCGGAGAGAATAAACCTAGTTAATCTTATGAACCACCTAAACGTCAATTGATCTTATGATTCTAAAGAATCATTACAAGTGTTTATCACCTTCATTGATAAAATACAACCTATGTATGATAATATCTCTTTGTTTTTGTCTTTTAATCAGCTTTTAGTTAGTCATTTTCGTCATCCAAACTCCAAACATTAATTAGTAAAACTCTTATGCATTAAATAACACTGAATAAAATAGGGTACACACAATGTTTTCAGAACCGGATCAGACGTCGAACCGGACGCCTTACTGGTTTGGTGGTCGGACCGGTCGGACCGGTTGGACCGGATTTAACTATATTTTAATTATATTTTTATATGTAATTAAATATTTGTTGGAAATAACTAATAAGGGTGTGAAAGGGAGTCTCTCTAACACCCTTGTCCCACATTGGTGTGACAAATGAAGTATTATGTGTTTATATGTGATAACAAGGTGAAAGGTATTGAATGTCTTTATGATACATTTTACACCATGACCTACCCGCGCGCAGGGGGGGGTGCAAAAACGGGTTTCTGGCTGGAAAATTTGGGTCGCCCACGCACGACATGCGGACACGAATGCCGTTCGAAATAAACCGGGTCCGGTACATGAGTACACCCATTCACATACAACGTGATTCTTAACATGTTACTGCATAAAAAAAACAAACAGTACCGTTGTTTTATGACATCCTGAATTTTCAAAACACTAAGAAAAAAAAATAAAATAAAGAAAAAATATAAAGAAGAAAAAGAGGGTGCCTCGCGGAAAAACCAAAAGCATCATTAGGGAAACTAAGAAATCGTCGGGAAGTTGATGAAATCGAGACCACTACAATCAAATTTCCTCCTCGATTTTGCATGGTATTCTTTTACATTTCTTACTAGTTGGCAACTAATTAAAAGAGAGCCGATTTTGCTTATATTTTTTTACCAATAAACATACACTTTCTATTCTAGACTTACTCCCCCTCTTAAATGCAATTATAATACAGGAGAGGTAGGGGATTTTTTCCAGAAAATTTCTTCCTAACCTCTTTTGTCTACGTCACGCAGACCATGCGCAGACGTTGAGCTCTGCAGATTGTTTGTTTTTCGGAAGACTTTTCATTAAAAAAAGGTCTGCGCGAGGTCTGCAGGGTACAGACTTGACACAACCACTTCTAAAGTCTTTTAAAGTCTGCAGAGGATTAAACAACATCACCCACCACCACCACCAATGTCCACCACCACCACCGTCTGCCACCACCACCATCCGCCTCCACCAACCGTCCACCACCGACCACCGTCCAGCACCGTTGTATACCACCCGCAGTTGATTTATCAGTCTGCAGACGTTAAAAAACAGACAATTTTCTTGTTGCATACTGCAGAGATTTGATTCATCTCTTCTTCTGCAAATGTCTGCATATGTGATCCGCAGACTGCAAACATGTTACTGCAGAAAAAAACAAACAGTACCGTTGTTTTATGACATCCTGAATTTTCAAAACACTAAGAAAAAAAATAAAATAAAGAAAAATACAAAGAAAAAAAAGAGGGTGCCTCGCGGAAAAACGAAAAGCATCATTAGGGAAACTAAGAAATCGTCGGGAAGTTGATGAAATCGAGACCACTACAATCAAATTTCCTCCTCGATTGAACTTTGAGTGTGCTCGTGATTGACCTGTATCGACCAAAATTTCCAGATCGAACACCTAAAAGCATCATTAGCTATATGTTTGTTCAGTGTAACATTTTTTTGTTTAATTTGAAACAGTGTTCATTCGTTGAGCATCGAACGTACAAAATTGTGTACAGGCGGTATGCATCATTGTTCTTTATGGTGGGAGTTGACACAATGAGGAAGTAAGTTATGCCGTCTCTTCCATTATATGTTGATATTAATCTGTTATAATAAATTTGTCATGAAACTAACCAATTTCTTTGACTAAGATTGTACTGCTTGTTATTACTGTTAATATACCTTGCAGTTTTTCTGCACTTTCCAATTGATCTTGTTCAAGTGAATGCATGTTATGTTTTCAGTGTTTGCTTACTCATGCAAATGAGTTGCTTCCCTTCCTCTTACAAGAAATAGACTACCATCATTTGCTCAAATGGTTTATGACAATATAGTTATACCTATATCTTTATTGTACAGATAATGATTATATGGTCTTATGATTATATAGACTCCCATCATTTGCTCAAATGATTATATGGTCTTATGGGACGTAAAAAGGGCGTCCAGATGCTTGACTTAGCTCCCGCTTTGTGTTGGGCCATGGAGGGGCCATGCACTACGCAGTCTTAGCGTACACTTTGCGCAAGAGCTGGTTTCCCACGGCTTGAACCCCTGAACTCAATGTCACAAAACAACCTTATGGGACGAACGTATTAAATGCTTACACCTTCTCCCATACCGTTTAATCCTCCAAAGAAATAGATTATAATTCTAATAGTAAAGTTTTTCTTGAATCAAATTTTGGAAATCTAATTATACTAAAAAATTCAAAGCAAAAGGATGCACGAAAAGATTGTTCCTTAATATCTACTACGCTTAACGAAAATGATTCAGCACTTGTTTATATTGAACATAATGAAATGTGTTGAAAGAAGCATTTAGGTACAAGTTGTTTTATTACTGATACATATAAGAAAAATGATATGCAACGAGTAAAGTTACTCGCGCTTCGCGGCGGGGTCGTATGATGACATTCAAGTGATTAATAACACGTTTGTGAACTTTGTTACGGTGGCAATAATGTGCCACACCTTACGGCGTGACTGTGCGTTTACGAACTTCGTTACACGTGTTGCGCCATGTACATTAACACGATTATCCCGTGCGCATCTCGGCCTAACCCGTACGATGATACTAACATAATTAATCACGTGTTGCGAAGTGTCTGTGAATTTCGTTACACGCGTTGCCTCGGTGACAATATCGTGCTAGAAGGAAATTTTGTCTCTGAGACATAGTTGTAAAACAATATTGTATTCAACTTTTAGTGACATAATAACTAAGCTAAAAGTAATTTAAATAAAAAGATATTAAAAAAGTAAAAAAGATAGTAAGCAAAGAAGAAAAAAAAAAAGCAAAGAGCATAAAAAGAAAATATGATTGCTGTGGATTCAAATCCACATCCTCGGGGTTAAAATGGAACAAACTAATTATTGCGCCAACCATGCATTTCATTTTATTAACCCGAAAAAAAATGTATTTAACCTAAGAAAAGTTAGTAAAATACAGATAAATAAAAACTAAAGTTGTGCATCAATCAGAGGTGACATGTGCCAGTCGGTGGGGCATTCTATCGACACTTCTAAATAAGTTATATATAATGTAGTCTTTTAAAACCAGTAAAAATTATGATCCTAAAAGTTGGCTGACAAAATTAATGTGATTATTTGTCCACATTCTTTTACTTCTTGCCCTACGCACCATAACTTCCACAGTTTTGTATTATAGTTATTATTATATAACACAAAGATTAATTAAATGAAAATGAAATGTATGAATTGAGAGTGCACAAAGAGTCATATTTGACCTCTAAAATTGCTTGGACTATATAACCCACATGTGACGACTAAGGTAAGGTTTTACACCTAAATGATGTTTTTTGCCGGAAAAAGAGATGAGAGGTAATAATATGCTTTTGTTTTAATTGTCGTTTAAGGTAAGGTTTTACACCTAAATGATGTTTTTCATATATACAAAGGTGAAATCACACATTGTTAAAATGGTTCAAATGTTATCATTTTTTCATATAAAAAAGAAAAAATATTATTAACAACATTAGATGAGCATTTGGACAATGGTATCCAGATTTATAGTAGGTGACCAAATAATCAATTGTCTATCATTGATTTTTCTTATTATTGATTTTTTCAGTGATTTCACTGATGGTTATAATAAAGTTAAAAAAGAAACATACAAACGAGATCGAGTCGAAATTAAGTGCGAATTGAGCATGAATCTATGATAACTATGTTAATTGGATTGTAATTAGTAAAAGAAATAATAATTAAGAACATACTGTTCAAATGGCTAGTATAACAAAAAATAATTTGGATAATTAAAATTTAATTTATCTTTATCGTTACCACTAGAATTAGCGATATCAATTTGGTTTATAGGAGTTATCTATTTATTTTTAGGGTTGCAACACGAGTACTTTTCTGGGGTCATCCATCCTAGTACTACTCTCGCCCAAGCACGTTTATCTACGGAATTCTGATGAGATCCAATGCTTTTTTAGTTTAGGGTCTAGGGTTTAGGATTAAAAAAAATCTAATTTTTTTTTTAGTTTTTGTTGATGGAGTTTAGTTTTAATATATTATTATATCTGAAACAATGTTTGTTTTATCGACATTTTAGATTATTTTTGTTGAACATTTAATGTATATGATCGAATGATTGATTACATAATTTGTATATCATTCTTTAACTTTTGAAAGATGCTAGTGTAACACACAAGACAATAATCTAGTGTAAATAAGTTGAGAAAAATTTCATATAGGAATGTTGGTAAATCTTGCTACAGCCATTTCCATATTATACATTATGAAATACAAAAATACTACAACCATATGTTATTGCAAAATCAATAACCAGCAGGTTTCCCATCTTTTCTTGGATCACTTACACCAGTAAGCATCCCTTTCAAAACTTGTTTATTGTTATAAGACAATCTTCTGTTTACGATCGGGTTCTTCAACGTCTGAACGATAAGTTGGCTAACAGCACCCCCCGCCTTCGGCTCCAATACATGACCTCGTTCTTCCAAAAACTCTTTACGCTCGTCGGAAAGCTCAATGTGATCACCATCAATCACGGTCCAGTTTTCATAGTATACCACATTGGGAATCAACTGCATAACACACACAACAACAAAAGACACATTTTAAGAAAAAATATTCCCAATATTGTCGGTGTGTTGGGTAACGGGTCAAAATGAGTTATGGCTGAAAATGGTCATTTTTACAGTATCAGTCAAAAGTCAGAACGAAAATAAAAAGTACCTCGTGGTAGACTCTTGGAGACTCAACAGCTTTTGAAGGTTCCATTTCTAGAACAAAATAGTTAAGAAAAACTTGTATAACTGCTGGAATAATATACATCCCACCACTTCCTCCAATTACTCCAGCCAATTGACCATCCTGTCAAAGAAATTATCAAGAGTCAGCCTTTGACTTTTTTGAACCAACAAAACTGTTCTAAATCTCAAAAGAATTTCATTCAGTTTTGAGTTTTTGTACCACCAAATGTAATACAATTATGATGTTCATAAACATTTTTCATATAACATAAGCAATTGTAATAGATATAAGTTCAAAAAGTTTCTTGGTTGACTAACAAAGTCAAATGCAGGACTAGTTTCTTGAGTTTTACCTTGACTACAATGATTGGAGTCATGCAAGACAATGGCCTCTTGTTTGGTTCGATAAAGTTCGCAGGCGCAGGCGGAAGACTGTCGGAAGATATTTCCGTCGGTACTGAGAAGTCTGCCATTTCGTTGTTTAGCAGAATCCCAGTACCCGGAGACTGCATACCGCCACCAAACGGGTAGTTCACTGTCGTTGTCATCGATATGGCATTTCTATCCGCGTCAACGATGCAAAAATGACTTGTGCCATGATCTTGAATCTGACTATACCTGATACACACAATTTTAGTTTTTAAGATAACTATTCTGATTAGTACTAAAAAGAATAAATATGAATGTACCCTGGGAGGTAATATTCAGATGGGAATGTCATGTTGTCGAAAATTCTAGCTTGAATCTTCTTTGCGAACGAAGGCGAAAGCATATCCGATGCGGTCTTGCTTATATCAACAAATTCCGGATCACCCAAGTTCATTCTAATAGCAAACATATGTTTTAATGCTTCGATGAATCGGTGTAGGCCTAACTTTCCTTTCGCCTCATTCGTGTTTTGGTAGCCGTTCAAGATATTCAATATCTGTCGTAATTAAAGACAAATTAGATCCAAAAGGAATGTGAATGCAGTACTGGATTAAATAATTCAGTACTGCATTTGCATTCACAAGGTACGCTTTAAAAAAAAAAAAGAAAAAAAAAACTTACCAATGCCATCCCGAGGGTACCACTTGACGGGGATGGCATCCCGAAAATAGTGAACCCCATTGTGTTCACCGCAAGTGCATCGGTAACTTTCACCTCATAATTCCTTAGGTCGTTCATCGTCAAGATCCCACCTTCGGAGCGAACATCCGCAACCAGTTTCTCCCCGATAGGGCCATTATAAAAGGCCTCGGGTCCATTTTCCGCTATAGCTTCTAAACTCAAACCGAGCTCGTGGTTATAACACGTCTCACCGGCTTGTAATATTTCTCCATTTGGCGCATACACTTTTTGTAGGCCCGGGTCCTTTTTTATTATCGAGGCACAAAGGGAGATTGAATCGGCAAGATAAGGGGCGACTGCAAACCCGTCTTTGGCTAGATGAATAGCGGGCTCGAACAGTGTTTTCCATGGCAATCGGCCGTGTTGTAACCATGCTTTGTAAAGACCAGCTATCTCGCCTGGAACGCCCACCGCGAGTGCTCCGATATATTTGTCCATAAGGTTGTTTTGATACATGTTCTGTGTTTACACAATCAGTAGATTAATTACAAAGAATGATATCATAACTGTCACATAACAGATTAAAACAAGCCATTGTTTATATACGTGTAAAAACAATATTTCGGTCATGTTAGCATGAGTTGGTTTGTTTCGGTTATATTTCTAAGAAAATTACGTTTTGTGTCTAATGACCCTGTAGATATCTTTACTTATTTCTTATTAACTAAAATTCTAATCTATTAAATGTGATTTTAATCAATATATTTTATTTGAGCGAATATAAATTAGGTAAGAGCTATTTTCTGTTGGGAATGTTATAAAAATGACTGGCTTTTAAAAACGATTTGTATGAGTTGTATGTCATGTGATTATATTAATAATTTATTTTGATTGGCTTGTAAAACAATATAATTAGGTTGCAAGTCGTTTTATGATATTAATATTTTAACCCATTACAAATAATTTCATTAAATAAAAGTTACTATTTATACATTATATAACTCCTTACGAAATAAAAAATTGTTACGGGTTGTTTATGTTTGAATTTTAATAAACAGACAAAAACAATAACGTTGAAACCGAAAGGAATCGGACCGGTTAGTCAGACCGTAAATCAAACCCTAACTTGTTTAGTTTACATGGTTAAATCTGCACTGGTTGGACCAACTGTTTTTTAACGAACGGTTTTTTTACAAATTATCTTACTTAAATTATAAGATTCAAACTTGAAACGTCTGCCCAAAAATGCTCGTTTAATAACTAGTGTGGTTTTTAAAACACTAGAAAAATAGTTAACCTTTGAAGCGGCCGCAGGAGCGGTTTCCCTAAAATCAAACGCTTGCGTTTGTGATGTATCTGCCGATCGGACCACCATGAACCCTCCGCCACCAATACCGCTAGCCATTGGATTCACAACACCCTCACACAACGCCACCGCCACCGCGGCATCAACCGCATGACCACCGGCTTTAAGGACCGATACACCGATCTCCGAACACCGGGCGTCATCAGCTGCCACCACAGCCTCCCATGACTCCACTGCATCACCGGATTGTACCTTATTGGTTGTTTTATGTGACTTCCATGCATCACCTACTTGTACCCACACATTATGCCCCTTCCAACCACTTAAACTCAGTGGACTTGAGTTGTCTCCTGTTGTAATGAAGATTACTGCCAAAACAAATATTTTTAAGTGTCGTGTTAAACGAATCAAACTCAAGCTTAAGATCATATAATATGAGTCAACTCACTAAGTGTTCTTTCTTATTTTATGAAACTCAGAGCATTCACAGCTCGTTATTTATAATCTGTGAGTACGTTATCTATATTATAAAGAAATTAGTGGTTGTGAGTGGAAGAGAAATAAAATGTAATAATAAAAATACAAAAAAATATTTATTTTATTGAAAAAAATAGAAAAAAAAGTAGTGATTTTTATTATAATTATAGATGGAGGTGAAAAATAGATTGTAAATGCTCTCTGTGCTCCGACTTTCAAACATAACCCGTATAATAAAAACGAGTCAACTCACCAAGTGTTAAATAGCTCTTTCTTTAAGATAAAGTTAAGTTTAATTTTGATCTCTTAGTTTTAAGAGAAACAAATATTTTGCTCTACATGTTTAAAAACTTCACTTTCAATCAAAGTTTCACATGATTCTTTCGGTTTCAATCCAAGATTTTATTTTTTTAATTGAAATTGATACCATTTAAAAACTTTAAAATCAAAACTGAAATAACCTATAAAAGTAAACTAGGTAAATAAATCTTTCATATTAAAAAAAATTGTTTTTATTATCAAAATCAAACATAAAAAAGCAAAACCGAATTTAACTCGCACCAGAGCGAGTCAACTCGTTAAGTGCTCTATCTTCTATGTTGAAACATCAAATCTCTGTGTTTCAAACAAATCCCATGTCATAAAACGAGTCAACTCACTCATTGTTCTTAATTCTTCTTTGATGAAACATCAAAGCTCTGTTTTTTAAACACACCCCAGATAATAAAACGAGTCAACTCGTTAAAGTGATACAAAAACTTACAAAGTAGAGCTGTGAGTGAAACAAAGAACCAAACAGCAGTTCTCCATCTCTTCTTGTTGCTTTTGTTATCTTCTTCAGAGCTCAAAAATGGAGTTTGAATGCTCTGTGATCTCATGTTTCTTTTTTTTTCTCACACACACACACACACTTTCTCTCTCACACAGTCAGAGGAATCAGAGAGAGATTGATTGAATATTCAGTTGGTGTTTCATTGGTGGTTGGTGACATCAATGGTTGGTTGATTTATACACAATTGGATGTTGGCTTCTTGTGCCAATGGTGATCACAACGTGTGATATTTTTTTTATAAAATTATTTTAATAACAGTCGCGTGTTGTTTTAATTGGATTCAATTTTGTGGGACAGACTATGAGAGCTAATAATTTTGCAGTTTCATTAAAGGGGATGTTTTTAGTTCTTTAAGTAAATGTTATTATTACTATTATTGTTTGAAATACGTTGTTTTTTAGGGCTGACAAATCATGTTTAACAGGTTACACACGGCGCGATTAGCACAAGTATCAAACATGAAAATGACACCTTTAACATTTTAGATTTGGTGGTTTGAGTGTGACAGTTATATGTTTTAGGTATCAAGAAAAAGAAATGATAAATCCAAGACTCTTAACTATTATTATTTTTAAAAATAAAAAAATGCATAATATTTATGTACTTTTTTGTTAAACAGATCTTATCGTGTCTAAACAGATACTCATTTTGTCGGACCTAATTTTTTTAAGTAGGGTTAAAGTATTAAAACACTTTTTCATATTTTCAGAATTAAAACTACCGGTCTTTTATATAATGGTGGGATAAGTATTTAGATACGATGATATTAGTTGATACTTTTCAATTATTGGTACTCGTGTACCACAACATAAATGAATATATATTATTATATTATATCTTTTGATATAACAAACTGTATTTTATAATTGTTAGAGATTTGAATTTTTTTTTATTTTATAGAGTTTTTTATATTTCAACTTAGTTTTAAGTGTAAATTTAAAATTATGTTTTTAGGTGATTGGAATCCTAATATGTAAGTTTAACCACATAAGGTCATAAACGATGATTTCTAGGAAAACCATTAAACCCGACAAGTAATGGAGTGCCAGCTGAGTTTGTGTAAGTTTTAGGAAGCGAAGACTAAAAGTAACTGATAAGAATTTTATGTTAAAATTTAATTTCTTCTTACCTAAACTTCTTATTATTTACCTTTTTCCTATCAAAGTATTTTTTGCTTCACTACTTCCACTTTTCTATGAGCTCAAGGTACGAAAAGAACATTGTATCAAGGTAAGTTGTTGAAATCTAAATTGGTCCCTTATTCTTTTGGATGTGAATACTTGTTTGTTTTGTCACAACAATGTGCTACTCGACTCTATGAGAGTTATAGCTACTCATGACATGTAAATATGGAAAGATTATGGGTTTAAATCTCACTTTGATCAAAATGTTTAGAGTTGATCTAAAAAAATTCTCAGCAATGAGTTTGCTCCTGAAGAAGTTAGGGATGTTGTCCCTGCCAAAAAAACGAATAAGCGAACCCAATTAGAATAACACATTTTCTGTGAATCAAGGTAGCACATTTTTCGTTAATAAAAACAATAAAAACAAAGACTAACAAGATTTTTATGTAAAAATATGTTCTTTTATCCTAAACTACTAATTTCTTACTCATTTTCCTATCAATAATTATTTGCTTTTTTCGGAAAGAAGCTACTACTTCATTATTCAGGTTACTGATCCTTAGTATGCCATTTCTTTTTTATTTGTTGAATAAGAGCATTAATAGTGGATTCTCACGTCTTTATCAATATAATATTATTTATATTATTATTATTATTATTTTTTATTTCACTCAAAATCACTTTAAAAATATTAAAATGATTATAAGAATTGAACAGGGATTCTCAACCATACCGGTGAACAATAATAGTTTTTCTCTATTTCACTCACACACACTCAAAACTATTACTTATAATACAGAAAACATACTCATATATTTTTAAGAATTCCACTACGAATGCTATAAGTAGCTTTTTTTAGTTCTACGCTTTTAACCAACTAAACTTAATAAACATTTACACATGTGATTTCTAATATAATATAAATACTTTAGCCCATGTGATTTTACTTTTATATTATAAAACCCTCTAGAAGTCATCACCACTTTAATAAGAAACTTCTTTTACGTTACTATACACGTTTAAATATATATAGTTTACTCAATTTATTTGTCATATACTATGTCATTTATACGTTTATTCATGTTATCTTACCATTATTTCTAACTCGACTATTTTTTGTTACCCTCCAACAACCGTCACCATCAAATATACGTGTCTAAGATTTTGCACGTTATAAATTTATTTTAATCTCAAACATCCGTATATATAGTATTAGTATCATTAAACTATACTAAAAATGGAGTAACAACCCTCCAACTAAATTGTAATTTCAGCGACAAAATCATAGGCGAAGCTTTTATTGGGCCGGGGGCCCCGCCCTCCATTTTTTTCGTCAGTAGTGTTACTTTTCGGCCCGGTAGTGTAAATTTTCGATCCGGTAGTTAAATTTTTTTAATAAATATAAAATTTGCCCCTCATAAAATAGTTTACTTTCGTCCCCGCGTCCCTTAAAGGAACAAAATCATGTATGAATGTTGGTTTTGGCGGTTAACATAAAGTCATTAACCATAAAAGATATTTGCATTATTATATATATTTTAAACTGTAACTTTATTCAACTTTTCATAAGATATAATATAATGTTTTATTTACAATATTTGCTAAAAAACAAAATGAAGACAAGTAGATGAAACGGGAATAACATATGTTAAAGGACAAACGGAAAGCAAGTAGATGAAAATGACAAAAGGAAAGCTGCAACCAATTTCTAGTGGTCAATATTATTCTTTATATATTTAAAACGTTAAATTTTCAAATTTATTTTCCTTTACATCTAAAATCAATCAATCATATTAAATATAATTCTGTGAGTTGCTTTTGCAAGTATATAAAAAAGAGTTAATAGATTAATTAATTACCAATTATCATTAAGCTAACTGGTTAATATAAGGTACTTATGACATGTAGATATTAAAAAAGTCATAGGTTTATTAAGTCTCACTCTGAGCATAATGCTCAGAGTTAAACCAATGGGTTTTCTCAATAATAAGTTTCCTCCTGAGTGAGTTGGGAGTGCGGTACTGGCTGAGAAACAAATAGATGAGCCTGATTAAGATCACATTTGTTTTCCGAAGCAGGGTCGCATATTTGTCATTTAAAAAAAACTAGATTATTTATTTTCAAATATAGTTATTAAGTTGTATTATAAGAAGATAAAGATTCAACGTTATAGTCATGAAATACGCGAACTAACTTTTACGTGTCTACTTGAAGTTTATATATACTCAACAAAAGTTTGTATAAATAAAAAGAGTTAAATATGTGTCTGGTTAAGATATTGTTATAAACAATTCTCATCTTATATGAAATAAAGTAGAGGCGTAAAACAATTACCTATTTCATGGATATAAAATATACCTTAATTTGAACATATCAAAAAGTGTTAACTTTTATGATTTTCATAAGTTATAATTTGTTATAGTAACAGCTTGCACTCCACTTCTAGGTGTTTTATTCTGGTCTTAATTGTCAACTTATAAGTCATAAAAGGTTGAACGAAGAAGATAAAGTGAGTAGAGAGTCAGGATGTGAGAGCTTGGTGGCTTTGTCCTTATTTAGTTTTATTTTATTTTTAAAATTTATTATCTTCAACTCCAAACATACATTAACATGTGTTTCTTTATTGCCTAACACGAATATAATGTTATGTTCATTTTTTAACAGAAAAGTGAAAACACATCAATAAATCCTACGCTTTAACTTTAAGTTAGACATATATATTTATCCATCATCTGAGTTGAATCTTTAGGTAGCGTTTGGTATGCAGGAATAATGGACGGAATAGAATGAACCATTGAGGATGAATGAACAAAACATGTTTGGTTGATGAAGGTAATGGAATGAATCATTACATAGTAGATTTCATTCCCTCAAATTCATTTCATCCACTCCCACATCTTTTTTTTCATTCCATCCCTTTTTCCATCATTAGTTACCACACCACTCACTCACCCACCACAACAACCACCACCGCTGCCACCGGGAACACCACCGCCGGAGCCCGCCGCCACCGCCGAAAACCACCGAAAGCCATCGCCGCCACCAGGAACCACCGCTGGCCACTTCCGCCGCCGGAAATCAGGGGCACTGGAAACCACCGCCGTTCACCGCCGCCGCCGGAAACCACCGTCGGCCACTGCCACCGCCGGAAACCACCGTCGGCCACTGCCGCCGTCGGAAACCACCGCCGGCCACCGCCGCTGCCGGAAACCACCGTCGTCCACCTCCGCCGCCGGAAACCACCACCGGCCACCGCCGCCGCCGGAAACCACCTTCGTCGCCGGAAACCACCCCCCCCGGCACCGCCGCCGCCGCCAAAAACCACTCGTCCACCGCCGCCGCCGGAAACCACCGCCGCCGTCCACCGCCGCCGCCGGAAACCACCGCCGTCCACCTCCGCCGCCTGAAACCACCGCCGGCCACCGCCGCAGCCGGAAACCACCACAGGCCACCACCGCCTCAGGAAACCACCATCGGCCACCGCCGCCTCAGGAAACCACCGCCGGCCACCGCAGCAGCCGGAAACCAACGCAACCAACGCCAGCCACCCCCTCCGGAAACCACCGCCGCCGGAAACCATCGTCGCCGGAAACAATCACCATCATAACCACTTTTACATTTCATTAATTCGTTTTTTTATACTTAACAAACAACACAAAGTAATGATTTATTTATTTTTATAGGGTAACCAAACAGGACAATGGAATATAATGATTCATTTCATTCTCTCATCCATTTCATTCCTTCGTGCGTTCCATTACCCATACCAAACAGACCCTTAATCTTTTAAATAAAAACGTTTATTGGAGACTCTCGTACTACTAGATTAAAGATATTTGGTTAATGTCTTTATTTAATTATTTGTTTGTAACCTAAGTATGCATAAATTGTGCTTCTTGATTTTCTTAACAACTAGTATTAAGCCCCCTGTGTTGCAGCGGGGGCGTAAAACAGTGTCAAGTGTCACAAATGGTACACCACCGCCAGTGACCACCAACACAAAAAAACTCGTATTAAAAAGAAATAAATATGAAAAAAAATAAAACCGAATAAAAAGTATGTGTAAAAACATTGAACCACGAATACGGAACTTAAAACATATAAAACAATAAGTAAGTCGATCTAGAACCAGCGCGTTGCGACAAGATCGTTAAACGGGGAAAAAATAAGGATAAAAACATTAACCACACATCCACACTGTGGTGAGTTAACTCGCAAAATTTATATCAAAATGTAAAACAAAAAAAATTATTGAATATAGAAGTATATGAAACCAAAGTTAAAAGTACAAAATGTTAGGCTAGATTGTGAAAAATATAAAAGTATTGAATTAAAGAAAAAAGCTTAACGATTAAAGAAAAGACAAAATAGATACAATCCATTTAACACACTGTACACACCATTAAGCATTACAAAGTTAATAAATAGTAATATATAAATGACTCTAATTTGTATTGCGAACGTTTATTTCAAAACCTCTCTTATTTGTCCCTTCCTATGTTTTTCTTTGACCCTTTTCTCATCTTGCTTGAATAGTTTTTAAATAATATAATAATAACATATATGTGTGTGTATTTAAATTTATATGCTCATATGTACATAGACAAAATGCTATCAATATCGTAAAAAGGGTTACACATATTGAAAGTCACATGCATTTCAAGTCAATTTATATAATAAATAACAATAGAGTTAACACATCTCTTATAGTTTTTAATTAAACAATTGGTTTTAAGATGAAAACTAGTTGTGTATCTATGTTACTATGCATATATGTATCTAGTTTGGATTTGACTTCTCTACGTTCGGTTGCCATTTTTGACTCATGACGCTTGTGGGAGGCTTTGGACTATTATGTCACGTTTAATTATTGTTTTACACTCACTTAACTACTTTTATAGAATTTGAGTGATTTTATGAGAATTCAATATAGTTTTGTTATATTTGTTACTTTAAGGTTCTTAGTTTTTTGTGTTTATGCCTAAGTCTCCGACCACTAGAATCGGGTCGGAATGTAAAAATGTAAACTAAGTCGACCCGCTCTTGCGCTTCTTAGCTTGTTACAAACTTGAAACAAGCTTAACTTAAATGAGAATTAATGAGAATTACGTCTATGTAATTTGCTAGCATTTATAATAAATTCAGGTTATACATTATGTTTCTACATCTAATCCGGATGTGATCATCTTTTATTTAATTACGAACACGTTAATTCTTTTAATTTTCAATCAACAAATCAAATCAAATCAAATCAAAAATCAAATCTGTTGCTTAATGTTTATTTAAAACAAACAATTCGAACTAAACACCATCCATTAACTCCTTGTGGTTTGACATTCTTACTTGCCCTAGCTAGTGTAAGGTAAATAAGAAATTTTTTTTATCTTTGATCGGTTCATCGACACCGGTCAAATTTTATTAAAAGACATAATTACACATTATCAGGTGTTTAACCCAACCGGTTTCAACCAACGCCATAACTAGCCTTTCTAGACCAAACCCGTCTTGCCCAATTACCTAACCAGTCCGACCCGTCAATAATTTCCCCTGTAAATTAAATTACATACATTGAATGAAATAAACAATGCGTTATCCTCAAAAAATGCAAATCTTTGAAACATCACAAGGTTATAAAACAAACAATAACCTTAAAAGTACAAGCTTTTTCAGAAAATCGAGTTTTGGCCCAGTCAAACAATTATTAGAACACAACATGAAAATATCCATTACAAGTAACAAAAATACATGAAAAAATAATATTATGATTAGAGGGGGATATGAATTGGTGTAGTATGTTATACGTTCCCATGAGTATTTCTTTATATCAGTGGTGAAATCAGAACTTATTAGTCGGAGGGTCGTCATAAGATTAAACAAGTGTGCCAACATCTTTGATGAAAAACCATACCCAAAAATAGAAATCAATACACTTTGTAGTTGCTCACATGATCACTAAAGTAGGGTGTGTGAAGTTTACTCTGATCACACACACATCTATGTGTTATATATATATATATATATATATATATATATATATATATATATATATATATATATATATATATATATATATATATATATATATATATATATATATATATATATATATATATATTCATCACTTGCTGCATAATTGATACATCTTTAGTTACTTTCATTCCATCGAATAAACTTGTGCATCTGGTATGAATCAGTGTGTATGAAAGAAAAAAAAATTCAACTCAAAGATGCTACTTGATACCCACCAGCTTCTTCTAATAACACATATTATCAAAAAAAATCACAGATTAAGAACATAAAATTATGGACATAATCTTCACCAAAAAATTTATAAATATTAAAAAATAATAAAAAGGTTCCATTGCCGGGAATCGAACCCGGGTCTCCTGGGTGAAAGCCAGATATCCTAACCGCTGGACGACAATGGATTTGATGTTAGTTTCCAATAACAAATTCTTCAAATACGTTATAAATCGTATTTTATACCGTGAGACAAAAATTACGATTTTTTCAAAATATAGTCTAAAAATAAATCTGTAGCAATGTTTTGATTAGAAATTGTCATAACCGTCATATTACAATAGGTTTAGTTATTGGTCTCAGTGGACTTAAGTGCACTCAAACTAATTTTAGTTCATAAATCCATTTATATCGTGAGTCAATAAAATATGGGTAATCATTTAGTTAATTAATAGATAAATGAGGGAGAATGCTAACAAGTAATATTTTAATTATAAAAGTAATTTTAAAAAGTTTCCTTGCATATAACCAAATATTTATAAAAATTATAAAAGTTGGTTTTGATGGTTAGAATCATTTGACAACTCACAAATATTTTTTGAACTGCTAGAGCTACTATTAACGCATAATATTATAAAAATAATCGTAAGTGAATTGGTGATCTCTAATTGGTGCATACAATTCTAGTATAGAAGGTGATATAAGAAAACCAAACATATAAGTTAAATGTTATTTCAAGATACTTGCATGTTTCTATTATTGGACCTCCGATTGTTATATTACATAAATAGAAAGTAAAATGTTATAATTTTAAGATACGTATGTGTTTCAATAATGGGACCTTCGATTGCTTATTGTTACATATTTGGAAATAGTAACGTAATCATCTAGTATAAAAGGTGATATAACAACATGTGGTTTATTGTAGGTTTACGATTGGACCATGCATCGATCGCATGTATTTAATTTGGTCAAAATCAAGAAACGTGCGAAATCAGAAGATTCACGCTCAAATATACGATCAAACAACTAAACTATCGTCCTCTTTTAGAAAAACTTAAGAACACTAACTGATCAATAGTGGTTATTCAACAACAATGTTGTATGGTGTCAATTATTAAATATGTGATATCTTTCACTGGCACTAATTTTTATTTTTTTAATAAATATATAAACTTCTATATAAAATTTCTAACTCTTATAAATATGGGTTTTAAAGTATTATTGAGGTAAATACATATTGCAGGGCGACAAATAAGATGGCATACATACACACATTTGGCATTACTCATTTAAAGGATGTAGAGACATTCTAAATGCTTACTCTACACAAATAGGGTCAAAATTAAAATTTTGAGCACATTATAACGGGGTTTTGTGCGATAATGTTCTTGTTTGATTTCAATGTCATAGTCGTTTGACATATCAGATATCGTTCTTTGTTTAGTCCTCTTGCTTTGTGGTTGATGGTTATCACCTGATATGAGTAGCTTTTTGTTGGCAGACTTTTTAATTTATTATTAACAAAATGGGTGGTTGAGTTGGTTAAAGCTCTGTTTTTTCAGTTAGACCATGTAGCTTCAATCCGTCATGAATGCATTTCTTCTATTTTATTGTTTTGTTTGCTTTTTTTGTTTTTTATAAAAACATTAAACCACAACATGCGAGACATAATACTACTTTTTTTATCTATGTTTCGATCTCCAAAACCCAGCGGCCGCAACTTCATACATTTCTTTTACATGTGTAATAACATTAATGTCACTGCTATGACACATATAACAAAGGAGAGAGAGCACCTGACAGAAAAGAGAGAGAGAGAGAGAGCATATAAAAATGTTCAAACGAGAAATCTTTTAAATGATCATAGAAACTGTAGCTTTAAGAGCTCGCATTCTCCGACCGATAAGAGGTTAGTCATGAGTCTTTCCCAACACACCACTTCTTAGGAGCTTAAATAAAGGGCAAGCAAATCGTGTTTTATCGTGTTTAACAAGTTACAGACGACGCAATTAGCACAAGTATCAAACATGAAAACGACACCTTTAACACTTAGATTTGGTGGTTTGAGTGTGATAGTTATATGTTTTAAGTATCCAGAAGAAGAAATGATAAATCCAAGACTCCTAATTTTAGTTATTTTAAAAAAGTAAAAAAATGCATAATATATTTTTTTGCTAAACTGGTCTTATCATGTTTAAACGAATACCCATTTTACCAGCCCTGCTTAATTCCTAGTTCATACTATGATATTAATGGGTATGATTTATCCATTTATGATTTTACGTTTTAAGACATAATCTAAAAAACACAATTGAATAAGCCCATAATCAAACCCATAGATAGGGCCCAAAGGGCCTGTTAACTGACACCAATTATATACGATTGATTTCCCCCAAATCACAAACCCTAGATCTATCCTTCTCACAATCCAGTTGCCCTAACCCCGCCGAATCGAAGAACAGAAGGCATCCGATCGTCAAATTCAACATGGGTAAGCTCAATCACTTGCAAATTCATCAAATTTATGAACTTTTCTTGTTTTTCTTTCGCAATTTTGCTACAATTTGGATCTTCGAATGGAGAAATGAAGGGTGTTATTTGCTTTTGAATTTGTTTGCAGGTAAGGTTCATGGATCGTTGGCTCGTGCTGGTAAGGTGAGAGGTCAAACCCCTAAGGTCGCTAAGCAAGATAAGAAGAAGCAGCCACGTGGCCGTGCTCACAAGCGCATTCAATACAACCGCCGTTTCGTCACCGCCGGTAAGTTCTCTGTTTAATCACTGTGAGTTCATGTGTTTGCGTATTTCAAGTTTGATTGCATTGTTGTTTGCTCTCTAGGCTTATAAATATTTGGTGGGTGTTTGCATTGATGTTGGATAATTAGATTATTATCAGATTAATGTCTGCAACTTAGCTGACCTTATTCATGTCTCAATAGTCAATGATCATTTACCAGTTTCTTTAATTTTGATCATCTTGACTTGATTAAGAATTAAAATTTTTGATTACTCTGGATTTGCATCTATAGGTCGAGTAACACTATGAACAATTAAAGAACCTGCAACAGAGCTTTTGTATGATTGTATCTTGTAACTATTGCTTTTCAAAAAAGCTGATATTTTTTGGTTAAACAGCTTGGAAGAAAGGGACATTGTTCATTGTTTGGTTTAATCCAAAAACAAAACTGTTTACAACCTATAATGTAATGATCTTTTTCAGTTTTTGAAGAATTTGTACCCTTTTGGTTATTCTGATTTTACATTTTTACCCGTAGTGGATAAAGTAACCTAATACTAGTAAAAGTGTAAAACCTAATCCCATACTTGTTTATTGGCATCGATATTATTGGGTATGAGACCCTGTACGAAATCGATTATTATTTTTTATGTGCTTGTCATTCCAGCTGGGTGGTAGAGGTCATTGCCTTTTCTGGAGAAGACCAGGGTTTTATTCTTGGCATGAGATACATTAGGAATTGGTGTAATTTAGGAGTAGAGTAACATTTGCTGTCAAAAAATTATTTTCTTTTGCCCGTTGGGATGAGAATAGTATAAGTTGTACCGCGAAGCCATTCCCATACCTGTTTATCTACGTCATTACAGAATACATTACCAAATATTATATGATCTTAAAAGTTATATAAAGTATCTTGAAGTTGAGCTTTTGGTATCTCTTGTTGGTTCTTGAGGTAAGTTTTCAATCTTGTTTCTGATAATAGGAATCCCAACATGTAACTTGTAAGTACATAAACGGAAATGCGTTATGAGTTATGACTGCAAATGGAATTTAGTAGCGGGTACCCAACGCGCAAGACTTTAATTACCAAAACCCTACAAATTGCCATTTCTTCAAATTTAAGACCATATTTCTATTTATATAGAAGCCTTCAGTTTCGTTATTTGAATCTGATATCATGACTTATATTTGATTTTGCAGTTGTTGGCTTTGGTAAGAAGAGGGGGCCAAATTCATCTGAGAAGTAAGCTGATTGATGCATAGCAGCATAGTCTTGTAGCTTATTTTGATGGAAGTTTTAGACCTTTGTCATGTTTGACCAAACAATGCTTATTATCTGTTTATGAAGTTTGATGGATAATTTCATTTTAGGTTTACTTTTTTGTGGTGATTTGGTATCTAGCTTTCCGCATAATTTTGCAATTTACAAAAAATTTAAAGATAATTTTATGGCTTTTTCATAGAGTGAGTTGTTTAAATACCAAAATCTTTGCCATCCGGAAGTTTGATGACATGTTTGGAACATACACTCTTTTTGTTTTGTTTTGTTTTGTTTTCTCTTATAAGAAAATATATGATTGACAAAGGATGGGATTTGCCTTGTGATTAAACCTTTTTTAATGTGAGAATCAAGAGAAATCAAGGGAGATTAACTTTATAAAAAAGGGAAAAAAAAAAGCTAAAGTTTGAAGAGTTAAGCACTTGGGCGTATTTGCTTATAAATGGTATTACGGCTGTCTCCATTTCTCTTTGATTAGTTTTTCTCTGTTTTCGTATTCCATTATAGTCTGGCTATTGTAGTTTTGACTTTTGAAATCAAGCCTCTTAAAAAAGTCGCGTCAGACATTTTAAGTACTTGGTTTTTAATCATTTTCATAACAGAAGTAACAAATTTGTAAAATCTTTAATGGTTTTTACATTTGCATTTGTCTATAAAATATATTTTTGTGTGAATATATTTCATACTCAACTTTTACATATAATGATCTTTTAGATGTAGATGGTTTGGTTTGGTTTGGTTTGATTTGGTTTGGTTTGATCGACCGTTGAATTTGTCTTGACAAATAATCCAGAAATGACATGGTTAATGCATGGTTCAAGTCTACCATAGACTGTGGACTTTGAGTTTAGTAGTATGTGTTTGATTTTCTACAGAAGATTACCGGCCGGTTCACGGTCTACCATAGACAGACCGTGTTGTTGCTTGTGAATCATTTGATCACTATTGACGCTTAATCTTTTACATCCTGCATTATGATATAACCTATGCAACTGGACGCAAATCTAATAAACATATGAGAATTAGCATTTTAACCTATATGTTTGAATTTATAACATATGAAAATAAATATGCAAGCAAATACTCTTATATCTTATAGTTATTAATGTAAATAAATTCGTAGAATGCTACAGGTATTACTAAAATTAGGGCTGGCATAACAGATCAGACATGACATGATAAGACACGAATACGATAAGTGCTAGTACAAACACAACACAATAATTAATTGTGTCATTTTTTTTCCAAACGCGACATGAACCTGTTTAGAAACAAGTTACACGATAAGACCTGTTAAGATACACGATAAAAATCATACGTTTAGTTAAACAAAAATTAACTGAACTCCATCAAAGTCTTGAATGATGCATAATCTTTAACATGATAATCCTTGACATATTTGAAACAAAAGTCCATAAAAAGTATATTTTAACCGATAACATAGTTTAAAGAGGTAACAGATGGGGTACGAAGAGGTCTAAGGCGGAGATCGGAGACTCGGTCAGTGATAATGTGGTAGTCGTATTCGATTGAAGCGGTTGGGCAAAGGATAAGGTTTTTACATTAAATGTGAACAATGATGACATATACCATAAATAAATATATATATATATATATATATATATATATATATATATATATATATATATATATATATATATATATATATATATATATATATATATATGGTTATTTTAATAAGCTAAAAATATAAATATGTTTAAACAGGTGCCTTAACAAGTTACATTTTTATCATGTCTTTAACGTGTCGACCTATTAATGACACGAAACCTGTTAACTTCGTGTCGTGTCGTGTTAACAGGTCCGTGTCAAAAACTATCAGCCCTAACTTAAACCAAAAAAATATCTATTTTCGTTATTCTTTAAATCGGAGGGAGGGTCATGGATTAAGGTATGTGACAATGAGGTAAGGAGAGGTAAAATTAGCGACAATCATGTGGTGGTCACAATGAACGTGAGGTGATCTTATGTATTTTGATGGCCACAATGGTTACAAGGGGATAATTGTTCCTAAAGTGCACATTAGAGTGTCTTCATTTCTCTCCTTTACTCGCACCCTCTTTCTTATGTCACGTTAGCCATTCTCAAAGGGGTGTAATTCTCTCTCTCGTTCATCTCACATGGTCGTTCGTGGCTAGGGCTGTTCAAAACGCTCTCGTGTTCGACGTTCGTTAGAAATTTGCTCGAAAAATACTCTTTTGAATTTCTGCTAGATTGTAAATGAGCTGATCGGCTCGGATCGGTTTAGAAACGAGCCAAGCACGAGCAAAGGTCCGCTCGGCTTGGTTCGGAGAATTAATTTTTTTTTTTTATATGTATAGTTTATACATAGCGTTGTAGTATATTTGACCTACTATATATTTAAAAAAAGTAACACTATATATAGTTAATATATAGCACTGTAGTATATTTGACCTACTATATATATTTATACGTATTAAATCAATCATTTTAATAAAAAAAATAACACTAAGCATTAAAGTGAAATGATAAGTCGCTATGAATAAAATTTTTGATCTCGCCCTTGCTTTTAGTTGATCATCTCCCGCTCTCATGTATTGTTCCTTCAATATGCTCACCGCCACATCGACTACAGTGTTCGTCTAATCGCTAGCCACAATGTATTGTTATTCACAAAAAAGTGTTATGTTATAAAACGTGGCTGCTTTTTAAGTTATTAAAACCTAATACCCAACATTGTTACTGTCTCGCATTGCAATATAAATCGGATGACACGCTAAGTAGTTAAGTTGTACAAATTGTCAGCGCTCGTTTGCGCTCGCTCGACGCTTGATCGAAAAATTAACGCTTGAAAAATGCTCATTCGATTCTCTGCTCGATTGTAAATGAGTTGATCGGCTCGGTTCGGTTTAGAAACGAGCCATGCATGAACAAAGGTCTGCTCGATTCGGCTCGTCTCATGAACAGCCCTATTCGTGGCTGACCATAGCCATAGACAAATATACTATTAGGGATTAGAGAATAAATCTAGCTGAAATGGTGACGACAGTTCGAAGAGGGAATGGTAAGAAATGTCGTTGGTAGATCTCTATAGGACAAAGACATTAAGATAGGATATCATTTGCCAGACTTGAATCAGATTACTTTTGATGGGATCTAAACAAGCTGATTCACTGTTGAATTTCTCGAGATTAGTTCGTTAAAAACTCCAATCGAGACAGGTTTAACGAAATCGAGCTTAAACTAAACTTTATTTGGTAAATTAACTTGAAACCCGAGTTCTATATATTGAGTTTGACTATGAATGTATATTTATCTAAATATTGTATAATTTTTCTTTTAAATTAGTTGAACCTGAAAGACGTTCGGTAATTAGTTTTTGTTTTTGATATAAGTTCATAGTTTTAAATCTTTTTAAATAGGACAGATCATGAAACAATAAGTAAGATTGTTGTTTCGTGAGTTTTAGACTTTTAGGCTATTGTTTCAAGCCGGTGGAGAATAAAAAAAAGTAGTGTTATGTACATCAAATCATGAAATAATACATCATCTTCCTAAAACTGCATAAAAGCATTCCGTTTCTTAAATTGGTGAGTGTATTCCTTATATTATATGGTATGGTTATAAGTAGTTGTGAGTGAATGATATGAAAAATTACCATTTAATCTGCATTTTAGAAATCACTGTTCAAACACCTATAATATTTTAATATATTTTAAACAGTTGTGAGTGCAGTAAAAATAAAAAAAGTAATGATAAATATATGAAAAAATATTTAATTAAAGAAAAGAAAAATAAATAATAATTTTTAATATAATTATTCAACAGAATAAAGAATAATATGTGAATGCTTTAAAACATGAGATCAATTAATCATCATTTTATTAATTATGTATTAAAAAACCCAAGTCTAATAAGATAAAAATAGAATCAGATTATACAAACACTAATAACATAATCGTGCTAACTTTGTGAAAAACATCATGTCATCATCTTCTGTGCTTGTGTTCAACGACGCATGAAAGATTTCAGTTGATCAACATTTGATCATCGATGATGAATAGGTTAGCGAGAAGGTGGAAGAATGTTGATTCCGACGACAATGCAGACGACATCGGCGACGGAAACTTTTCCCTTCCCACGAGCTCCGCTTTCCAACCGATTGATACCGGAGGTGCGTTTTTCTCTTTTGTTTCCCTAATTAGGGTTTTTGATTGCACGAATTTGTTTCATTTTTGTTTTGGAATCACTGATTGATTACTTGGTGAACACGTTACAGAGCAGGAGCAGCTGGTTAGATCACTTGAAAAAGCTCAAGCTCAACAGTCTCGTTTTTGGAGGGTAATTGACATTTTACGAACGCACATGAATTTATATAAAAATTAGCTTTGGCACCGGTTTAAAGCAATTGTAGTGGAAACACTTAATCTGTAAAAAAATGCTTTATCTTAATTTGAATTCAGTTGGCAAGTTGACTAACTTTCACTTTCGTTGCAAGGACAATCACAAGAGTATATTCATCATATGCTCCTTGTCTATACTTGATATTCTCTCGATTTTGCTTATAAGTTTTCCTGTTTCATTCATAATCTTCATCATGAGTGAAATCGAGTCGAAATTAATCAAGTGTAAACCTTTGATGATTATGCTATTGAGATTGTCTTTGACAACGAAACTAAAAGGTAGGAGTGTCGTTGGTTAAATTGTCGGTATAAGTTATGATCAACCAATAGTCAAGATTATCAAAATCCAATTTGCTAGTTTGGAATTTGAATTAAAATAAAGCATTGTTTTGATTTAAACTTGCCCTTGATCAAATGTAATCTTGTTTTGATCAAATTGGAATTATTCAACTTAGTTTTGATTATCTAAGTTTTGTTGAATTTTCTTTAATGGTACTTCTGTATCTGAAACTTTAAATGTATATTATAAAGATTTTGTGTTCTAATAAGTATATCTGGTTTTATGCTATTATTGTAGCGTGTATTTGCGGGATTCCTTTGTTGCTTCGTGGCATTTCTCATTTACTCCATTCATGGACAGACAACAATGCCCTGGGAATTGGTATGTCAGATGATAAAACATCTCCAATATATAAATGTATGTGTGTCTGTCTGTTTTGGATGTTTCTCCATTTCAATGGAAATTAAAACGATCTAAGTTGCCTTTTTAGGAAACCAATTTTTAACCATAAGAACCCGTTAGGGCAAACTTGGTAAACCGCAATCACAATTTGCATTCGACAGGTGACCTTCAAGGGGTTAAGGCGGGAACCAGTGGAAGCCAGACTAGAACCTGATACATTTGCTAGAGTCAAATGCTTACCACTATGCCGCCCCTTGAAGATTAGAAACTGTATCTTGAAACTATAGCAAAACTGTAAATACTCATGAGTCCTTTAATTGCTTAGCGTGTCTTTCTTTATCTGAAGATTGTGCAACAATAATGTTTTCTTGTAACAGCGTTACCATGCGTACTTCATGGATGAGATTGAATCATGGATAGTAATAGCTGCAGGTTAGATTTTTAACTCGCAATTACATGTTGTTGTATTCTTTTGTGATCTGCATAGCTAACATGCTATATTCTGAACCTTCTTACTAGAACTGCAATATATGAATTGAAGATGATCAAGTGAAACGTCTTCTCCTATTCTATATTTTGCTTGTCGGTATAGTTGGTAGCTATTTTTGTCATTGATAATGTTGCATCTCATAATGGCATAAACATTTTATGGACCATATCTTAGGAACAATGGAATTTTATTCAACGTACATGTTGTGTAGACAAGCCTGTAATACATCTCACTAACTTTTGTTGGTGGTTTTAGTGTCAAAAATTATTTTACTGTATTGGATTTGCAAAATACGACTAAAGGGATTTTAGTTACATTATGATACAAGCTAAGAGATGTTTAGAAGATGCTGTATAAACTGAGCTAAATCCCAAACCCTTAATATCACAAAAGAAGTTTGTTGCACCGACCTAGTGTTGGCCAGTATAGAGGTAACAGAGGGTCAATATTGATCTTTTACAAAGGATCTCCATTGACATTTGCTAAAGGGTTAGCCTATTGGTAATCAGTTAACTTATGCATGCTTTTCCTTGAGCAATCTTGGAACAAACAGGGTATAACATTTCAAACATCGACCTTATAAGATATCTAGATACTGACCTTATGAAAGCTTCCATTCAATGACATTATAACCTGTCTTACAATATATTATAGTTTTTGCTTAAGTTATCTGCCTCATACTACAATGTTCATTTCTTATATTATCCCAAAGTTGATTTTGTGGTGCCCAGACATTAAAGGGTCAAAATACTGCTTTAAGAAAGTGATTTCCTTTCATGATATAAGAAATATATGCCAGCATATTTGGTTATCATTTACCCTTGTAACAATATAATTCCCCATCAAGTTTTTATTAAAGCACAAAGTGGTTGCATAAATATCACGGGTTCGCCACCTACATTTTCTCCTACCTTGGAGTTTGTCTTTGACCTATAATTAACTTCTTTTGACAGATTGGGCAGCTGTTTTGGTGTGTTTCAATGGCCATTGCTGGCTTGCTTCATAGCTCACGCTCTCATAGACGATATCTTTGGTTCTCTTGCTTCTCCGGTGTTTTGTTAGCAGCTTTCTGGTTATATAATATGCTCAAGTATAAAAGTCTTGCACTTCTTTTACTTGCAATCTTTATACTACAAAAACACTATACTGTAGGCAGGAAAACAGGTATAATTGATCAAAACAGGTGATATTTAGCGTAGGTCAAAAGGTGTCTTGTTGAGTCAACCGACACATTTTTTTCATATTTTTAAATGCTTGAATTTTATTTGACTGAAAAGACAGCATGCCGAGGCAGTATGAGGGTTACAAAAACTATTGTATACGATTCTAATTTAATTCTTCTACATTGATTTAGAATGTTTTATGCATTTGGGATTAACTTTGTGATACTTTTTTGTTTTGTCACGTTTGACACTTGGAACAATTTGACCATTGCCATTTTAGCCAAAACCTTTACTTGTTACCGATAAATTGGTTGAAAAACGTCACCCCTACACCATAACCTTCACGTTTGAAATAAGTTTGGATCTCATATAATTTGTTCTTTTGTCTTGTAGGTTGCCCAAGTTCCGGTGGGATGTTATTTGGCTTCCTTTTGGTCCCTTGAGGTACTATCTATCTTTTCTTTTCTCATTTAGGTTAATCAAACAATAACGTACGTCACTTTTGCCTTGTTATGTATGTAGCAAGGTAAGATTTATAGGAAGTAAAATGGTGGCGAGACGCCTTTCTTAATATGTTGTGTTAGTATGTCACATTTTACCGACAGCTATAGAAGGTTACTTGTATATATTAGACTATTAGTAAAACATTAAAAGTGCATTACACACAATGGATGAAAAAAGAATACAACTATCTTACAAGCAATGACAGAGAAAGAGGTGAAAGTACATGTAGTTGATTATAGTGGAACTAAAAAGTGCCTAGAGTGTTAGTTGAAATAATGAAATTGTCCAAACTGGTTATAGGCTCGGTTTCATACTAAATGTTTTGGTTTGCGTTACTCAAAAACCGACCGGCCTATAAGATTTTAGGCTATGTAATATTTTATGTTCTTCTTGGGCCTTTAGTTATTATAGGTTGGAGACGGTCTTTCAACTTTCAAGTTATAATTTTGGAACAATTTCACTCCTTACTTTGATCGTATTTCAATCAAAAGTATTTATAGGGGCCCAATAAGCCTAGCGCCATGGAATCAAACCGTTAGTAAGGATTTGGTTCGGTTTGATTTTCAATGGTTCGGTTTTGGTTTATAACGGGCAATCAAAACAAAACAGTCATTCACTGATTGGCTCATGGTTTGATCTAATAAGCCTTTAAAACCGGACCATGAGCACCCTTTACGAACAACCATTCTCTTGAAAATCAAAATTTCATTTTTGTTGCAGTGGAGCAGGGTTGTGTCTCTATGTAGATTCTCTGTTTAATGAATCATCTGAGGAGGTTAAAGAACTTCAAAGCTACATGTATGCTTACAAGGCCCGTTGACTCAAATGCAAAGCCGGTTCTCAATGATTCCCATAATTTGTTTGATCAAAAGCATGCTTTTATTCAAAACTGTAAAGAATTTGCAAAGAAGCAAGAAATTTTGTAAGGAATGAGATTTTGTTTTGGGGTTCCACATATAAATAAAGGACATCATTCTTTTCTTTTTGTCCAAAAGATTAATGTTGATGTTGGAAATATAATAACTACAAGCCTGTGACTAGGGATGAGGGCATTCAAGTTTGTACCAGCAGGACCAACGACCCAACCTGGACCAACCTGATAACAGCCTAAATACATGGCACGGTCTCGTTCTGAGTTTATAAGTTGCAAGAATTTCAGGTTTTGTATTTACCTGGTTCATCATCAAACTTTTGTGTTCATCATCAAGTTTCTACAAGTTATATGTTTTCAGTTGTACATAAGTTGGTAAACCTATGAGTTTGTTAGTTTGTTAAACTTACTGAGTTTTTCTGAGTTGTTTGTTTTCCGGTTGCAAGTTTCGTTGAATCAAGCTTCTAGCTTCAAATAATTTTTGTTAAGGCTATGAGTTTCTTAATTTTGTGTTTTTTAAATGTAGTAAATACGTTTGTCATCAAGTTTCTGGCTTCAATGGTCCTTTTTAGGTAAACAAACCAGATTTTGAGCCTAACTAAATTTTGGTCAGAAAAGAAATTGCTATACATTTTTTTCCCTTTAAAACAGAAATCTAATTGAATGTGTCTTCGTTTATCAAGAAATTGCATGCATTCAGTCTCAAACAGGCTGATCGACCAAAACCAAACCGGACCAAATCTATCTAGTTTCACTACCGGAGTTAAGAGATGGAGAAAAACTGAAAACCAGCCTACTGACAGAAACAACCCCAGAACATCTTCCAGACATGTCTTTGGTGTTAGAATGTTAAGTTACCAGTGGTATATATTGGTACTCAAAAAAGAGGAAAAAAAAGGAGACAAGAAACCCTGAATGTCAAGTAAAATGATAAAGAATACAGCAGTACAAAATTGGCAAATGAGTATCAAAATCATTCATCACATGAAATGTACCAAGGTTCTAAATCTCCAAAAGGTAAAAGGTACACAAAACAAACTGTAAGCCCTACAATTATGATAATAAAAGGTACCAAATATCAGAAACCAAACTTGAATAAAGTGTTCTCACCTCACAAATTTCACGAAAAAGACAGATTTAACCAAATCAATCTTCATCATCAATGATTTTGGTGCCAAGACCCTTCAACCCTTCTGCTGGGATTTCTGCAACAGTGACGAGAGAGTAAAGTTCTTCCTTTGCATCTTCATCATCATTTCTCTTGCGGGCGATTCGAACTCTAACTCTTCTTGGAACACTTCTGATTCCACGGCTCCAAACGTATTTGTTTAGTTTGACATCCACTCTCACATCGGTTGTTCCCATGGCTTTTTGTGCAAACTTCTTGATCTCCTTAATGGCTTTTGGGGCCTTCTTCTTGAAAGTGCTGTTGAAAAAACGGTCAGCCAGGTAATGATAAACATTTTTCCTCTAATGTGCCACATTAGTTAAATACTTGCATAACAAGAAAACAGGGGTGACCAGGTCAAAAGTTAACCATATAACTAGACAAGTATTCTACCACAGGAATACAGGACAATAGTTCCCAGTTCCTAAAAAAGAGACACCTATGTGGCATTTTCCAGAACATAAATTAGGTACCGAAAAAACATACAACTGAGAAATAACAAGCCAACTATGTGTGAATTAGTTAACCGAGTCATTTTGATAAATATTGCATCAATCAGATAACTATATATAAAGACCAGACAAATAGTTAAAAGTTGCTCAGATTTATTCCTTTACACATTAATAATCTCCTGAATCGCTTTCTTAAATAAAAAATAATTCATTACTTCAATAGAATTCCAACCAGAAAGATAATTAAATCACGTACGCATAAACATTAAAGTATGGACCAGCTAGAAATGTGGGTGTAAACCCAAACAATCTTTTCACAAACTATAGCCACAGTAGTAAGCTTGCAAGCAGAGCAAGCAAAAACAAAAGATTTCAGTTTTATAGGCGAGACTGAATTAATTTAAATAACATGAAGATATGATATGCATCTATCAAATCACAAGAACATTGTTTATGGCATAATTGTAAAATGCAATATGATATAAAAAATCTGAAAATAATATAATACCAAATGCCGTTCTAGGAGCACTAAAAATGAGACAACTTGTATTCAATAACCAACTATCACAAAGCTAAAGGGCATCTTGTTCAGATTGAAATTAAGATTGAAAACTATACAAGTTTACAAAAAATAAACATCCTAAAAAACAGATAGACACTTTAAACTTAATCAAATGATTGCTTGAATATCAATGGCATCCAATTCAACCAGTGCACAAGCAACAACCATCAAACAAACTACAACATTATGATTTATGACCTCCATCCACACATTAGGCAGACATACAACCACATTGAAAAAGAATCACAACTGCAGTTTCAATAACTTTAAGAGGCAATCAAACAACAAAAAAGCCGAATTAAGCATCACAACATTATAGCAATCGAGTAATCAACATCATCGGCTATAAACATACCATCCATGAAGACGCTTGTGTAGATTGATGGTGTACTCTCTCGTCACCACCTCTTCCTTCCTTCCTTTAGTCTTCTCCACCATTTTTACCTCTGTAGACTATACCTAACCTCCAAAAAAGCAAATAACTTCAGATTCAATCGATTCTAAACGTAAAAACAACGATCAAAATACAAAATCATTTAAAACTCTGTCAATAACACATTGATCAAATCGTTGTACGAGTGTGTGAAAGAGAGAGAGAGGACCTAGGGTTTTGAAATGTGATGCAGATGGAGGAGGAAGACGGAGGCGCTAAAAGTGAAGTAAAACATATGATGAAGGATATATAAAAACCCTAGATTCTCATGATTTCGGGTTTAATGGTTGTTTATATCTTGTGGGCCTCGACCCAATAGGTACCAACTACCAACCCAATCTAAAGCCCATATTTTAGTTTTTGCTAGATATTGAAAAAAACCGGTTTGGATTTTCAATCCAGTTTTAACATGATCCAAATTGTCAGTTTGTATATCGGTTTCTCACCCCCAATGGATTTCATAATCTGATCGGATAGGCTGGTTCGACCGGGATTCAGTTGGGACACGGTCCGATCCACTCTTATTCATTTCTTCTTCAAGAATCTGCCGGTTCGAACCGGTTCGGCGGTTGAACAAGGAACCGGTTTGGACCGGATTTTCCATTTTTTATTTTTTTATTTTAATGTGTTTGATGGGTAGGTCGGATGATGAATTTCAGTGTTTGATGTATAACTATTATTGAGTTTTATATATAACTATAAAATATACATATAAAATACTTATAGTGACTTATACATATAACTATATATAATATAATTATGACGTTAACCGATTCTTAAAACTGATCCGACTGGCCCGACCAGTCGACCGGTTCGCTATCCGATCCGGTTCTGAGAACATTGCTCACCCCTTAAATTGGATTTCGACTCAATCTTGATTGACACACTGGTATCTAACCACTAGAGAAAAATAGTCGTTAGAGCTAGCCATTTTTTGACCGTTAGGCTCCAAAACTCGCCATTTTGAGTTCTTTTTTTTTTTACCATTTTGGCCACCATATGTTCATATAAATATGTAGTGGGTGTTTTGATTTAATCATTTAACAACAAATGTACGACATTACTTTGTAGATAGTTGTTATCTCAATCAGACACACTTATTTGTTTCTCATCATACCGCACCCCAACTTTCTTATAAGAAAACCCACAACTGAAAAAAAAAAACATTTTGTCTCAACCCTAAGTATTTTTTTCTTAGAGTGAGATTTAAACCTAATATCTCCCTATGTTGTGATTGAATCATAAAAATACAACCGAAATAACCCTACGTCTCAACCCTGAACAGTTTTGCTCAGAGTAAGATTTAAACCTAAGATCTCCCTATGTTTTGATTGAATCATAACAATACAAAATGCTTAGTGCTCTAAATTTTTTGAAAAACACTCAACGTTCTCTATGAAAAAATTATCTCATCGATCTTTCGTTTGTTGAGTTGCCTCTTCAATTGATACGGTTGTTCAAGTTACTCATACGAAAAGAAACCAAGAGAATTCATGTAACTTTGATTTATGTGAGATGATGAACGATCCAAGCAAAACTCGTTGCAAGTTTGTGGTAAAAAGATTCAAATACAACCTTGAAAAACCAAATTAACTTGAAATATTGCAACACGTTAAAAGAAGAACCATCTCGACAGCTCTCAAGTTTATTAGAAGTGTAATAAGTTGGGAAGAATCGGAATAACTTGAAACCCTGCATCAACATACGTACCATGTTATAAGGGTGTTTACAGTTTTTTTTGACAAACCGACGGCTTGATGGTTTTGTATAAATGTAAACCAAACCGGCTAATGGTTTAAATTGTTTTGTCGATTTCAACCAAAAAATATGAACCTCAACCAAATAGAGCAGCATAGTACAATAACCAAAATCAAGCTAAGAAGATTAATGAAATTTGATCTGTAGTAAGTTAAAAAACTAGAACTTAAAACCCGCCATTCTATTGGGGTTTTACGGTCTTTTTGACAAATTAACACTTTTGTATAGACGTAAACCAAATTGGTCAAGGGTCAAATCGTTCAGTTTTTACGGTTCAACAAAAGAATGCAAATCTCAACCAAATGGAGGAGTGTAGTACAATAAGCAAAATCAAACAAAGAATGTGATATCTCATAGAGATTAACTTTAACACTTATTCATACTATTAATAATGTGAACAAACAATCCAAAATTCATGCTGTTATAAAGATCTAAGTCTACTGTTGGGACTCTAGGCCACTTTAAAACACACCTAATCAGATCGTATAAACAAATTGATACCTCTAAAGTATAAACAAACCAACAACTAAAATAGATATCTTTAAAGCATGAACATTGACCACACCTAATGATACGAATAAACACCTCAACTATATGAATTAGCTCAAAATACAAACTGTAAACTGAACCGAAGCAACTTAACTTTTTTTGTTAATTTTTTTGCAAATCACTAAAATACCCTTGAGTGATAAAAAATAAATTAAATTAAAATTGGAACATAAAATATAAAAGTTTACGAACTCACATAGCTTTGTACCTTTCTTACAAATTCTAATACTTAGAAATCAAAAATGAAATTATATATTATATTACCAGCGGTGAGTGTAACCGCTGGTAATATCAATCTCAGCCGTTAGATCTTCCTGAAACGCAATCCTGACCCTTTAAACTCAGCAGTTTTAGCGGTTGCAGGGTGGTTTTAGGCAGTTTCTTGAGACCTGCGATTTGTGGGGGTGCAGTTAATAGACGAACTGTATTTTAGCAGGGCTGCAACGTGGGGTTGTGGTTAACCCTGTAACCGTTTCCTGCCCTCTATAAAAGCAGACAAGAAATCAATTGAAATGACTATCACTGATTCATCATATGTGCTCTTAAATGGTTTGTACCTGGATCAAATAGCAGCCAAGAAAGCAATGGAAATCTTTGTCACTGCTGCATCACATGTTGAGAGTCCTATGGAAATCTTTGTCACTGCTGCATCACATGTTGAGAGTCCTGCAAAAAGAAGGGTATTTAGCATAATTTTAGGTCAGTTCTGTATTATATGCCCACTAAAATTGTTAATTTTTTCAAAACAGGTTGTCAACATTCATGATCCTCTCACAGTTCGTAGTGACCCTAAAATTGAGGTATGTAATGACGATTTGTTATGCCAGAGTAAATACCATCAATGTGATTTCATGTATTTGTGTTTATTGTTAAACACATTTTAATGCTCTCATGAATGCCAAACTATAATGAGGAGTTTATGAAAGGGAGTTCATGTACCTTAAAGCGTTCTTGAATGATAGAGGCAAGAAAATGGAGTATGTCAATTCTTGTAGAATAAGAGAAGGAAGATGGAGAAATATAATTGTAGTAATCTATTTTAGTAATTAGTAATTTTTTTCTCATTGATTGATTCCAATATGTGAATTCTACAAGTCATTCCTAATCGAAAATTTTCAATTAATCACGTAGTAATTACTTTCTATTTGAAGATCCTAATTAGGTAGTTGTTTCCTATTTGTCATATTCTTTCAAAAATAATACTATTACTTAGAGCCAAATTAAGTTACTTTGTTTAGTTAATCAGAATCAAATGTTGAAATTGAATATTTGAAGCAGTGTCAAACTTTAGTAATAAATGTATATTTTTTCTGATCCTTATTCTTTGTTTAGTTTTGTATATAATAGAAGTATAAGAGTGGTTATTATTTATTTATTCTTTTTTATTAAAAAATACTCAATTATAATTTTTATACTAATAGCTTGTGTGTATACCTTTCCATGTTACATTAATAAATGTGACTTTCACGTTTACTTTTGATGGCTTTTTTTTTTGTAGGCATCACCATAAAATGTTGGTAGAAATAGATGTCATGATGGTATATATAATATAAAATGTTTAGTGTAAAACTATTAGGATTTTGTCTTACATTCATTGTTTTCTTATTTTCGGTGCAAGATACAGGAAAAAAGAAACAAGTAGAGCTTATTGATTGCAATACTCACTTCAGTACCTCCAAATCACATCTTCATCGAGAAATAAACAATGAGGTGAGTTTTATTTTTTTACACACGTATCAAATTTGTAAAAAACAATTATACATGTAGAAATAAAAGAACAATTATCAATACATTTATATAAAACTATTCTATAAAACAATAGGAATAATGTAATATGTTTTTCTTTGTAAATTTAATAAAAGATAATGAGTTATTAACACTAGTCTTGTAAGTTGTTGTATCATTAAATTAGTAATTTTTATTCTGATAGCTTTCGTTTGACAATTGAACCAAAAGAATGTTAGCATTTTCTTAATGAAAATGGAGAAGGTTTGCATAAGTTGTATTCTTAATCATGTCAAGTAAGAAGCTACAAGGTGACTTACTTATTTTATTTTCTTACTTACTTATTTTATTTGAGGTTGTATCTGAAAATCTCATTTAAATTGTTATGTATTTACTTGAATTTATATATTTACCTGAATTTATTGTTTTTGGGAAGGGCTAAGGCAGTAGGGTTAGACAACATACCGATTGAAGTGTGGAAGTGCCTAGGAGACGAGGGCCTGGAATGGTTAACAGACTTATTCAACACTATCGTCAAAACCGGGAGGATGCCAGAGCAATGGAGAAGCAGTGTCATAGTCCCCATATATAAGAATAAAGGAGATGTACAATGTTGCACAAATTACAGGGGAATTAAGCTATTGAGTCACACGATGAAACTATGGGAAAGAGTTATTGACACGAGAATTAGACGAGAAACCCAGATAACGGTAAACCAATTTGGATTTATGCCAGGACGCTCCACAACAGAAGCCATACACGTCATAAGAAGGATAATGGAGAAATATAGAGAAAAGAAAAGGGACCTACATATGGTTTTCATTGACCTAGAAAAAGCATATGACAGTGTGCCGCGTCAACTCATTTGGGAAAGTCTACGACTTAGAAGGGTACCAGAGAGGTATATCAAAATAATAATGGATATGTATGAAGGGGCAAAAACGTGTGTGCGAGCACCAGTCGGAGACACAGACTTTTTCCCGGTGGAAGTGGGACTACACCAAGGATCGGCATTGAGTCCATTTCTCTTAACAATAGTGTTGGATGAGATGTCGAAGTCTATACAAGAACCAGTCCCGTGGTGCATGCTGTTTGCGGATGATATCGTCTTAATATCAGAATCAAAAAAGGTGCTTAACGAGAGGCTAGAACAGTGGAGAGCCGCACTAGAGAGAAGAGGCTTAAGTATAAGTCGCTCTAAGACGGAATACATGCATTGTAACTTTAGTGGGGGGGATGAAGAGGACACCCAAATAAGTATCCAGGGTATGACAGTACCACAGACATCTAGGTTTAAATACTTGGGCTCGTACGTACAGGAGGACGGAGAGATACACAACGATGTAGCTCACCGTGTGCAGTCAGGATGGTGCAAATGGAGAGCAGCATCAGGGATCCTGTGTGATAAGAGGTTCCCAGCAAAACTAAAGGGAAAACTATACAGAGCGGCAGTTCGTCCAGCTATGTTATACGGAACAGAATGTTGGGCCATAAAGAAATCGCACCAGAGACAAATTGAGGTCGCGGAAATGCGAATGCTGAGGTGGATGTGTGGCCACACAAGATTGGACCGAATAAGAAACGACGTGTTTCGACAGAGGCTAGAGGTGGCTGGTATCACAGATAAAATACGAGAGGGAAGATTAAGATGGTTTGGGCACGTAAAGCGGAGGCCGTTCGTAGCACCTGTTAGAGCAGTAGAGAACATCAACGTAGAGGGTAGGAGGAGTAGAGGTAGACCTAGGTTGACTTGGGACGAGGTAATTAGGCGAGATATGGTAGACTTGCACCTCTCTGAGCACATGATCGAGGATAGGAGTGCGTGGAGGCGTAGAATTAAAATTAAGGACTTTTAGCGGGATCTGTGGGTAGGAAGGGTAGTCGTAGACTTAGTTGCGGGACCCCTGTTTTCTTTAATCTGCCCTTTCGCGCGTTTCTTGAAGAGTATCTGTTGTACTTAATTTCTCAGCTTTTATGTGATCTTTACCTGTGTGTTGTATGCTGTATACCATAATTGTTACGGTTATTGTTTTCCTTACTGAGTCGGGGGTCTCTTCGGAAGCGGTCTCTCTATTTTCCATGATAGAGGAAAGACTCGCCACCAACCACCCCTCCCAGACCCTGCTCTTGAGTGGGATTTACTGGGTATGTTTTGTTTTGTTTTTTATTGTTTTTGGGTTTTCATGTCAGATCAAGTTAAATGTTAACGATTTACAAGACGAATGTCAAGGCAATAGGGAAATTATCAAGCTTGGTTATCATTTTTCGCCTTACAGATCTAAGTTATAAGTTAATGAAGGGGTCTTGTAACTTTCTATTGATGCACATTAAGATTTAACCGATGAGAATATATTTTTGAATATTTGATCTTGCATCACTGTTCTACTTTAATGTATGACTGTTGTTTGTTCTTTGATGTATGATTGTTGTTTACATGACTGTTGTTTGTTCTTTGATGTACCATAAGTGTTTATCTTTTTCTACATCGCTATTTCACACATAAGAAAATGCCTAATCATATAAATGAAATAACATATGTGAGTACTGAGAAAAAAAAAAGCCCAAACAAACACTTAGCAAAGCTACTTGATATTGTAACCATCAACATACGAAAACATAAAGTAATTACCAACTAAAACAAACCTTTTTGAACAAAAAAGATATAGTACTTATCAATTAATAATATTTGAAGACTTAGCAATGTACTTATTATAGAATGATATATAGTTATGTCATAAAGTTGCAATATATTTTTATATGAGAGCTATCAACAAACAAAAAGATTAGCAAACCTGATGCACGAACTCTACAAGCACATAAACAAACACTTACGGTGATCATACGAAAGTAGCAGATAAAGAGGAAGAAAATAGATCCTCACAAAATGATAAAAATGATGCATGGAATCTCTTAAACAAGACACTCAGGTTGTTTGAAGATGAAGTGATTTAATCCCTAAATCAAGTAGACTGGCTCCAAAACTTATCTTATTTGATTTTGATCCAAATTAAGATCAAAAACACAAACATCCGTCTTTACTATATATATACATTCTAGGTAAATATATCTAAATTTGCAATTCTTCCAATTTATGACAAAACATATGTTTAAATCATGAAAATCATATAAACAACAAAATATTGCAGGACCGTTTAAGGGCTTAACTACAATTACAACACAACACACAATGAGGAGAATAACTAATCTCTAATCAAACAGTGAACTGGGTAACCAAGTATGATGCTAAGAACACAAGTAAGTAAAGAGACAGAACAAGAGAGTTGGGTTTCAAGGAGGCAGTATATTGCTTTCTCAAGTTCTCTTACAAGTGTTACAAAGCATTAAGAAAAGATACAAGAACTTGAAATACTTATACTACAACCTACAGCCGGCCATACTTTGAAGGCCAGCTGGATACAATTGACTAGACACTAACAAAATCAATTGTAGGATCAAAAGGCATATCTGCCTTTTGACCTTGTGACTATGACATGCCATAGCTCACATCCTTTTACAATACAAAAAGGATAAAGTACATAAAGTGGAAAGTTACAGACTCAAGACCTCAATGTACAGTTACCAAAAGCATGACCCTTTTCACCAACTCATGTAAGTTGGTGACTTTACAGAGATGCAGCGGAAAAGGTGCTTTATGGAACAGTACATCAGATAAAGCATGTGTACTAAAAGTCTTCGGAAGAAATCTGTCTTCATAGGATGAGGCTTCGGAAGACTTTGTCTCTGAAGCTTCGGAAGACTTCATGTTTGGCTTCGGAAGATATTGGTCTTGGCTTCGGAAGATTTTACACTTAGAGTATTTTCTAATGCTTTGTGTAAAACTTCCGAAGCATTCTTCACTTCAGTACTTAGTGCATGTTTGCTGAGACACTTGAGCTGTTTTGGGTTGCATCAGACTTCAGGAATCCTTACAAACTCCCCCTAGGCTGATGCTACCAAAACACTTGGAAGATCTTCAAATGTTGGTAGTCTTCAGTACAATCAGGACCATTCCTTTCTTCATGAGATGGTCAGGATCATCAAGACTTTCATAGTATCTTCTCATCTCAAAGAGATCATGCAGAGGTAAGTTGATTATGTCTTGCCATGAGTAGACATTCTCAACACCTTGATCTCTTATAACAGTCCATCTCTCTGGATTGGTAGAGTATGTCCAGGATAAGATGGGTGTCTCACTAGTTAGAGGAGCCACTTGAATAGGAGTTGATTGGGCTGCCTCATCATGCACTTCCTCAGGTTGATCTGATTCAGCCTGAGGTGCAGAGGTAGATGACTTTGGCTTCTTCTTCTTTGTCTTTGGTTTAGAAGCCATCCTCTTCTTCCTCTTGGTTGTCTTTAACTGAGAAGACTGGTCTGCAGCACCATGTTGATCATCAGTGTCTTTCTCAGTTGGGTGTTCCTCCCTCACAGGTTCAGAAGGAGAGGGAGTTTGACCCTGCCTAGGATCAGAAGATGAAGCTTGCTGGGGCTCAGCTGGAGGTGCTGGTTGAGGTGTCTCTGGTTGCTCAAACTTGACCTCCACTTCAGGTGGGACTTGACTTGGAAGAGAGTGCAAGTCAATAAGTTCTCCACTCTTAATCTTCTGCTTGATCACCCTAATATGCTCATCCATAGTGGATAGAGACATGGGGCCAAGTCTCCTTCCGGAGAATCCATACAGCTTCAAGAAGCTCACCATTCTTTGTCTGTCAGCAGACTTCTTTGCATTCTTTTGAATGGTGGCCCTTGACTTTGCAGCTTCTTCCCTTAGTTTCCTTTTGGTTGTCTTTCTTTCCTTGACTAACTCAAGTTCAAGTTGCTTTAAATACTCGAACTCAATGAAGTCATAGGATAAAGGGAGAAGTGCATCTGCCTGATAGAAGCCTGTGGCACTCAGGTAGTTGATCATTTTGATCCTATCTTCTCTTTATCTACCTGAGGTTCTTGTGGAGCCACATCTTCCTGTGCAGGACTTTCTTGAACTGGTGAGAGAGTAGGAGCATGCTTGTAAAGTCTTTTCTGTCTCTTCTCCTCTTTGAGTTGGAGAAGTATCATTGCATCCTCTTTCTCCTTCAACTCTCTTGACACTTCTCTGTCAGCCAGTTCATTCAGTTCTTCTAAGGGGAGGGAGATGATCTCATCAATATCATAGTTCCTGGTCTGTAAGTAGTAATCCTGACTGCCCTTAACTCATCATCCTGAGTATTTGGTCTGGGGGCAGCCCTGATTGCAGCTTGCATGAAGCTAGATGACCCAGTGGAACTTTCTCCCCTTAGTCTCCTTTTCCTCTCTCTCTCTTCCTCCTCAATTTCCTCAGGAGTCATTATCCTTTTCCCTTTGTCACCAACAGACCTTTGTGACTCAGGGAGGATTGAGGCTTGGCCTTCATTGCTTGGAGTAGCTTCCATGCTCTGGCCAGAGAGAGGCTGAGAAACACCTTCACCAGCAGGTGTCTCAGATGGAGTTTGGACCTCAGCAGCAGTTGATGATGAGACAGGGGTCTCAGGTTCTGTCACTGGGCCTTCAGTCAAGGTTTCCCCTATGAAACTAATCTTAGGGTCCACCTCAACATCCAGTTGACCGATGACATTGCCTGATTCCCTAAGTCTCCTTCTTAGAGAGAACTCTGCCATGATCCTGTCTTGGATTCTTTGAGCCAGCCTATCAGCTTGTCTTGAATTGCTTGGATTGACAAGTGGTAGGTTGACTAAATCCAGTCTTTCATAGAAGCTCAGGCTTTGGAATTGAAAAACTTCTTGTTGGCCTTGAACTCTTTGAAGTATGAGGGCTCTTCTGTCATCATCATACCTCCACCTTATGATTTGATTGTTAGTTCCCAGTGGTGGAGATGAGACAGCCCTTGGTATACCTTCCTCAAAGAGACTCCTGATGAGAGAGTCTATAGAGTCCACATTAATGTGAACTTGAGGAAGTTGCTGAGAATGCACAACAGCAAGTGAGGATGGTGAGTCCTCTATGTCCATTCTCTCTGAAGAACTCCCAGGTTCTGTGGTTGTAACAACTTTCTCCCCCTTTTTGGTAGCATCACCCACTTGCATAGGTGAGCTGGAGGATAAGTCAATCACTTCCACAGGTTCTTGTGTTCCTGGTTGAGCTCTCCTTAAAGGTCTCCCAGCTAGTTTTTCCTGCAGATATGAAATCTGGAGTTGCTGATCATTGACCCTGTTTTGTAAGGTAGTCACTGAGATTCCAAGTGACTAACCTTAGAGACTAAATAGGTGCATGTTTTTGACAGTTTTTGCACCTTTAGCCTCAAATTCCCCTCATCTTCATCAGAAGATTCATTGGGGGATGAGATGATTGGACCAAAGTCCTCTCTCTCACCACCAGCTTGAGTTTCTTGGCTGCTGGTTTTCCTCTGCTCACTGGCAGCCTCAGTTGAGATGCCAATGGGCTGAGTTGCCATGGTTGAGGTCTTAATGATGTAATCACTTTCAAAAGTGAGAGCCTCTTCCATATGGACATCCTGAACAGGTTCAGAAGTGTCCACCTCAGTAACAGGTGACTGATGGGGGATAGACTGAGGAGAGTCAGAGGTACTCATCTCTCTTTGAGTAGGGGAGGAGAAGAGAGACTCATGGTACTCACTGAATCCTAAGTCTTCATCAGTGTAAAAGGATAGGTTGGGAATTGGTTGGTTGAGATCCAAAGGCTGGGGATGGTAGCTGTCCCCTGAAGGTTGTCCACTTGAGTGTTGAGACTCAGAGTGAAGGCTTAAGGTTGTTGGGCTATTGAGCTCATCAGGGTGAGCTTGAGGAACCTCAGCCCTGATAGGTGAAGTAATGGGAGTGGTTTGCTCCTCAGGAGAAGTGGGAGCTCTAGTGTCCACTTCTTCCTGTAAGGTTGAGTATTTGGGGGCCTGCACAGACTCAATAGTCTGAGCAGGGGTTCGTTTGGATTTTCTTTGGTAGGTGAGGGTGATTTCTGGTCTTTTTAATGGTAGGGACAAAAGAGGTGTGGGTTCAACACTAGCTTGTGTTGCTAGGTTGTCACCTTGAGCAATGAGCTCTAACATTTTTGGGACTAGGGCTGTTTCTACCCCAGAGAAGCCTACAGTTGGCTTCTTCATTATTTTAAAGATGCCGGGCTTCATCTGTCCCAATTTAAGAATATTACCTGTTTCCCTCAACTGTGAGCCCAGTTCACAGTTGAGAATGTGTTGAACATATCTAGGAAACATGTAATACTCTAAGGAGTCTAAGTTTGCAAGTAAATTAGTATATACAAATTGTGAATACCTGAACTTGACCCCTTGAACCATTCCATGAACAATGAAGGAGAGATCCTCAGGAATCTGGTCCCATCCACCATGCTTGTTTGACAAGCTGTGGATAACCACATGGAGCAGGAATTTCCATTGGGATGAGACCTTCCCTTTCCTAAAGGTCTTTACAGAGAAATCTCCTCATAGCCCATCTGCTCAAAAGAATGATTACAGCTTCTTTTGGGAAGGACACCTCACCTTCTTCATCATCCAGCTGTAGATGTTGGTTAATGATGGCCGGAGTGATGAAGACTGTCCTCCCTTGCACTGTGGCAGACAGTGCCTTCTCCCCATCCATAATGACCTCTTGGCAGGTCTTCCAGAATTCAAGCAACTGATCCTCATATAGAGGAGGATCAATGGTCAGGGAGGTGAAGTAGTTGACAGAGTCAAGAATTGGCAAATCTCTGAGAAACTTGCATCTTTCTCAGAGCTTAACAGAGCAACTTGATTATGTTGCCTGTGTAGTTGCATGGAGAAATCAGGGTTGTTTCTGCGGTTAAGGTTGGCCATTTTAGAAGCTTAAGGGTGAAGAAAGGTAGAAAGCAAAGGCGGTTTAGAGAATTAGGTTAGAGAAACAGTAGAATTGAGGAAGATAGTGGGAAAGAGGGGGAACCGTTGGGTATTTATATGAAAAGGGATTTGAACCAAAGTTAATGAAAGAGGATAAACTTTGAAATCCGAAAGTCGGTCCCACCTCTGAAAAAGTAGTTTACTTTTGCTCAAAAAGTAGTTTTCTTGGAATTCGAAAAGCTTCCGAAGTTTATTTGTCTTCGGAAGTTTTGATTTAAAAAGCTTCCGAAGCTAAAATGGCTTCGGAAGATTTTCCTGAGAGTCTTGATAATTTATGCTTCGGAAGAGAAATAAACCTTTGAATGCTTTGTATGAAAATAAACAAAGCTTCCGAAGGTTAATTTTGCTTCGGAAGGAAAAGGTTCTTGAAAATAGATAAGTGTCTGAGATAAGAATTTTAAGCTTCGGAAGATGAACTTTACTTCTTCCGAAGGTAAAATCTCTTAGACAGTTATTTATTTTAAAGACATGTTTTTCTTCCGAAGATAAAATCTTATCTTCCGAAGTATCAGAAATTTTCAAGAATCTAAGGAAAGTCTTCAAAAAGAATTTTACATCCAAAGAAAACATGAGCTTATGAAAGTGATGAACTAGACAACTTAGGACACACATATTTTAAGAAGAAATAATTAGAATTAGTTTTAATAAAAAGTCTACTCAAAGTTAATCATCCCAATAGCTGATATCAGATACTTAAATCTCTGTTCATCAAAAGCTTTGGTGAACAGATCAGCATATTGTTCATCTGTATGAACTTTGACTAGTTTAATTAATCCTTTTTCATAGTTATCTCTTATTAAATGATACCTGATGTTGATGTGTTTGGTCCTTGAGTGCTGCACAGGGTTCTCAGTGATAGAGATAGCACTATTGTTGTCTATGTGGATAGGAGTCTCCTTGAAGTTAAATCCATAGTCCAGCATCTGATTTTGAATCCAAAGCACTTGAGCACAGCAGCTTGCAGCAGCAATGTATTCAGCCTCAGCAGTTGATGCAGACACACAGGATTGTTTCTTGCATTGCCATGAGACCACCCTTCCACCAAGGAATTGACATCCCCCAGATGTAGACTTTGCAGTCATATTGCAACCACCATAATCACTGTCTGTATAGGCATACAGATTGAAATTTGGATTCTTTGGATACCATAGACCAAGTGTTGAAGCACCTTTGAGGTATCTTAAAATCCTTTTCACAGTGATTAAGTGAGACATCTTAGGGTTGGCTTGATATCTTGCACAAATACATGTAGCAAACATGATATCAGGCCTGCTAGCTGTAAGATACATAAGAGACCCAATCATAGCCCTGTATAAGTGTTCATCTACACACTCCCCCTCAAGATCTGGACCAAGGGAGTGGTTTCTGGCTATGGGTGTCTTAGCAATCTTACAATCAGTCATATTGAACCTCTTGAGTATGTCTTGAACATACTTTGACTGACTTATGAAGATGCCATCTTCAACTTGCTTCACTTGAATTCCCAGAAAGAAGTTGAGTTCTCCCATTGAACTCATCTCAAATCTGTCCTTCATCAGCTTCTCAAAGTCTTTGCAGAGCTTTGGATTAGTTGAACCAAAGATGATGTCATCAACATATACTTGAACCAGCAATAAGTCATTTCCCTGTCCTTTGATGAAGAGGGTTCCATCTATAGTACCTCTTCTGTATCCATGCTTGCAGAGATACTTAGATAGTGTCTCATACCACTTCTGGGTGCCTGATGCAGCCCATAAAGAGCTTTGTCAAGCTTGCAGACATAATCAGGATGATCAGGGTCTACAAAACCAGGTGGCTGTTTGACATAAACCTCCTCATCAATCACTCCATATAAGAAAGCACACTTTACATCAAGTTGGTAGACCTTGAAGTTCTTGGATGCAGCAAATGCCAGGAATATCCTAACAGCTTCTAGTCTTGCTACAGGAGCAAAGACATCAGTGTAGTCAATCCCTTCTTCTTGTGTGTATCCTTGAACAACTAGTCTTGCCTTGTTCTTGATGATGATTCCCCTATCATCCTTCTTGTTTCTAAAAACCCATTTGGTTCCAATGGTAGTCTTCCCATGAGGAAGAGGACAAAGGTTCCAAACTTTCTGCCTTTTGAATTGAAGCAGCTCTTGTTGCATAGCTTCAACCCAACTTCCATCCTTTAGAGCTTCATCAACTTTCTTGGGCTCTATCTGAGATAAGAAACAAGAGTGAAGACAAACATTTGCTTCATGGGTTTGTCCTCTTGTTCTTACCCCTGTGACAACATCTCCAATGATGTTTGTGGTGGGGTGAGACTTGTGGATCCTTAGCTGAGGGATCACAGCAAGTTGCTGGGAAGATCTAAATTTGAGAAATTTAAATCTGGTCCTGAAGATTCACCCTCCACATTATCACACTTATCAAGATTAACTTGATCCAATGAGTGTGAGACATCATTGATGTTGTCATCTATGGTGTGGTTATTAGCATCAAGAAATTCCTGATCACTATCACCATCACCATTGTTGTCTTCTACAAGTGAGGTATCTTTATCTGGTTGAGAGGCCTCTGAGCTGGAATTTGAAGGCATGCCAGATGTATCAGCTGAATTTGTCATTGTTGTGCTGATAGAAACCTCATTTGCTGAAGTAGTTCCAACTGGAGCTGAAGATGTATGAGTTGAAGATCTTCCTAGCTCAAATCTTGGATCAGGATCACCTGTATTTAGATTTTCTGCAGATCCTGAAACATGCTCACAAGATTTGTTAAAACAGTTGGTAACTAAATCAAGATCAAACAGCCAATCCGGACCAGAACCAGCCACACAGGGAGTGTGCTCATTGAAAGTCACATTGGCTGACTCCTCAACAATTCTAGTTCTGAGATTGTATACTCTATAAGCTTTAGCTTGAGAAGAGTATCCAATGAAATGTCCATCATCTGATTTCTCAGCAAACTTGGCAATTTGATCTTTGGTATTCAAGATGGTGCAGGGACATCCAAATGACCTGAGAAAACCAATGAAAGGTTTCCTCTTGTGCCAAAGTTCATAAGGAGTCTTACCATGTGTCTTAACTACTAAAACTCTGTTTTGCACATAGCAAGCAGTATTGACTGCCTCTGCCCAGAAGGTGATAGGCAGTTTAGAGTCAGACAACATAGTTCTTGCAGCTTCAATAAGTGTCCTGTTTCTCCTTTCAGCAACTCCATTTTGCTGAGGAGTCCTGGGAGCACTATATTGTCTTGTAATACCTTTTCATCACAAAATGCATCAAGGATTTGGTTCTTGAATTCAGTTCCTTGATCACATCTTATGGTTTTGACCTTGTGATCACATTGATTCTCAACTTTTAAGATGAAATTCTTCAGAATCTCAGGGGTTTCATCCTTAGTTCTAAGAAGAAGACCCAAGTGAATCTTGTAAAATCATCTGTGATCACCAGACAGTAAGAGGTCCTTCCTAAACTCATTACACTGGTGGGGCCAAAGAGATCCATATGTAACAAGTGTAGGGGAGTAGTGATGGAGTTCTTTTCCTTAGGCTTGTGAGATACTTTGTGTTGCTTCCCTTTCAGGCATGCCACCAATGATCATCACTAGTAAACTCTTTCTTTGCATCCAGTTACCAACTCCATGTTTTAATATTTATTCATGTTCTTAAGTTTACATGGCACATCTTTTATGCCATAGGAAGACTCATCACTATTTTGCTTTGATAGAAAGCATGAAACTTCTCCTGAGGGAGATGTTTCTTGCAAATCCATCTTGTACATGTTCCCTTTCCTGGGGGCTCTGAGCAGGATATGCTCATGAGGAATGACCACACCAGGTTTGAGAACAATACATTCATGCTCAGTAAAGAGCATGTTATGACTCTGATCACAAAATTGGGATACACTCAGAAGATTGTACCCAAGCTCCTTGACAAAGTTTACCTTCTCAATGCTGAGCTTACCATTTGTGACCTTGCCCCTTCCAGAATGTATCCACCTCATCTCCTCCAAAAGCAACTGGTCCTCCATCAATCCTCTCAAAAATTGTGGAGTAGAGACCTATTGCCAGTCATGTGCCTGGAACAGCCACTGTCAATTATCCAAACATTCCTGTTGGTCTTGAGCTGTTCCTGCACAGAGAAGATGATTAGTTACATTTGAACCCAAGCCTTACTTGTCTTGGGCTCATTAACAGTAAAAGAAGGAATAATGCAACGTAATAGATCCTATGGTTGTACTATAGGGATCTTCAGCTGGTGTTGATGGAGAAAACCTCAGTCATTTGGTCTTTCTTAGACTTCCATACCATCTTTGGAGTCTTGGACTTGACCTTCAAACCTTAGAAGCTTTTAGAACTTCATAAGTTTTGATGACTGATCCTTCGGAAGAGTCTACAGTCACTGCAGCAGACTTTAGTGCTTCGGAAGAATTCCTTTCTTCCGAGACCAACTTTGCTTCCGAAGGTAATTTTCAACTTACCCCTTCTTTGATTTGGAGCTTCCGAAGGAAACAGACTTTCCTTCCGAAGCTTGAGATTTCTTGAGACTCTTTGAAGTCTTTGTTTTAGTCATGTGGACAGTACTTTTAGGATTGTATGGGCAATCCTTAGCAATGTGAGAAGTACTTTCACACATGACACATAACATTATCTTCTTCAAAGAAGTCTCCCTTTGAGAACAAGACTGACTTTGGTCACATCCCCTCTCCATCTTCATCTTGGTAGATGCTGAGACAGTTCCCTTGGGCTGTGAACTGTTCTTGGAGTTTGATGGTCCAGACTGTGCAGCAGTGGTGCACAGCAAATCAGTCTTCTTCTTGGTACTGAGATGATTTGGACAAGAACCATGACTCTTAGCTAAGGAGTCTTGGTTGATGTCTTCAGTCCTTACTACTTTGAAACCTGCAGAGATAAAAACTTGTTTCTGCTTAGCATCAAAAGTAGCCTTGATTTCTTGAGCCTTCTTTGCTTTTCTTTTGCTCTTTCTGATCAAGTTCTTTCTTTTGGACTTGGTCATCCAGTTGATTTCTTCTCCTCAGAAGGATAGTGGCCCTTGGGAGAATCCTCTTCTTCACTCTTCTCAGAGGGATTCTTCACTATCACTTCTTCATCATCCTCACTTACAGGATCTATGAGAGGAAGCTCATCTTCACAAGTTCCACACCTAGGAGATCTTACAGACAAGATTGTGTGTGGAGGAGCTATCTCATTTGATCCTAGTCCCTGTCTGTTTTGATAACAAACTTTGTTGTGCAGGGATGAGGATATCATGTTCTTGAAGGTCTCTTCTTCAAGAACACTCTTTTCTGCCTTGGCTTTGCTGATCACAAGCTCAGCCTGGCACTCAGTTAACTTAGTGATGAGATCTTGGATCTGAGTTCTGAAATCTGTATGTTCATGTTTTAGTACTGAAATGGTTTTCTCCAAGTCTTCTATCTTTAACTTGTAATCATTTTCAGACTTTCTAAAATCAGATTTTAATATGTTTAATGACTCAAGATCAGATCTCATCTCTAGGTTATAGGACCTGTATCTATTTACTTTAGCAATGCATTCAGGGGAGCAGAGATGTTCCAATACCTTGGCTTCATCATGGTCAGCCATCAGTGCTTGGTTTGGAGAAGCATCCTCCACCTGAAAACTCCAGTCAAAGCCTCCTTCTTCAACAGCAACAGCAGCATGTTGCTTTAGTCTTCTCAGCTTGAGGAGCTTTGTCAGCAAAGTTTGGTCTGGGTTGTGTTTGGCCCCCATTTGTTTTAGGTGCCTTACACTCCCTGGCAAAGTGACCCATAAGGTTACAGTTGTAACACTTAACTTTGCTTTTATCCAGCCCAAACTTGCTGCTGGTAGCATTGCTTGGGAATCTTCTTCCTGTCCTCTTGTAGAACTTCTTGGCTCTGTGAGTGAGGAGAGCCATCTGCTGAACTATCTCCATGTATTCCAGGTCATCTGGATGGATACAGTCCAGGTCTTCAAGAGTGAAGAGATAATTCCCACAGCTTTCATCTGCAGACACAAAGGCTTGAGAAGAACTTGTCTCTTGGAATGGGCTTCCTTGAGTAAAGTTCTCCCTTGGTGTCTCCGGGAAGGTGATGAAAGGACCCTTTTGTGAGTTGTCAGGGTAGCATAAGAGATGATGCTGAGGTTCTATGCTGTCCCTTTCAACCACATGAAGGGCTGAACCCATTTGATTGTTGGAGTTGCCAGATGAACCTTGCATGTTCATCTCCATCTGGTATCCACTGAGAATCCCATACAACTCTGTAAGAGTAAGAGTCTTAAGGTTCTCAGTCCTCTTGATCACCACACAGTAGTGTGTCCATTGCCTAGGAAGTGATGACATGAACTTCCTTACAATGTCCCTGTTCTCAAGAGGAACTCCTCCATCCACTAGGGTATCCACAATCTCAACATACCTGAAGTATTGTTGAGTCATGGTCTCACCTGCTTTGAAGGTGAAATTTTCAAACTGCTGCTTCAGAAGATCTTTCTTGTTCTCCTTGGCTTCAGAGGAGCCTTCATACATCAGCTTCAGTGCATCCCACAGCTGTTTGGCTGTCTTGCACTTCTTGAAGCCTCTGTATACAGAGTTTGGGAGAGCAGTCTGAAGAGCAGTCATGGCCTTCCTATCAATTTCTACTCTTTTTCTATCTTCATCTGAGTAGTTGGCCACATCTTTAGGAATCATACCAGCACCAGTAGCAGAGGGGGTGCTGGGTATGAAAGGTCCATTCTCAACAGATTCCCACATTCTTGAATCAAGAGACCTGATGAAGCCTTCCATCCTCATGCACCAGGTGTCAAAATCATCAAGAGTGATCAGTGGGGATTTGTTCATGGTTCCAGTCTCCATATCAGTTTTAGAGATGGCAGCCATTTGAAGAGTTTAGCTTTTGTGTGTTGTGAGGGATCTTAAGATGGTTAGATCTTATATCAAGAGCCTGGAAAGCTCTGATACCAATTGCAGGACCGTTTAAGGGCTTGACTACAATTACAACACAATCACACAATGAGGAGAATCACTAATCTCTAATCAAACAGTGAACTGGGTAACCAAGTATGATGCTAAGAACACAAGTAAGTAAAGAGACAGAACAAGAGAGTTGGGTTTCAAGGAGGCAGTATATTGCTTTCTCAAGTTCTCTTACAAGTGTTACAAAAGCATTAAGAAAAGATACAAGAACTTGAAATACTTATACTACAACCTACAACCGGCCATACTTTGAAGGCCAGCTGGATACAATTGACTAGACACTAACAAAATCAATTGTAGGATCAAAAGGCATATCTGCCTTTTGACCTTGTGACTATGACATGCCATAGCTCACATCCTTTTACAATACAAAAAGGATAAAGTACATAAAGTGGAAAGTTACAGACTCAAGACCTCAATGTACAGTTACCAAAAGCATGACCCTTTTCACCAACTCATGTAAGTTGGTGACTTTACAGAGATGCAGCGGAAAAGGTGCTTTATGGAACAGTACATCAGATAAAGCATGTGTACTAAAAGTCTTCGGAAGAAATCTGTCTTCATAGGATGAGGCTTCGGAAGACTTTGTCTCTGAAGCTTCGGAAGACTTCATGTTTGGCTTCGGAAGATATTGGTCTTGGCTTCGGAAGATTTTACACTTAGAGTATTTTCTAATGCTTTGTGTAAAACTTCCGAAGCATTCTTCACTTCAGTACTTTGTGCATGTTTGCTGAGACACTTGAGCTGTTTTGGGTTGCATCAGACTTCAGGAATCCTTACATATATACATATAAACGTATAGATACAGCTTACCCATCACAACACGAATATCTCCTGCATCAGCAACAATTTTAATAAGCATCGTTATGAATACTCAGCTCCATCAATGACGAACTGTATTTCTCCTTCTGGCGTGCACTTAATCATGTCAACATAATTGGATACCCATTTTTATCTTGAATCTTGATAATCATCGCTACATATAAATTCCTATCCGAATCAGACAAAACAATTTAACTTATTATAAATAGATAACTAAACTAATTTTCGATGAATGATGATCATTACAAATTCACCTAGGGTGTTATAAATGCATTCAATCTATTTCACATTGTAAAAAAAGTAGATAAACTTTGATAATTTTCTTGTCGTAAGGCTTCATTGTTCTAAAACTTATTATATCAAGTCTATCAATGAGATAAGGAACCATTTGTACCTTAATTGTACTATCAAATATTCCAAATGACTATCTTCGGCCAATTCAAGGAAAATAACATCATTCAAAATGTTTGCTTTGTCTTACATAATCTACAAGCGTAGACCCTAAATTCGGTCCAAGTGTAAGCGACTGAAAACCCTAAACTACCGCAAGATCAACATGCCGATTTAATGGAAATATATAAGAACACTACACGACTGTAATCAACATACACAAAATTGTAAGAATCATACATCTATGTTACGAAAGTAAATCAACTATAAATGTAAGATTAAAGGAAAGGATGAAAACATACATCAAATTGTTTGCTTCGTCCCAAATAAGCCACCATTCAACCCTTCGATTTAAGTGTCAGCGATTCAAACCCTAAAGTTGTGAAAGATGAATATGCAAACTTTTTAACTAAAAGAATGTAACAAACGACAAACAAAATCATATCAAGAGGCAGAAATTGGTTAAATCGTGTTGACGAAGAAGAAACCCTAGACCTTTGAACACGGGGAGAGTTAACGCAAAAAATTAAAACCATCAAATAAACTGAAGTTGATTAGGGTATTAGCAGCCCATTCGAGCTACACTCGGGTTCAAGGCTTCAAGCAGCCCATTTGTTTAAATGGAGCCTTTTATCTCTTCACAATACAAAAATAAAGAAAACACAAATAAACTATATTGTAATACCACAAATACTATTTAGTTTAAATGAATAACATCAAGCGAGAATAAGTCCAAAAATTTTAAAAAAAATCAGTTTATTATTCAAGATATAACATTTGCTATAGTTGTTATTTACATTTGGCTTGTATTTTATAAAAATCTTTTATTAACGTATCCTATTAGTTAAAGTTATTTTTTATGTTGGTTCTATACATGTTTTGTTTTTAATTCTAGCCCGACACTGATTTATCTAACTTATGTTAGTCTTTTTTTATTCAAACAAAAATACATTTTTTTCAATTAAATTGAGCAACGTGAACAGGGATAATATAGAAGTACAATATGAACTTTGATCTACGGTTAAACATTTTAGATAACCTTAGACTTCTAGTAGAGATAAAAACAACATAAATATATTTAACCAACTAAATATATTTAAAATTTCTTTTTATACATTATATATTTTTATAATTTAAAATATGACTATAACCATCTTAGACAATAAAAAAGATACATGCGAGAAGTTTAGACCTCAAATCTTAAATTATACGTACACAACCTAAAAATATATATCATGTTTCATATTTTAACTCAATAATAAATCCTTTGATTTTTGGTCACCAAATTACATCTACTGTTAAACGATTGTTCGTATCATCTATTATTTCTAACAAGTTTTAGTATAATATTGTGTGTTTGCCTTAAAAACACTTGTGCATTGGTTGTTTGGAATCCACTCTTTTGTGTGTACAAGATTTCACACTTTAAATCGCAATGTATCATGTATTGTTTTACTATTTTGTTTATCATTATTCTAGATAAATGTATTTTATAAAAATCCAACAAGCTGTACTTTTATGTTATATCTGTATTGATGTTTAGGCATTTAACTTTGATGACATGTAAGTGTTATTTCAAATGATATATTACTTATCATTGTTTTGTGGTATTCTTATTGTTATCCGTCAATCATTGACTACTTATATTAACAAGTTATACTTTGGTCTTAAGCAAAACTAAAAGGAATTTGTTCTGATTGCAAATCAATATAGTGATGACATTATGAGATAAAGTACCCGACCACCGGGCGGGTATAAAACTAGTTAAACCTTACTATACGGACATGTTATGTAATTAACTATATACTAATTATCAACTTTTATATGTTTTATGGGTTGTACATTGTGTTTCATAAGTTGTATTTCTTGTTTTTTTTAAACTTTTTTTTTTACTTTCAACTATAATTATATATTTCACAACTTAACCCTAATACTTTTTCACTATCAACTTTTGTCTCCTATACATTTTCTTTTTTACATGTTTTCCTTTTTACGTGAAGGTCTAAGTTTACGAGTTACACGCTGCAATGTACGTGTGTGGTTCAACAGTTTCACACCTATTTGTTACTATTTAACTGCGTTGTCGCAACACACGGGTCTTAAATCGACTTAGTTATTGTTTTCTATGTTTTACGTTTCGCATGCGTCATTCGATGTTTATACGTCTACTTTTCGTTTTTTTTATATATATATTTTTTTCGTTTTCATTATTTTTTCAATACGATTTTTTCGGTGTTAAGTGGTCGTTGACGGTAATGTGATATCGGTGTTCCTTATCACGGTTTTATGTCCCTGCAACACGTACGACTTAATACTACCGATGGACTCACTCCCTCACTCTATCCTTCTGCAAATACTGAGTCAACTCAGCGACTCAGCTGACGTCGCTCGCTGCCGAATCGCTTCAAAGGCTTTCAACACTGTGTTCCCACACCTCCGATCAATCAATCTCCAATGTTCAGTGAATTGGTACATCAATTCAACCTCTAAAGTTTCAAATTCTTCAACTTCTCAACAACAACACATTAACTCTTTCAAGAAAGTCTTTCTTGATCTTATATCGAAACTGAGAGTTGTTGAATCGGTGTGTGTCGCCTTTGAGCATCCGATCATTTGCATACTTCATGGGTTTGATCGAGACAGCGATGAGTTCTACGTAGCCGATGGGGATTTTGTTAAGCAGTGGCTGCCTATGGTTTCTGAATCGTTGAAATCGCTTTCGATATCTGGTCTTCCGTACCATACTGAATGTCGATCGAATGTTTTGCCGATGATTTCTTCGTATTGTAAGTTCATATATTGGAGAAATTACTCGTGTTTGTATATTCTAGTGATGTTGCTGATGTATGAATATGTATTGTGTTCATCGTTTTGGAGATGTGAAATGCTAAATTTCATGTCAAACGTAAAAGATTGGTGGTTAATTGTGATTTGTGTAGGTGTTATATTCTGATTAATGAGAATTTCAACAATGATTGTTGGTCAATTTTACTTTGTAACACTAACACATGATATATTATACTGAATTAAAGTCTAAATGATGAAAATTTCAACTGCTAAAAACAATGAGAAGGTGAAATACTTTTTGTTCTTGTTTGTAGCCCTAAAGATGTAAACTATACTTTCTTATATAAGGGCATATTAATGATTGATAATGCAATGGTTAATTTAATTCAGTAAAACATGATAGTTAAATGTATTGAAGTCTTGCAGGCATGGTTATGAATCTTGTTTCTGGCAAAAATCGAGAGCATGAAATTGAATATAACATGTTCGGTATCATATCCGTGTTTTTGATAATTCTTGAAATGCATTTTTCATGTCTGTAAGCTATCTGCACTTGAAATTTGCAAGAATTAGTGTGTTAAGAAGCATCCAACTTGGAAAGAGTTCACCTTTGTATGTTTCTTTTGCAGTGAAACCTATAGTAGTTGGTTTGTTATTAGTAAACTGTTACTGTTTGGTTGTTATAACTCTTTTTATATGGTTTATCTTGTGTTTTTTGGCTTTGAAAAGTAGTAGATTGAATGAAATGGTAGTATGATACATGTTGTTTTCCGATTGGGTGCTACAAGGTAAACATAAATGTTTGATTTAAGTTGATTGTTGGGTGTTAAGAGTTAAAGCATTCTGATTCCTTTAATGCAGGTCATAATCTTCTTAACTTGAATCTGAAGTTTGCATGGCTGTCACTGGACAACTTGAATTCAATGCCAATGCTAACAAGTTTGACTCTTACACTTACAAAATTAGAAGACGAACACCTAAACGAGTTGAATAAGTGTTTCCCCAATCTTCAAGTTCTTAACTTGATAGGTGTTAGAGGACTTAAAGATCCCAAGATCCACCTTCTACACCTCAAAACCTGCCATTGGGTTGTGTATAAGAATCGGCCATCGTTGACTCTAATCACCCCCAACCTCATCACACTCAGAGTTGAATGTATGATGCCTGCTGCACTTCGAGTTGAAGCTCCCATGTTATCGCACTTCCATCTTCGCCTTAATGCTCTTATTCATGCAGGCGCACTTGTTGTCAAAAAGTTTGAGAATTTGAAAACACTTTGTCTTGAGTGTTATTACATTGGCTCCTTGCTTTCAGAATTCCCAATCACAAAAACGGTAGAAAATCTGACTTTGGATTCAAGAATTGAGGCACAAAGAGACGCGGCAGATATAAGATTAACACTAGGGAAAGTGTTCATGGTTTTCCCGAATGTGACTTCTCTATGTATTAAATCAAGCGCGTGGTCAGAATTCGAAGCCTGTTTGAACCCTGAAGATTGGGAGATTTTGGATGGGAGGAAAGGATTGAAAAGCATTTGTGCATATCTGATGTTAGTTGACCTGTCGTTGACTTTCTCATATGTTGCTCGTGTGTTGGACCAATGTGTCGGCTTGTTGGAGGTCTCGTTGCTCATCCATGGTGATGTTGTGGGTACTGCATTTGAAAGTTTCATGTCTAAGTGCATGGCCCGTTGGCCTGGGTTGAACTGGAGATGGGGAACATGGAGCGAAGAAATGGAAGATTCTTGGATAACCAATGTTAAATCTAGTTAAATGCCACAAATCATCTAAGAAACACGTTTGTGACGAGGTAAAATCGATCATGTGTATCGTATGTGTGTTTGTAATATGTGTTGTATTGATGTAGGCTTTTTCTTTTCAGTTTATGTTATAGGCTAATGTGTTTTAGATGAAGAATCAGCTAAGTATTAGAGTTGTAAGTTGTATTGCATTATTAATGTTATTATGATGTTTAAACCTTTTATTTTTTTTATGAATAATTTCTTTTGAAGGTAACCTACTCCTACACCAAATTATTTATTTTTTTATAAATAACTAATGTGTTAAATATGATTATAAAGACTTTTTATTAAAATACTTATCTAACATGTCTAAAGATTATAATAACTATATCAAATTATCTAATTGTGCAGCATTAGAGGCATGTTACAACTTACAAAGCAATGGGTTGGGATTTTTTTTCTCTTGTACAACTATGAAAACTTGTTATCAAATCTCATATAAACCTTACCGATACCTATATATTTGCGCTACGAATAGATACAGACTTTTGTGTTCGTTTGTTAGTTGAACCGCCATTGATTTTCTCATTTGTTGGGCGAACCATCATAATTAGTGAACTAGTGACTTGTTGCTCATCGAACTGAAGATGCTGTTGGTAGTGTAGCATTTGTATTCCCAAACAATACGTTCGGAAAATATATAATTTTTTACGAATATTGATTAGAACTTTTGGAATGTGGTCCGAATAAAGCTCAGTGAAGTGAGGCGATCCGGATGAATGATAGTAAAAAAAAGGCTCGGGTCAAAAGTTTTGATAATAAAAGTTGCAATTTGGTTTGGGTTCGAAAAGTTTTGTTTGAATCGGCTAATAACTTATTGTTCAAAAAATATAATCAAAATAGAGTCACCTGCTATATATTTTCATGGTGGAGGAGAGGTGACAGTGGAAGTAGTGGCGATGGCGGTGTTGATGATAACATGTCGATGGGATGGTGGTGGTGGCAACAACAACGATGGTTTTGACAACATACGAGGCAAGTAGGTGGACCAGGTGGTGCAACGGGAAGTTAACAAGTTTTATAAATCTACTGTATGACTTGAGTTTACTCAAATAAACTCATCTTTTAGCAAAGGTGAATTGTACTTATTCATGTAATGCTAAAAAAAGACCGGTTAAACTCGGCCTCAAATTGACTTATTTACGGCTGTATACAAAATCATTTAGGACCACCAAATTAAGCTATAGAGTTGAACTAGATTGAGCTCGGGCTCGGTCAAATCACTATTCACTCAAACAATTTGTACATCTTTAAGCTAGAGCTCGAGCTCGCTATATACTTAGGTTTACCCGTCTCCCAAACATGCCAATTCTTGAAAACTTGTGTAAAAGTGTAAAACAAACAACAAAGAACTTTGATAAGTCAAAAAATGTAATCTATGGGTATCAAATGAGATGTACCACATTTTCCTTATTACAAGCCTATGTATAAATGGTAATCTCCTGCTCGATAAGCAAGCAAACAAACAAACAAATCAAATGTGCACGAGATATCGTACATGTATCGTAAAATACTATAAATATAAAACTTACATGCTTATGCGCGTATACACTGTAACTATTCACTGATTATTCATTTTACTTAGAGCCTGGATACGAGCAGCTAGCGAGTCATAGTCTGGAAGCTTTGGATGAACATGACTCGGTTTCTTGGCATTATTTGCTTCAGGTTTAGTTTCAGAACTCACACTCATTGCTTTTGGTGCTTCTGTTTTCCCTGATTCCACAATCTTTTTTGTTGGATTCGGTGGTGGTTCAGAAGCCTTAGAACCGGGCTTTGTGCGGAAAGGTTGTTGTTTAAAACGGGTCGGGTCGGGTCGGGGCTCAGGAGGAGATTTAGTGATGCTAGGACGTGTGTTCAACTTTTGTTCTGTTGAAGAACTACTAGTTTCTAACGATTCACGAATTGGGTTAGGAGTGGAAATTACTGCTTTGCCCGTGGGCTCAAGCTGTCCTTTGGTCCTGCGAGACAGTCCCGGACCCAAATGAACTTTACCAGTGGACGTTCGTTTTGAAACTGATGAAACTTCTTCTTCAGAATCAGGTTCATCATAACTGAAGAATTTATCAGGGGGTGCAAATTGTGATTTAGTTTTGAAAGGCTTTTGTACCGGGAATGTTTCATTGTGATCATCTGCATCTGATTCAAAACTTGATCCAGAAACACTTGGTTTTTTGTTGTCAAATCTGCTTGCTCTTGAACTGAAGGAACTCTGTTTGGATGTTGGGTCAGTTTTTTCGGGGCTTTCTTTGTCTGCCGTCTTCGTGTAGGGCGGGTACTTAAGACCACCTTTGTGTCGAAGGCCACCTGTCAATGCTCCAAAGTTTAAATCTGTCTCGGTATCAACATCATCCGGCTCCTTATGAAAGGATGAGCTTGTTTCGACCAAATCATTCAGCTCAAATCGGGATTTCGTAGGACTAACTTTTGGTGGAGATTCTACATATGGCGGGTCAACTCGAGTGGACGTTTTTGTCCTGCCAGAACTCGAATTCATCACCTTGGTTTCATTTTCAACCAAATCATTCAGCTCAATTCGGGATTTCGCAGGACTAACTTTTGGTGGAGATTCTACATATGTTGGGTCAAGTCGAGAAGTTAACTTTTTTGTCCTGCCAAAACTCGAATTCATCACCTTGGTTTCATTTTCAACCAAATCATTCAGCTCAATTCGGGATTTTCTAGGACTAACTTTTGGTGGAGATTCTACATATGACGGGTCAACTCGAGATGTTGTCTTTTTTGTCCTGCCAAAACTCAAATTCATCACCTTGGTTTCATTTTCAATATCAGAATCTGGACCGTCTGAATGGTTAAATTTCACCGATTGATCAACAGATTTTGCAGAATCAACCCGGGCCATAGTGTTGCTGGTGTTCTTTTTTGGGTTTGAGATCGAGATATGTGTTTTTTCCGGTGGATAGAATGACTCTCTGTCTGGAGATGGAAAAAATGACTTGGCCTCTCCTTCATCATACTCGAATGCCGTATCAAACCTAGGACCATCATCAGAATCGCTTCCATCATCACTATGAGCACCATCATATTTTGTAGTTTCTCTTGAAAGTTTTTCCTGATCAACGACACTTCTTTTACCAGCCTTTTGTTGGTAAGAAGCCAAGTCATCACGTTCATTACCGATGGTGGTAGAATGTGTCCGTAATGGAGTAATACTTGGTTGCTCTTTAACAACACCTCCATTATAACCAACATTTGGCGATTTGAAAGGACCCTCATTATCTCCATATGTAAACCGAGCTCCAGATTCTTTCTTTGAACTAATTTCATGTGTTTCAAAGTGATCTGCAGAACTCTCCTTAACTGAATCATATCTGGATCTCAAACTGCTTGATTTTTTTGTAGCTTTTGAAAAAGAATCAATTTCAGTTGGACCCATTTGCTGATTCTGTATCTTTGGCTTTCTATCATTAAAGGAGGTATTACTATATGAATCTTTAGAATCATGTTGACCTGTATATTCTGAAGAAGCTTGGGGATTTGGTTCACTAATATAGGATTCACTTGAATACTGCCGGGTAATCTTACCCTGGCTTGATAGTTGTGCAGCCGCTCTAGCGGCAATACTAGCCCGTTCTGCTGACTCTGCTGCAGCCTGTGCTGCAGAAGTAGCATCCTTGAATTCCATATTCCAATTCTCCCTACCAAAAGAATTGCTGTGATTGCTATGGAATGATTGGCTTGTGTTCATCATCCCGGAGCCCAGTCCTGATTAAGAAGTAATATAGTGGATGTTTAATCTTTATGTTTGATTATGGATAGGTTCATTCAGGTTATGTTTTATTTCTAACGGGTCAAACAAATAGCATAACACAATGTTAAGCTAAAAAGGAAATCGGTTGAATATCGTCGGATGTGTATTTTAATTGCATAAAAACCTCTTAAATTATTTTAATAAATAATTAAATCACTGTCCAAATAACTTTTGGATCATAGTTGGCATAGTACATAAATAAGAGTAGAAGTTTGGACGCAAAGTATTCCGGTCAATCCAACCTTATGCGATCCACTTCAACAATGAAAAAACTACTCGCTTTGACACAAGTTGCGTATTGACCCATTAACACAAGTCACGTGTTTTGGCTGTTTTGCCACCTCTGGTTGTAACCATAAAAAAACTAGGAAATACAACCTATGGAGGCCACTGAACAAATGTAAAAGTTGATGTAGGCCGTGAAGTAAATAAAGTGCAAAAGACCACCCAACTATTAAATCCTGTGGCCAAATTATGCCAAAAAAAGAAAAAATGACCATTATGCCCTTTAGTTCAATTTTACATTTAAAAAACCCAAAATGTAACTAGCGTAAAATTCAGGGGCCATATTTGGCAAACTTATGAATCTAACTCAATTTAATATTTAATTTGTGCATTCATTACCTGACAATAACAACTTGGTGCATTGAAGACGTGTAATGTACAGCCGCACAACAACCACCAACCAACATAATTTTGTTTTTTGTATAATAAAGTTTTGGTTTTTAGAATTTGACCACCAAATTTTTTTATATTCAAAGTGCGAAGTTTACACTTTAACCACCAAACATATACGAGGGGTCTTTTCATCATTTTGGCTATTTTGACAGCATTTGGTGTAGATGAATCTAATTGCATAGTTGGTTGGGGCCTAAAAGACTGCTTTTGCAAGCCAGTGACCTCCATAAGCTATTATTACAAATATTGGTCTATTAAGATTTAGTTGATGAATTATTCATATACCTGAAGGTCTCATATCATCATGAGTAGAAGCAGATGACTTCTGAACACCGCCAGTATCTGCTGTGGTAACGTTCTGAGCATCTACTGTGAATCTTCTATTCTGCTGAGTGAAATCAAAATGTCCATTTTGATTTCCTTCATGAGTATGCACATTTTGGACATTTGAAGTTTGGACTTCAGGAGGATTGACACTAATCGTGCTTGCCTTCTCAAAGTAGGTAGGGCCATTCTGCTCAAATTACTTTAGTTAGATTGTAGAAAAAAGGATCATAATGTAAACAAACCCCACATACTTTCACTAAAAAAGCAGTCAAGTCCCTCAGCTTTGTTTGCGAATGAGTAATTCGGTCCTCAAAGTCTTTCAGATCAAATTTGTATATATCCTTGTAAAAGTTCAAAATTTCATATATATTCTAATTTCATCATTATACTATTACCCTTTTAGAATCTGCAAAAAATAATATTTACACATTTCATAGTAAACAAAATAAATTAGGTTATTTATAACAACCTCTTTCGCCGAATAAATGAAGTGAGCATTATGCAGTGAGATGATCACAGATACTAACATTGCTATTTCTGTTTTTATTCTTTCAATCTTCCATAGATGAACGAAAAGATAACTACAAAGCAATTTCAACTCACCAACAAGTCATCAGGAGGCTTGGACTCTTTCTCTTCAAATGCAGTTGGATCCCAGTTAATGTTGCGTTCTTTCGCTACAGCACTTAAAACTTTTATTTTTGTCTCCAAGTCTGGTGCAACTGCAGATAACTTCTCGACCAACTGAAAACATAAATGAATTACAATAAGACAACAAAATTAACTGTTTTAATTGGGAGACATAATTCAGCAACCATGCTAGAACCTTTGACATAGAGGTGCAGTTTCAACCAACTTACTTATGAACGAGTCAATCCGGGTTATTTTTATTTCTAGCTGATCAAATGGGGCAAAAATACCCGAAGTGTATTTTTAATGCATAAAACCTCCTAAATCATTTTTCTTAAAAGAATTAGATTAATATTTAAAAAAATATAATAATATTTCAAAGTTTCATACGTATCCTTCTAATCTTAATATTATTATATATACCCTTTTAAAACATTAATAATATCATAGTAAAAAAAATTAAAATTAGTAACTTACAACAGTATGTTTCACAAAACAAACGAATAGGAAATTAGGAACACAACATTATTACTAATTTACTATCAATCGCCTTTGCACATAATGTTTTCTTCTTTTATTGAATGAAACAAACTTTTTTTTGCAACTAACTTTACTGTATATACTACCAATGGGTAATTATTACATTTTTAGTGTTAGAAACAGCAAATACTATATTAAAAGGTTTTGAAAAATACATATGAAAATTTTGAACTTTTAAAAGGATAAATATGAAAATGCCCTTGTCAACTTTGTGACCATATGGTCCATATTTGACAAACTCAATTTTGTTCAATTTATGACTTTACTCATTTAGATCAAAAGTGGTTTATATCAATCCAACCCGGCCCATCATATTTGGCTCATTATCCAACCCGTCCATTCTACCATTTCTATGTTCAAAAAACATACCATGCGGCTTACACCACAGTCAGGACGCAGCTCAATAGCAGCAGAAACAAACTCTTTCCCATATTTTGCTGTAAAATTCTTTTTAACATCTGCAAGCTCTGGTATGTCTGAACATCTAGGAGCTGCAAATATCACACTTGTAACTGCTTCCTTCAGGTCAATCGGGCAAGTTCTAACACAAAATTTCACCATATTATCATTAATTTTAAATCTCAAATTCTAAAATAACATCATTCACAAAGTACATATTCTAGCTTACTTTTGTGATTCGATAATAGGCAACCGTGCTACAATAAGTTCACAGTATATCTCGATCAAATCATATGCCGCCACCAACTTTTCTTCTCTAATAACATGTTCAACCTGATACAGTATTAATAAATTTAGGACATGTGAAAGCTCCAATAACAAGTAAACAGGTTCCTTCAATGAATTGTACATCTTTGGCATGTAGAAATCATGAAAATCATATAAATAGCGTGCAGATTACACATGAACATGCAAATAACATTCAGGAACCTCAATCAACAATATCATAATGGAACATTTTAGTTTCTATTAAAATTGATCCTACGATCTCATTAAAAAAAACTGATTATCTCAGAAGACATGGATCTCAAAAGCCCTAAATCAGCCTTCGTTAATCAAATTATCGTAAACTTATTGTTTTTTATGAAATCAACGACACAAATCGGAAAAAACACAAAATCAGAAATCGTACTCGAATTCTGGCAGTTCGATCTTGTCCCGACTCCAGCAATTGAGCTAACTCCGTCTTCATCTGATTAATCTGTACTCCCTTCTTATTCCTCATCAGCTTAATCCGCGAAGTCGCTAATTTCAACGACGTCTTACTGCATCAATCAATCAATCAATCAGCATGACACAATCAGTTCAAAGTCAACCTCATCACAATCACAAATATTCGAAAATTACCAACGATCTTACCATTTCGCGATCTTGAATCTCTTGTTAAGCATTGTTACAACCAAAATATATCGCTAATCGTCTGTAGAATCCACTGTTTGATTGATGATGAACACGTGTAATGTTATAATAATCAACGAATTAGGGTTTTGTTCACGCAATTCGTAACGAATTGGATGAAATCATGAATGCTGAATGAATTGAGGGGAAAATAGTTGGAAATTTGAGGAATCATAAATGTTGAAATCAATTGGAAGTTTCGAATTTGAAGGAAAGAAATAGTTGTGACTTTTGGTGAAGAAAGTAAAACCAAAAGTCAAAATAATAAACCTTAACTCAACGCTTAGGGGCCGACTACGTGTTTGATGTGTATATCGGGATTCGCCTTAAAATTTCCACCAAAACGGCTTTTTTGGACTTACTTTTACATGTTTTACTTTGTAATAAAATAATTATTCGGTCATATTTTTCCATACAAGTCGTATAATCATATACGTATCATAACATTTATATCTATAACATCTAATAAATCAAGTTTTTCTTTGCCACTTGTTATTTTCTTTTCTCACTTTTTGTCACTTGTTATTCTTCTAGACATTCATACATTAATTTTCTCTTGAAAAGGGTATTATAGTAATTTAAATACTCATACAAATTTTTCTTTTTTATTAAAATGAATTTTATTAATTGCTATATTTCTCTCTCTTATCTAATTTTTTTAAAATCAAAATCTTTTTTAAAATAGATTTTATTAATAAAATTAAAAATAACAACTTTTAATTAAATCTAAATAATAAAAAAAACTAAAATGTTATATAATATAAAATTTTCTAAAACACTAAACCTTTTTAAACAAAACTGTCTTATTAAAACAAAATCTCTCTCTTATTAAAATGAATTTTATTAATTGTTATATTTCTCTCTCTTATCTAATTTTTTTAAAATTAAAATCTTTTTTAAAAATAGATTTTATTAATAAAATTAAAAATAACATCTTTTAATTAAATCTAAATAATAAAAAACTAAAATGTTATATAATATAAAATTTTCTAAAACACTAAACCTTTTTAAACAAAACTGTCTTATTAAAACAACCAAAATCATTACAAACAAGTGTAAAAACAAAAAAAAAAATTTTTAAAAGAATCTTAAAACAAATGTTAAAAATAAAACTATTTAGATCAAAGAGTTAAAAATAGTATAATTGTTTTATTTCTTGAACAATTACGTATATATAACTTTAATTATATTTTATATTAGTGTTTATTACTAACTATAATTCGCTTAATTAATGGTTTTTAGCCTATCCATCTATCTATAAAAAAACTAAAATAAGCGTGAAACAATTATAAGACTCATTAAACTTACTTTCACATTTATCTATTTTGTTAATAATAATATTGAATACTAATAATATTACTTTAATCATATTCAAATTAAAATTGTATAATTTAATAAATAAAAAATATATTTTTATCAAAAACACACTTTTTAAAAATAAAACTTTTATAACATACAGAATAAATGAATTTTTATCATTTTTCTTAAAAACAAAATATTTGAAAATCACAATTTTTTTATAAAACAAAAGTCTAAGAAAAATACATAATTTTTTATTTACTTATAGTAGCTACTTGTACGTAATTATAATCATATTTTATCTTCAAACATGATTTTGTAGTGCATAACTTTTTAATATTAATTATTTAATATTTTATTTATTCAGTTCGTATAATACACGGAGAATAAGCTAGTAGGGGCATATAACCTTGCAATGTCACTTGAATTTTACTTTTTTTGACGAAGAATGAAAATGGTTAACAAATTTACATGCAGAATTTGAATCCATGACTATTTAGTTACAGAACACATGTTATCATTAATCTATCCGAATAATCTTATATTTTATATTTAGCATAACGTAGAAGAGTTGTGTGTAAGAAAGTGCATGAAAGGGTAAGAGAAATCATTCGATTGAGAGAGGTGAATTTATAGTAATGAGAATTCATGATAACGTGTGATTTGCAAACTGTTTTTTTTTTGTTTAATTTGATTTTCCAATCTATTTCCACTATAAGTTACCTTTTGGATTATGAAATTTATAAGTTGGGTCCAACATATTTTCTTTGTATAAATTTTATTCCACTTATATTCTGTTTTATGAGCTAACACGATATACATTAAAATTTTGTGCTAACACGATATACGATATAAATATCTATATTAACAAATATTTACATTTTTGACACATATCATTACCACATTAATTTTTCCATTTAATTTCCCGTATAAGCTAATTATTTCATTTTAAAAATCAAATAACTAATTTTCAATTTTTTCTCTTTCTCTCTCTATATTATAAATCTAAGTTCTTATTAAATAAATAATATTAAAAGATATTTTTCATTAAATAAAAACTAAATACTTTGATTAAAAAATACACGTTTTCAAAAACAAAATTTTCTAAAACTATGATTTTTTTTCTAAAACAACGAGACTTATATAATAATAAAATTATTTTAAAATCATTCTTTTTATATATAAAATTATTTTACAAAACAAACCCGAAGCCTTTAAACAATAAAATATAGATAAAAAATGGAATTTGTATCAAAACAATGATTTTTTATAACGAAAGTTTTAGAAATAATATAAATATTTTATCAATTAATCAAAGTAACTATTTATACGTAATTTCAGTTATATCTTATATCAAAATAATGTTTTACAGTTCTTTATTATTCATTAATAACTATATAATATTTTTTTATTCAAACCCGTGTAATACACAGGTACCCTAGTAAATATATATAAGTATATAACAACCTCAACTTGTGCCGTTTGAGACGGATGTTGACAATAATTATTTTATGTTTAGTAGGTGAGACCATTTTGTTTATTGACAAGTATGTGAAATATTGTTTAATGAGTATTAAATTAAAGGGTCTAATCTATAAATGATATTATATGTCTTAAATTAATTTTTCGTATGTTACAATTTAAATTTGAACTATAAAAGAATTTTTTAATCAACCAACATGATTATTATTTGCCTTTAAAACTTATACAACAGATATTTTATATTCTCGTGTACTTCAAAGAGAACTATACCTTTATCCTTTCTAGAATATGTGTGATTATATATACAGATACAAATAAACTTATTGTTAGCAAGCATGTCATTAACTATATATTAATTATCAATTTTTATATACTTTATGAGTTGTATATTGTGTTTTATAAGTTGTATTTTTATTTTTTTACTTTTAACTATAATACTTTTATATATTTCACAATTCAACCATAATATTTTTTTACTATCAACTTTTATCTCCTATACTTTTTATTTTTTACATATTTTCCTTTTTACATCATGCTCTAAAGTTTACGAGTTACACGCTGCAACGTATGTGTGTGGTTCAACAATTTCACATCTATTTTTTATTATTTAACCGCGCCGACACAACACACGGGTCCCCAATCGACTTACTTATTATATAATACTAATTATTAGTTTTTTATGCTATTAGGGTTGTACCATGTGCTTTAGTAGGTTGTACTCACATTTCTTCTTCTTTTTTTATTGTTTTTAACTCTTTTATTTTAACCCAAAACTTTACCTCCAATATTTAAGTATTTTCAACTTTGGTTCCCTATACTTTTCATATTTTACAAATTTTCCGTCAAATGTTTCAGTTTGAATTTTTCGAGTTAACACATCACAACGTGCGTGTGTGGTTTAACGTGTTTACGCTTATTTTTTCCCTGTTTAATGGCTTCGTCACAACACGTTGGTCCTACATCGACTTATTGTTTTATATGTTTTAAGTTTCGCATGCGCGGTACAACGCTTTTACGTCTACTTTTCTCAATCAGTTTTATTTTATTTTTGTTTTTTTATTTTTAATACGACTTTTTTCTGATGCTGGTGGTTGCTAACAGTAGTGTATCATTAATGCTATTTGTCACGATATTACGTCTTGCGTCGCAACGCGAGGGGCTTAATACTAGTTGTTTTCTATGTTTTACGTTTCACGTGCGTAGTTCAACGTTTTTACGTCTGCTTTTCGTTTGGTTTTTTATTTTTTTTTTGTTTTTATTCTCCTTTTTAATACTAGTTTTTTCTGGTGTTAAGTGGTCGTTGACGGTAGCGTGACATTGGTGCTACTTGTCACGGTCTTACGTCCCCGCCGCAACGCGAAGGCTTGATACTGGTTTATGCTATTTAGCACGGAGACTTTAAGAAATCATTTCTTTCAATTGATATAGAAGATAGTATATAAGATCTTCGTCAATGAAAAGCACGTTCGGTTCAACTTATTCTAGGAGTGAAATTTAATTTAAGATCTTTCTAAGAATTTCATTTAGATACATAATCAATTTTTTTAATAAATCTAAAAACTATCATCACACGTCAGTTAATACTGAAAATAACAAAATTATATATTAATTAATCTAGTCACCAAATAATATGTTTTTAAAAGAATATTCTTTGACCCAAACTTTACATCTAGATTTATCGGATAAAAAGCCCTTGTGTTTTTTTTCTATATAGCATCTAACCTCTAAAATTAACCAGGTACAAAATGATAAGAATTGTCATTTGTTTTCTACACATTTATACGTAAGCAAATGCATTTATACATTTAAAGCAAATGCATATATATACTCATGTGATACTCTAGATAATTTTATGTGTCTTTTCTATTTATGTGTAACTAGTGTAACGTCTTAACAAAACCTACCTCTAATAAAATAATGTAGACATGCGTGAGCTTGTAGCCAATGTTATATAAAGTGTGGATACCGGTGTCCCTCTACATCATAGTAAGGGTTCAACTATCGTTATAGAAAATTTATAGGTTTAAAAGTATGATTAGATGGGTATATGAGTTTGTCTTTTAAGAGAAAGACTCGTGAAAAGCAAGGTGTTGGTATGTAAAATATAGATATATAAAATATGTATGCATGGTAAATCAATAGGCAAATAAAAGAGTAAATTTTATGTGATATTTAAAATCAATATTCACTAATTATCCTTAACTCAAGTGGTTGAGGTGAGGTAAACATCACTGAATTAGACAGATGTCTTGAGTTCAAGTCCCACATATGATAAAAAAAGATTTTCAGGTTGGGTGAGTGGGTTTTCATTCACCTATGGTGAGTTCCTCCTCATGATGATCTCGAGTTACGTACTCGAGTAATGAAAAAGACCGAGTGGATCAGTAGTCCGTTAGTGATCTAATTTTCCGTAAAAAAAATTAACATCAAGATTCTAATAATTAGCGATAGATCTAATAAATCTACGTGGATTCGTGGTAACTTCATTGCCAAAAACAATAATAATTAAATGCATCTAAAAGTATTTGTTTTACTTGTTCAACTTGGACGTTATTCGTTGTATTTTGCTTGCTAGAGTTGACATAGGGCAAAACCAGACTCGTGGGGTCATGGGTTGAGAATGAAAGACATGGGTTGACATAGGGCATACTCAATTATAACCTTATTTTTTATTTCCCTTTATAAACTTATTTAATTAAATATATACTCAAATTAAAATTTTATTCACATATATCTCCCTTCAAAACTTAATCATCTACATATATATCTAAACTAAAATTTTAATCACATATATCCCCTTCATTAAACATAAAATATTACATATTTACCTATTTCAAATATGTTCTATTAAAAATAACATATGTAATTACCTTTTTACTCGTATTTTTATTTAAACTATAAATTAAGTATTTACTCATTTTTAACTGGTTTTTCTTTGTAACTAACTTTCGATTTATAATTATTTATTTATGTTTTGATATCAACATTTCTTACTTTCTTTATATAATGTTTACTTTTCGGTAATAAGATTCCTCGTTTCACGTGCAATACACTTTCAATCTCGTCACGCAACACGATTTGAACACCTATTTTTCTTGTTTTTGTGTTACAAGTAATTCTCCGGTCTTCGATCATGCTTTTGCACCCTTTAATTCAAGACCCGAACTTCTCGCAAATCTATTCAAGTAGCTTGAAATTAATAGAAACAAACTCGAAATAAATACAAACTAATTATGTTGGAATTGTCTCATCACCATCCACCATCCCTATTGCCCAAGTTGTACACCAGTGGCCGAGAAAAGTAACTGACCAAAAACAAGTGATTCGGCTAAAAATTTCAACACGTAACTTTGGAAATGATATTTAAATGCAGATACATCTTACTAATAGATAAATTTTTATGATGTACTTTGAGCATCTGGCCAAATCAGGTTTTTCCAACCAATTATGTTTTTCCGCCCTCCAGCGGCGGCTGCTAACGAGGATGGTGGAGGGTTATAAGACGATTCCAGCGCATATAGTTAGATTATGTTTCAATTCCGTCTCAAGCTATCAGATAGATTCACAAGAAGGTATGGATTTAATAGATTTTGAACTAAACATGCGCAAAAACGGGATTTTAGATATGAGAATTATTCACGACACAAAAATAAGTAAATTTATGTGTTCGGATTGTGTCCGTATCAAGAAAACATCAGTATCGAAATTAAGAAAAATAAGATAAAAAACAAAAATAACATAAAAAACATTAGTATAGAAACATTACAAACAATCAAAATTCAAAAGTTAGGAAAAATTAAAAAAACGTTATTTTTGAAGTATAATAAAAATAAGAGTAAAAACTAATGATATAAGTTATTTACAATAAAAATAATAAAATAGATAAATATGTAATATTTATGTCTGATAAAGGGGGATATATGTAATTAAAATTTTAATTTGAGTATATATATGTAACTGACTAAATTTTAGAATGGGACATATGTAATTAAAATTTAATGTGGGTATATATATACTTAACTAAGTTTTAAAATGGAATATATGTAATTAAAATTTTAAGTTGGGTATATATGTAATATATAAAGTTTCTTAGTTTTTTATTTCATATCTTACAACTATAATATAATAGTAACTAGAGGGACACGTGAGAACATGACATTCTTTTTCATTAAACTTTTCTCACTTCTCTTTCATATTAAAAATATAATTTTTTCAAAAATCGGTGTATTTAAAAAGTAAAATTTGTATTAAAAAATAATAAAACTTGAGAGTTACTATAAGAAAGATTATAAAATGACATTTATAAACATTTGTTTTGAAAAAAAATAATTTTGTTTTTAAGAAAAAACAAGAAAAATTTAAAGTAAATTACCATTTGCATCCATGATGTTTGTCCATTTTAACCGTTTGCGTCCCTATAGTTTCAAAGCCTCGATTTAAATACCTGACTTTTATAATTTTAACCATTTGTGTCACTAATATCTTTATTATGTAAGTATTTGAATCTAAATAAATAACGATGTTAGTCAAGTCTGTTAAAAGGTCTCACGTCATTTGTCTGTTATAAGGGTATTTTTGTCATTTTCTTTTAATCCTATTTTTTCTCATAATTCCATCAATTCTTATTTACAATCATTCATCGTCATCATTTGAACCATTTACCACCACCGCCAACTACACCCATCAGCCCTATCATCACTGTCAACCATCCCACTAGCCACCAGACATTACCCCACTGTTAATCACAACCCACCCAACCATCATCATCGTACCACCACAATCACAACCCACCACCAATTTCGACACCACCAACTACCACCACCCTTTTCTCCATATCTACGAGAGAGAGCAGAGGAGAGAAAGAGAGACAATGGTGGTGGTGGGCAGTTTCATGTGTTTCTTCAACCACCATCGCTATCTCAGCCCCCTTTCTTCAGATATATAGAAGGGAGGATATGAGAGATAAAGATAGAGGGCGATGATGGTAGTGGGGTGGTGGTTACATGGTGAAAGACAATGCGTGGTAGTGGTTGTGGTTTGGCATTTTGCGAAAGAGAGAGCGAGGGAGACTATGGTGGCCAGTGATTACATGGCGAGTGACGATGGTGGTGGTTGTAATCTGGCGGTGGCTGTGGACTACCAGGAAAGAGAGAGAGGTGAGAGAGAGACGGAGGGTGGAGGTAAGGTTGATGATAATGATGATGATCTCACACCAGATGTGGGGTGAGTTTCAACAAAGTGGGGATTAAGGGTATTATATCAATTTACTGTAAACTAATGGTTAAATATAACGGCTTCAGGGTTAGTACTCAAATGGAGACAAAAATAAAACATTACGGGGCAAATGAAGATTTTTAAAACTATCATGGGTGCAAAAATGGAAAAATGTTAATGACGCAAATGGTAATTTACTTAAAAGTTTCAACAACAAATGTTTAAATAGCTGATATAATTATTTATTACATATATTACTTATTTATACATAAGTTCAATTGTGTTTTATATTAGAAAATCGTTTTATAAATAATAAAATATCATTATGTTTAACATTTTGTTTAATCAACCTACGTAATACGCGAGTTTACTAAAGACAGTCTATACTAATAAAAACAAAATATTTAAAAGTCATATGGTATTTTTATAGAATATTCACATACGTTCTACCTAAAATTTGAATCACTATAAACTAGTATATAAAAATAGTTAAAGAAAACTCATTTCATATTAATCAAATTAAATTTTTAATTAAATAAAATGTTTCACAAAAGTTTATGGAATAACTTTATAAAATAGTAATCAAGTTTTAGGTTTGTTCTAATTAGGTCACTCATAAATATTTTTATCCTAATCAGGTTACTTATGTTTTTTTATCTCAATTAAGTCACTAGAAATTTAGAATTGTTATAACAAGTCATTGATTATTTGCTTAATATATAAAAGAATATTTAAAAAATTAACAGTATTTATCTAAAAGCCAAATTGTTAAAAAATTATGAATTATGACTGGTCTAATTTGAATTCTACTGAAACTTTAGTGACTTGATTGGAACATATAATATATTAGTGACTTGAGTGGAACAAATAAAAATATGAGCGACGTAATTAGAACACTCTTTAATTTTGCTTACTATTTAGTGAATTTTTCCTAAATTTTTTTTAATGAGAGTTAATTTTGTTAGAGTTTAATTTAATTTCCAGCTAATCATTGTTAAATTTAAAATACTATAAAATCGTATTTATTAAGTAAATATTATTAAAATATGAAGATTGACGAAGTGAAACTCATTTATAATTAACAATTACTCACTATAAAACAAAATATTCGTTTCAATGTACTTCACGGTTCAATTTTCTCAAATCTAGGTATGTTTTATTACGTCACAATTTTATATTCACATTTCAAAATCATAATTTCATGTTCTCGCATATGATGTTCATTGTTTCTACCCGTGTAACACAACCTTTATAACCTAGTATATATTATGTTTATTGAAATAGGACACGGATGAAGGGTAACAAGTGTTTTTCTCATATATTCTAACACAGGGAGAATTTTATAAATCAATATGACGTTTAAAGTTTATAACATGGGTCAGACTAAAGGTGTGGAATTTTAGATATAAAATGACTAAATCACTGAAATTGTAGACACTGAACAAATATAATCAAACATAAAAAATACAAATTAAATAAAAGTAACATAACTTGCACGAAATGAGTTGTTACCAGATTTTTCTAACACAAAATTCACTCATTTGATTATTTATTACTAATACATGATGAAATACTTGAATAATGATATGCTTTTGTACAATTTTTCTTCTTTCTTTCGTATAAAATGATGAATAAATGTTTGGAAAGTGTATAGACTCATGGAAACAAAGATGACTAAGAAATCGATGAAATTTCATGCATAATCATCTTTCTTTCAACATATAAAGCTATTGCAATAGATCAATATATATTATTATATATATAATGAGTTATTTTAATCTTTCGATTTCAAAAGTACAACTATACCTTAGTATCTAAAATACAAACATGGGTTTCATACAAAAGTTTAGCTAAAAATAAGTTTCCATGTGAAGTAATTATATAATCAATTGTACCGGTGAAGTCGTACAAAAATCCCTAACATTCTTACAATTGAATTGTAGATTGTCTCAATGCACACCAATAAATCTTTTACCTAAACCATCCCAAAGTCCAAGAATAAACATTTGTGTCCACTCTTAAAACGCCCATGTCAAGCGGCTCGAAAGTAACAATGCATTATTTATCGTCAAATATGCAAAAAAAGGCAACTTTTTGGTCCAAACAAACGCTGCAATCACAACAAAACACTTTTTATCGTTGCTAATAAATCATATAGATTTTAACTAATAAACAACAAATATAGTTGAAGGGTCCGATCTATTAAATCGTTATGGTTGCAGACAATAACATTGTCACAACAAAACAACAAAAATTTTAAGTCGTTTTTACCGAAACAACCAATTATTTTTTTATTTAAGATTAACTTTAAATAATTTTCCGTTTCTATATTTTGAAATATAGTTATCCTAATAATCATAGGTTTTTTTAACTATTTTTAAAAATTACAAGTCACATGAAAATAATCTAATGTAAAAATAATATAAAACACATATTAAACACATTTTTATGAGCACAATCCAAACATCCCCATTTCCCACTCTCAAATCGAAAACCCCTGCAACTCATTCGTGAAAGAAAACCCTTTTCCCGCCTACTATTCAATCTTCTCAGCATCAGTTGTTATCTAAAATCGAAAACCCCTGCGGTTAGTCGGTTATAGAGGTTAGTCGATTTCACTTATTTCACTTATTTGTTAGTTAATTTGTTTGTTGATTTTGGTATTTAGAAATCTAGAATGTAGTTAATTTGTAGTAATTGTATCGTTCCAGATTCGTTCATAGAGGTTAGTCGGTTACTCGTAATTGGATGAATCTTCAATGTTTTATGAATCAACCTTCTGTGTTGGATTGTAGTAACCTAATCCTGTTTAATCAATTGCATGGATTCATCTATACTTTTTGTTAGAGATCGAGTTTAGAGGTAAGGCATAGCTGTATCATTGGTGCATAACAGCTTGTTAAAATTTGTAAATTCATATCGTAATTGTGTTGTTTCTGATTCAATCGTAGAGTTTTGATGTTTTGGGAAGCAAGTTTTATGTGCTGGATTGTAGGAATCTAATTCTGTTCAATCAATTGCGTTAATTCATCAATACTTTTGTTAGAGATCGATTTTAGAGGTTTGTTGTAACTGTATCTTTGATGCAAACAACTAATAGTTTCTTAAAATTTACATGCTGTGATTGTATCATGGCAGATATATATTCGTAGAGGTTAGTGGCAATTGAGACTCTTTGATGTTTTATGAAGCGAGCTGCTGTGCTGGATTATTGTAAACATAATCTTGTTCAATCAGTTGATTTTATCAATGATTTTTGTTTGTTTTGTAGTAGGAGGAGAATTATTGAGGAGATATGAGGAAGACGACATTCAAGGGAGCGAATGTGTTCATGTCTAGGAATTTGGTGCCTCCTGAGATATTTGATTCGCTTCACGATGTTCTCAAAGATAACGGAGCTGATATCTTTCTGTGCTGTGATCCTTCTCGGAATGGACCTAATGATTACCACATAATCTCCTCCCGAGATCATGTATGTCTATGTTCTTTAAGTATCGGGATATATTTTCTTTATATTTTGCAATTTTGATGCTTACCAGTGATTCCAATGGATTTTTGCAGGTAAAGTTCGATGATCTGCGTCAGAAAGGCTGTAATTTGCTTGGTATGTTGTGAGCTTACCCTCCGACGTCCCTTGATCTTTGTTTGTTGGTTTTGAATTTTAACTACCACTATGGTTAGATTCTGCTTATCTACATGTTTTCATTGTTCATGTTCCTTTATTCTGAAATACTTGAGTTTAGTATCCTTAGTTCATATACACTGCTGTTACATAAAGGGGCCAAGATTGAGTTATCCACATTTATATAAAGTATTATAAGTTTTAATGACTAGGAACTATTATACTAAGCTTTGTCCTGAGGCATACTCTTGTATATAGACACACATAAATATTCATTTTCAAATCATTCTAACAAAATGGCAGCTTTTAGATATTTTCTTGATTTTTATAGATGAAGAAATATACATACATTATACTGCTTTTGATTTTCATTCAACTATCATTCTATTAAAAAGTATACATAGTTGACACCAAAACATCTTTATAGTGCATGGTATTTAAGAAACCAATCCATCACGTTAATATTTTTTAGGTAGCCTATTTCCTTGTTCCTTGAGATGCTTCAACTTCCTTGGATTTATTCATATGAATTCATTGGCAAAGAATTGGGCTTTATTGAAGGAAAATATTAGATGCTAGTGCAAGGCTAAATTAGTTTGGCTAGCAGTAGTATTGTAAGACGTGATCATTGGAGTAAGATGTTGCATGACAGTCTATCATGTAGGGTGTACTGTGTAGGCTTCAGGTGAATTAATTTGCAAAAGTTGGGCTCGGCCGACCCAAGTTCTAAATAGGTCCAGTTTAGTTAGATTATTAACTAAGGTTAACCCTAATTGTAGCCTATAAATATATCTCATTGTACTTGTAATCATTATTACTCAATAAAAAGAAAACCCCTAGTCGCCCCAAGAGTACGTAGGTTGCACACCACGACCGAACTTCTATAAATCTCTAGTGTCTCTTTTATTGTTTAATGTTAATCTGTACGCATGTTCGTGTGTTTGATCCTAACGTATCACTCTATTGATCTGTAACATATCCAACCTCATATAGGTTGTGAGGAGCGTAATTGTCATAAACCTATGATAGAGTCAACATGATAGCTCGTGTTGATGATATCAATGGTCAGAAGGTTATCAGTCCATATAGGTTGGTGTGCATGTTGGTATTTTCTACTGAAGAAGTTTCCAGCCTATGCAGCTAGCAATATGTTAGGGCTTGGTCGAGTTGAATATTCTATTGTGACAACGGACATCTCATTTGTCGGTTAGGAAATCTTGACATTGGGTAACAGTTGTGTGTGCATGCACTTCGAACAACTTACTAATTTTTTTCAGCATGATTGCAACTTTTAAACTAGAGGTGAATACGAGTATATGACATGTCTAAATTACTTGTTCAGTGAGGAAACGTGATGATGTGTTACAATCCGCTACATGTACATTTTTCAGGTCCTCAATGTGTGTTTTCCTGTGCAAAAGAGCATAGAGTGCTGCCAAAACAAGGATTCACTTGTTGCCTTGCGATGGATGGAATAAAAATACTGGCATCTGGCTTTGAAATGAACGAAAAGGTTCTTTTTTGACACTAGTTATCATTGTTACGTTATTGTTACGGTATTTTCATGCTATTTATGTTGATTTAATAGCCAACAAATAGCTATAGATGTTCTTGAACATGTCTCTCATCTGTGTGATGCTATGTATATTGATATGTATAGCTATCAAATAGCTTGAGAGTTGAGACGTATGTATTTGTTGTATACATGGTTGGTTGATTTCTGTTACAACCTTATTTCATTGATATATGACTTGATTTACCTTGAATGTTTTATGATAGTTTTAAAATAACTAGATATGTTTAATTCTCTCTGTGTGCTAAAAAGTAAGTGACATAATTTAAGCATTTACGTTCGTTTTCATTATAGGATAACAAGATGAATGACTTGGAAACATGATATAACAACAGAAGAATAGCTCAATATTAACCTCAAAACTGCCAAATTGTGCATGCATAAAGATTTAGAAGGTATATTATTTTAAGTTTGGATTTACCACTGTTTTTGTTTATCAATTTAGCATAGTTAGCAGCTTTGGGATATGGTCCTCGACTTCTATAATTTTTGCGTTTTTTCCTAACCACAAGCCTGTTTAGATAGTACATTCATAGCCTTCTTCTAAATGCATGGGACACGTGAAACTTGATATCTTTTTTAAAGCTAAGGTTGTAAATATCTTGACAGATATATTGTCACTTGGTAATACCAAATTTATTAGTAAGTAAATATGCAAGGTTGAAATGAATTTTTGATCTTTTGTCTCTTTATGTATATGGTTCGTGTTTGTTCCGTACCTGGCTGAATGCATAACATTTTCTTTTAAATTGTCTTTTAGGATGAGATCGGAAAGCTAGTGACTGCTATGGGAGGTGTGCTGCAAACTAAAGCATCATCAGATGTTAGCTTTGTAATTGTGAAGAATGTACTAGCTGCAAAGTATAAGGTTTCTCTTCTGTTTTCACATTAAGTATAGAAGTTTTTCTTGCTTTGTCATACTTTTCAAGTCTGAATTGTATGCTTATGTCAGTACACATCTTTTAATTCTTTTACAGTCTTAAATTAGATGTCAGCTGCTCCAATGTTTGTGGTACTAACCTGACCTACTGTTTGATTGATGCATCATGCATGAACTGATTACCATGCCCATGCTAGGATTGTAGAAACTGTATGATCATGCTTGATGAGAATGATTGGTTGTATGACTGTGGGTAGTAAAGCACCTATGTATTTATACACACAAAATATCCATGTATATAGATTATGCTGCACGTACACACATATTATAATATATGCATGGATGTCTTTTTTTCGTAAGTGCAGTCGTTTTCTTGAAGGCTTCTTAGTTTAATTCAACAGTCTTGACCAAATGTTTATTTAAATCTGAGAGTATCTCATCTCTTCTCTCCTTTCTTCTTTGTTCAAGGCGCCAATATACATTGTCTTGTTTTCCTGTTGCCATTTGTTTGAAAAATATTTTAATGGTTGTTGAGAATCTAGTTTGCTTGTCTTGCATGTTTTGCAGTGGGCTTTGAACAAATTGAAGAAACCAATTGTATCTGAGAGTTGGCTGCACCAGTGCTGGAAGGAGCATCGTGTTGTTCCTCACGAGTCTTATAGAGCTCTTCCATTTTCTGGGTTGACAATTAGCGTCACCCAAGTTCCTTTAGGTTGGCTAGCTTGAAATTTATATGAATATTAAAAAATGTCTTTATGATAGTTCATAAGATGCTAATATATGTCACCCTTCTAATGTATTGCTAACATGTTTCTTTATCATAGATGAACGGAAGGAGATAGAAAAGCTTGTCTTACAGAATGGGGGCAAATACTCTGCTGAACTCACAAGAAAAAGCACTCATTTAGTTTGTGATATATCCTTAATTTTAATCTTTACACAAGTAGATTAAATTGACTGCGTGTTTTGGTCATTTAAGCCTGCTATCTGGGCAAGGGTTTGTAAGCGCATTTAGTTTGTCATGTTTCTTGCTTCTTCATCCAAGTGATAAACTTGGGAATCTAAATGATATTTCATTTCCCACTTCCAAAATTTTGATTTGTTTGCTTTCATCATTTTGTGCATCGTGTTTATTCCTGCTTTAAGTAGATTATTCCAATTACCTTCTAGACTGCCTTTAAAAACTTATGTCTCCTTAACAAACAACACGCTCCTGAAGGTGACAAATACAAGGTTGCCAAAAGATGGGGTCACATTCATATTGTTAGTAGGACATGGTTCAATCAGTCCGTTGCTAGAAGAGGTAACATTTGCATTTGACGTCATGACTTAGTAACGTTGCAACTTTGTTCCTGACCATGAGTTTTCTTATGTGATAAATAGCATGTCTGAATGAGGAGTCATATCCTGTCCAGAAAAGCCCTGCCACGTCCATAAATAGTCAGAGGACTTCCTCAAAGGTTGTTAGACACTCGGAGTGTCTTCCCCATCAAGATGTTTCATGTGATGGGATGGTAGATGCTGACCTGGAAACAACTCTCTCTCAGAATGTGGCTTCAACTACTTCAGATATTCCTGTCCTTGCCAGTGATGACAATACACCACCTTGCATACAGCATAAAACTTCTTTCAACATTGATTCATGTGTTGCTGAAGACTCTCAATCTGAAGACAATGATTTGTACTTGTTAAATTGTAAAATTCATCTTATTGGTTTTGATGGTTCTGAAATGCGTAGATTGGTCAACATGGTTCGTAGAGGAGGGGGGTCACGTTATATGTCTCTCAATGAACAGTTAACACACATTGTTGTTGGATCTCCTTCAGAAAGGTAAATATCTTCTCATGTCGACCAGTTATGTTATATTGTGTTATATTTTTTTTTACATTAGTGTTCAAAGTACTGGTGATATTGTTGACAGCCTTATTGATGCTGATTGGCAGTGTTTAATTTTTTTCTGTTGCATGTCATTATACTGTACTACAATAATAAATAAGTTAATCGATCATTCGATTGCTTATGTAAGCGCTGATGGAAATAATTACAATACTTGGTGTCATTGTGCTCTCTTTTCAACTTGTTGCTTCTTTTGAACAAATACTTCCGGCTCGTCAGTATGTTCAGAAATTAAATCTACTCGGGACTAGGGTCAGTTGAAATGCCTTGTGATAGCCTTATACACCACCTGCAGTATCAAATTACTTAATAATGTGTCGCAACTTTCTTGCATTAAAGTTAATTTAAGATTATGAATAGCTTAGACATGACTGGGCTGAGTTACTGAGAAAAGGGGCACATAATGTTATTGTTGTGGCATTTCAGTTTTATAATTCTGCACCTTTTCTGTCCCAACAAAGCAGTCGCTTTTAATTTCTAGAAATAATTTGAAGACAAGTTATATGAAAAATAATATGTTTATTGCAGTGAGAAGAAAGAAGTAAGAAGCATTTCTGCCATGGGTGTCATCAATGTGGTAAAAACAGTATGGCTTGAGGACTGTGAACGTGAAAAGAAAGAGATTCCTGTACTCCGGAGACATGCTGCTTATGATTTGCTCCTCCCAAAAGGTGTGGTACTTTTTATGATCTCGGTTTGTTCTGTCTTTGTTCACTAATTAAAGTTCCTGATTTGTAGATTCCATATCCTATAATAAGGCATCTGTAAGTAGCATGCCTGGTTTGAAACAAGGAAACCCCTTAACCATTCAACCAACTTTGCCAAATGTTCCGTCTCAAAGGTATATGAATTCTTGTTTTCTGATATCTTTGTACAAGAAAAACAGGACCAAAATTATAATGAACACAAAAGTTCTCCCATGAAAGCTTTGGGTTATTAATTTGACCACAACAAGTTTTCTAATCTTGGCAGTTTGAGTAAGGTTCAACAGACAATGCAGAATGTTATCGGCAACAAAAGCCAGGACAAAAAATCAAGTGTATTTATAGGCCGGTCATTTCGCTTTTCCAGTTCCTTCCCAGATGTTCAAGTATGATCGTCTTTCTTCTTATAAATTTGTTTTTCATGTTGAAAGGGCTATGTTATTGTGGCTTGTAGATATCTTGTCCAATATTTGTACAAGATATGGTGGCAGTTCTATTATGGTGTAGCCTTGCAATGTATGTATAATATATACGTGCATATATGTATCTAGGTATGTATATGTGTGTGTGTGTGTTTGTAGACATACACACACACACACACACTCACTTTAGCACTCACACACACATAGAGAGAGACAGTGAAGATGAAGTTTTTTAGTCACGAGAAACGTGATGATGCATTGATTTATCAAATATTTAACTTTGATTCACAAATTTATACGAGGTGATTCTTTTTATATGGTTCTGATCTCATATACACAAAAATTGAGACTCAAAATTATGCATTGTAACTTTGAATCACAGTTTCCACTTTTATGAATTTGTTCAAAAATTAAAATTGTGAATCAAAGTTACAAATTTTAATGAATCTGTGCCTTCTCACAGTTTCCCAAGATAAAAAGGCTTCTTGTGGGATGCTGGGATATAGTTCCTGAGTGTATGTGTTAAAACATGTAAAAGTTTTATGAAGTATGTGTATGATCTTTTAGAGTATTCGGATCGTTTGCCTACTATAACTAATGTATGCTTAATAAAATTTTCTATTGAATTTATGTAACAGGCTGGCTTGTCTAATGTCTGAAAAGGTCTAGTAATTTATTTTATAGCTTCTGACCTGAAAATGCATTGATAATTATGGATTGAGTATTTAAAATAAGCTGATCGGTTTGTGTCTCGGTCTTTATTCAATATCTTATGAGAAAATAGAGAAACAAAGGATAGATGCCTTCTGAGTAAGATTTGTGTATTAGGTAGAGTATGAAGTCTAGTTGTCTTGCTCATTGATATTATCATAAGTGAGGTACAAAAAGCTTCTCTTTACCTGTGACAAATTACAGTTTCAGTCACCTCAACTTCTCTTACAATGTCAGTCACTCATTTCCAGTTGGACGACATTGTTGGTTGAAAATAAATGAATATTAACAGCAACCCTAAAAAGTTGGTCTTTTCAAATTTCTAAATTTTTCATCCACGACAAGAGGCTTGAGCAGTTGAGAGATTGGATGAGCTGCATGATGTGGAATCTTCTTTTGTCCCATTTTTCTGTCCCCCTTGAAATCTTGCACGCAAATTGTACGAGTTGCGTGTTCACAAATTGAAACCCGTGATAAGTTATGGCAAAGAATTGGAGATTATTATTTTATACAGTGAACAGATAACTGTGTACAGATGATTTGGATTTTGGGTTTTTAATTTTTATAGTCAACTTTCTGAGATTTATTTTTGGTTGATCTTAATTTTCCTGCAATTTTAGGGTTTGATATTGTTGGAAGTGAACTGGTGATATTTTCTGGTTACTGATTCATTTGTTTGATGAAGATTTAGGAAGGTTTCATCATGTATCTTGCACCGGTAACTACAAAATTTAGAAGTGAATAAGCTTGGTTGCCATATTCATTTAACTTCTTACAATGTAGTTTTTCATTACATATTTAATTACTGAAACCAAATGAAAAACCATTATGTATGATTGGAAATGTTGGTCAAACTGGAATCTTTGTTTTGGGTTTTCAATGTAACAGATTTGCTGCTATGATTTATTTGCTTTAATGTTATTGAAAACCCTTGAACCTTTTTTACTCATATGAATGTTCTATTAATCTTTTTTTTTTTAGCAATACTTGTTAATTTAATTGGTTATCTGTTCAGAGAGGTGAAATTATTGATTGGATTCATGAAGGGGGTGGTGAGGTGGTGGATTCTAGGACTGAGAAAAATGTTAATTACACAGTTGAGTCCCATGGTGTTCTATGCACAACACAATTTACTGGTGGTACTAATGTATCCTCTCACTGGATTCGGTCATGTCTACAGGTATTTAAATATTTTGTTACATATAACCATTTAGCCAAATGAAACATCAGTTAGTTAGTAAGAGCTAATTAAAGCTGAACATCTTGGTGAAGGACGGACGCTTGCTTGATGTTAGCAGTCACATCCTCTTTTCTCCACTTCAATGCAAAGTTCCTTTACCTGAATTTATGGGCCTTCGCTTTTGTGTATCCCAGTATGAGGAGAAGGATAGGGAGTTATTGAGGAACTTATGCCATGTTCTTGGAGGAAGTTTGGTCCAAAAGTTGACCAAAAAGGTCAACTATTTAATATGCAAATTCACTGAAGGTCCAAAATATGAGGCTGCTTGTGAATGGGGGATCCAAACGGTTACAATCGAGTGGATTTGGGAGTGCGTTAAACAGGTTTGCCCCTCAACAGTCTTTTTACTATTTCGAGTCTCTATGGATATTTCCTCATATGTGTTCCTTCTAGAGGGGGAGATATAAACCCATTTATATGAAAACAGGTCTATTTGGGTTGTATTTGTCTGATGACAAGTCAAATGATTATAATATTAAAATAACTAAAAGTGATACATGCCAAATGGGTCGAACATGTTAAGACGTATTAAAAGTCGAGTATGGCGTAGTCACATGCTTATACTGTCTTGAATCATTGTATGTAAAAATAAGTTATATTACTATAGCCTAGTTATTTTCAATTATATATAATATATTAATTACTTACAAAAATATATATACAAGGGAACAAGGTATTGGTGGTCAGTGATGTTACGAATTGGACTTCTTGACAGAAACCTTGAAACCCAAAATTATGAACAAAACTGCAATGTAACAGCTGCCAGTTAGTGAAAGTAGGGAGAAGGTTTCTAATCTCTAAGGAAAGTTAATTCATATTGATGAAAGGGAAAGAACATTTTACACCACCATGATCAAAGATCTATAAAGGAAATGAATGATGATTAACTTTCAATTTCTCTATTCATCAAATCTGCCTTACAAAATAGGAACTCCCTCATTATAGAGAGGAAATTAACTTTTACGAGGCAGTTCTCTGGACAAGAAAGAAGCAAAAGCTGAAAATGAAATGATTAGTTATTTCAAGTACAAAAGTTTTAGTCAATAATAAAATAAAACTGATGGGCGTCTTTTTTAGGTAACTGTGAGAACCCATTACTAGAAAACTCATTAGGCCCTACCAATACCTTGCTAACCAACATAATCAGGTAAACTTCAGCTTGCGCTTTTCAGGTGGCCTTCAAGGGGTTAAAGGTAGAAAACTAGTGGAGTTGGATTTGAACTTGAGACTTCTGCTGGAGGGACCGTAGCCTTTACCATTGCGTCACCCTCTTAGGTTTTAGTGGACATCCTTTGGGACCATTTTTATGCATCATTTCTGAAAAACAGATCTTGTGTCCTTGTTTCCTATTTCTAGAAGTGACAAATAAGTTGGAGAATTAAACAAGTCAGACTTGTACGAAACTTCTTTGACTGGATTTTAGACTACATTTCTAGGTCAAATAACTTCCAATAGATTCTAATTAGAAACGCACACATAAGCATGTGTGTGTGTTCAACTTATTGGAAGAATGCAAAGATTGACATGCCTGGGCCAATCTATGCAGAGAAGGTAAATTCTTTGTTGTGATCAGGACCTCCTCACAATTCCTCAAAATGTAATATAGCAGGCAAGACAATTGTAGCTTATTTGGGTCCATCCGTCCATGATTGATTGTTGGTTTCAGATATACCCGTATCAGTCGGTCCAACCTGACCGGATTTGACCTATAAATAACAAATACTCGTTTGGCCTATTTTCCAATCAATCTTATCTGCCCATTTTGCCACCTTTAGTTTTTCTTTAGCTCTTTCATCTTCCTACTGACCAAAAACTCTGTTTGTTATTCTTGACAGAGTAAAGTTGTTGCTTCTAGTCAATATTTGCCAAAAGAAGCAACTATGAGTGACCGGGAAGCAGGAATGTGCACCGTGAGCCAGTATCCAACTCAAGCGGTTCGAATGATTTCTTCCACTGGTGAATCTCAACTAACAAGTCAATCCCATAAACCCATAGCCGATGATGCCCGTATTGATAATACCAACAGCATAAGGAAGTCAGTCAAATATTCAGCTGTGTGCAGCAAAAAGCCAAGGCTATCTGAAGACAGCAGCATAAAAGGTCCACTATCATCTGGATCAATTCTCACCACTCCTTTCTGCAAGAATATCTCTACTGAAAATGTGGTTACTGAAAATGGTCGGGAAGCTTTCAGGTCCGTTCCTGATGTTGCGTCTGTCATTGAGGATTTGTTAGAGCAGACAAGCAAGGTAAAAGGGAAAACAAAACTATACTTTTGGTGTTATGATTTATGAGTATGGTTGTTGTGAATAGCTTGTTAATATTATGGTTTCTTTTTAGATTCATGATCAGATGTCACCAGAGAGAACAGCAACCGATAAAAATGTATCTGAGGTATCACTTGATGCTTTATCTAATTCTTTGACCAGTACTTCTTTTGTTGTGGCAAATTAGGTGGGTTGAGTAACGGGTCAAAATGGGTATTTTTTATGAGTTTGGGGCTATGTTCTTTTTTTTTTTTTTTTTTATAAAAATCAGTGTATTAAGAATGTGACTACAAAAACTGTGTTAATTAAGCTAGTTTTTTTTAACTTTTCTTTTTGTGAAAATCCTTTTTGGAATTTGGACCATGTTAAACATGACCAATGGGTTAACCTTAGTAAACGGGCTGTAATTGCCGCATGTACCTTGTTACATCTACTAATACGACAAATCTATTTTTCTTTGCAGGTGTTTACATCTGAATGTTCAAGGCTTGGGCATGATCTTAATGGTGAGGATCCTCATTCAGCATTTGGGTTTTCTAAGCACTGGACGAGGTGAGATGGCGTGTTTCTCTCTATTGATTGCTTTCGGGTTTATTGTCTTAATACTTGTTATTTTTTGTTATTCATTTTTCAGGTCTAATGAAAAGGATGACAACACCAACCCAGGCGGAGAAGAAAATACGGGCATATATGGAGGTTTTAGTGAGACACAAACAGAATCTCAGGTTTCCATTCTCTATCTCCTTCTGTTTCGATATAGTAGTTGCTCAACTTCCGTGCTTTTAGTTATATAAATGACTAATGTTTACAAAACCATAAAGAATAATAATGATAATAAAGTTTATTAAAAACAATTTAGGAAGCTATGAACATTTATTTACAAGTTAGCAACTTTTGATCTGTTAAACCCATTTGACATCTAGTTTTCAACCCCTCCCTGAAACCTATCAATAGCTTTGCTATGGGTGGGATTTTATTGGGTACGACGGTTGTTTTCAGCCATTTTTTTTAAATATTTAACGTGCTTGGCTTGTTTTTATATAAATGAGATGAAATTGTCACCTTTGGAATCCAGAGAGTTGTAAACATTTGATTACATGTTAGAGCATTCATATAAGATTCTCCATCCTCATTCTTATAATTACATTAAAAATCACTACTTTCTCTCTCCTCTACTCACAACAACTTCAAAAATATTAGAAAATTTATGGGGTGAATAGTGTTTTCACCAAATATATAGATGAATAATAACATTTTCTCTCACTTTTACTCACAACCACTTGCAATCATTCCTTATAATAGAAGGAACACACTCATAATAATATGGGAACCTACTGTGAATGCTCTTAGCAACTTTTGATTTGTTCAAACCCATTTGTCACTTGGTTACCAGCCATTTTTTTTATATTTAAGTGGTTAATGAGTTTTATGTAAACGAGTTGAAATTGTCACCTCTTGCATTCAAGAAGTTGTAATCATTTGATTTAGCAACCTTTAACTCATCTAGTTACTAGCAATTTTTTAAATATTTAATGGGTGTGGCCGGTTTTTATATAAATAAGTTGAAATTATCATCTTTATAACTTACATAACGTGTGATGAAATAATGGCAGGTGGTGGGTTATGAAGAAGACTTATCTGGGAGGCAGATGATTATTGACAGAGTACGAACACGAAGTGGCCTCACCCCTAACTCGTCATTCACTTGACTTAGCATTAATTAAAACCCAAACCAAGATCAGGGTAAATATGTTGTAAAATACCTGAAACTGACAATGACTACTAGTACTATTGCTGATATCTCGTTTTCATAGGTTCGATAACATGTAATGTCAAATAACAAAAAGCTACAAATTATCTAAACTATACTAAAAGTTTTTAGTGAACTCGGATTTGTTGTCTTGTTTTCTGTGAATTGCTTGTCTTACATGCAATAAAAGGTTTATACTATATAATATAAGAGTAAATTACTATTTTGGCCCTTGTGGTTTAGGGCGTTTAACCATTTTAGCTTAAAAAGGAATCTTTTGATATATCAGACCTCGAGGGTGCATTTTATAATGGTTTTGACTCCTAAGACTAACTTTGTTAATAGTATAAGGGTATTTTGTATCATTTACACCCAAGGGCTATTTATGTGAATTACAAAATTCTAATAATTAGTAGGTTATTATGTAATTACTCAAATTACCAAAAACAACACTCTAATTTTCCTTCTTTTCTGAATGAATTTTTTTGTTTATATATTAGAAAAAATGTTTTTGTTTTTAAGTTTTTAAACTTTTTATGTTATTTTGGTTTTTAATTATATATTTATAAAAATATACCAATTTCAAACGTGGTTTTTATTTAATAAATAACTTTTTCTTAAATCGTATTTTATGAACATTTTTTCCAAAATTATTCGTTTTTCAAAAGAAAAAGAAAAATTCAACCGTTTCAATATCTTATTTTTCATTATACAATACAAATTAGAAACATTTATTGTTATTTTGGTTTTCTTTCGTTATTTTTTATTAATAAAACATGTTTTAAACATATAAAAGCAAATACTTCTTTTTTAAAGATTTTGTTTTTATATACTTTTTTGAAGTCATTCATTAGAAATCTTTCTTTTATTATGCAAATGTAAAGTCCTCATCACGAGCGATTCCATATATTTCGTATTGCTTCTTCCATCTCACTCTCCCCCAATCACCAGGTATCTGCACATATCTTTTCTTTTAGGGTTTGTAGTATGTTTTTAGTACTTCAATTGGGAGAATTGGGTTACTAATTTTGAAGGAATGGAGTCTAAATGTCATAGATTTTGTTGTGCGTCGTAATTACAATGTTTGCTACTGAAATTGGCAAATGTGATCGACTTTAGGGTTTAAATTTGATATTGTTGTTTGAATTTATAGCATTCACATATGATTATCTCTGCTTTAACCGGATCATTTGTGGTCTGTTTACTTGATAATTAAATTAAGACGGATGTGTGCGTGTGTGATATCAACGAACATTAAACAAACTCAATCGAATATTATTAATCAAATGATTATCCTACCAAAAGAGTTTACATCGTTTAAGCTCGATCCACCCGAGGTGAGTTCCTCTTAGGTGGCCTATCACACATCTCTCTGCTCTTTCACCCTCAGAGCACCTTTACAAATGAACACATACAATGAAATACAAAGGAAAAATATTTATAAATATTATCAAGATGTTCTCGTGCGGGAACATCAAGTTCTCGCGCGGTAAGTCCAAGTTTTCACGCGATGGCAATATTATCCATCATCTTGGAGTTTTTGCTTCCTTGTATTGCTCGCATGATTTGAGTTTTTGCTTTTCACTTGATATTGTAATCCATAAAGGCTAGGTCCTTACAATTTCCTCCTATGGATTATGATATCAAGCTATGTTTGACTTCAGTCACTCATCTTCAAGAATTATCTGATCGTCGGGCATCTGTAGTTCAATCTTCCCCCTCAGCTTTAACATCCACCTTCTCAACCACGGATTCCTTTTCTTCAGCAAACACTCCACTTACACAAACTCAGCAAACAGATTTTCCTCAACATTTTCTTTCTCAGTCTGTATTTCTGCAAAAAGAGCAGTGGATAACTTAATATCCAAAGCTTCCATCTGTTCTGACCAATCATAGTCTTTATTTGTTTGGGATACAAGAACTTTGGTCTTTGATGTACTAGCTTGGTCATTCTTTGTTTCAACTTCTACAGTTACCATCCTTTTACCTTGATCACTTTGATTGTTTCTTGCTTCAGTACACTCTCTTGCAAAATGACCTGGTTTATCACACTTATAACACCTTAGATTTGACTTATCAAAGCCTATCTTGCTGGAGTTGTTTAAACCAAAAACCTTCCTCCCGGTTCTTCTGGCAAAATTCTTTGCTCTATAAACCACCATTGCCATCTGAAATTTTATGTCGTTCTCTTCAACATCATCAGGATTGACTTGTTGCAAGTCATCAACCAAGATGTTAGGTGGGTTGATTCTTCCAGCAGAGAAAGCTTCATAGTTGTTCATTAATGAAGTAAAAAAAGCCAGATGCTCTTTAGCAATCTGAATTTTTTGCTTGTTTGGTTGAGAATTCACAACAAAAGCTTGTTGTATTGGTTGAGTGTTTTGGATTGGAAAGTAGGTTTGAAAATAAAGTTGGGCTTGAGTTTGGACATAAGGATTTTGGTGAGTGGTTGGATATTGAGGCAAGGATTGAGGTACTGCTTGGTCTTTTACATTGGATTGAGCAGAAGATGATGACTGTTGTAACTTGCACAACTGAGAGTAGCTAACATAGTAATTCGGGTTACTTGCAATTTTAGCATACATAGCTAATGCTCCTGCTCCCATGGTATTGATGTAGTTTACAACCCTTTGCTTATCATCGATGTCATAATATCCGATAGTAGAAATGAGATCACTTAAAGACAAGGTAAAAAATCCTTTGTTCTTTTAATAGTAATGCGATTGTTGTTCCAGCTATAAGGTAGAGAATTTAACAGCTTTTTATTGACTGCTATGTTCTCTAGAGTTATCCCTACACTCTTCATTTTGATGATCAATTTCACAAACATCGACATCTGAGCTTCTAAAGTCTCACCAAGAATATGATTAAACATATTGAATTCTTGGTTGAGCATATGCTTCCTGCTCTCTCTCATATCCTTGTTCCCCATAATCTGTTCCTCCATAGCATCCCACAAATCATTTGCTTTAGTGTAGTCTTTGAACTTGTGCACAATCTTAGTTATGAGTGCCATGGTGATAGCTGCATAAGATTTATCATCAAGTTTCATTCTCTTAAGATCATCTTCATCCCATAGATGTTCTGGTTTAGTGACTCATTCCTCTTTCTCATTCTTGTACAAAAGAATGTACGGGCCCTGATTGATTGATCTCATCATCCGGGGCTCAGTATAAATAACATGATTTTGAAAACGATAGGCCCAATCCGGGTAATCTTCCTTATTTAGTAGTAGGGGAGGCTTGGTGCTTGTGCCTATCTCATTGTCGAGATTCAGGGTTGCAGCGATATTCTTCAGATTTGCCATTGAAGATTCTTGAAACAAACTTAGAAATTTTCTTCAAAAATCAAAGTTCTCGCGCGAAGTATCAGAAACTTTTCGCGCGGTAAGTTTAGAAACTGAAACTTGCGAAAGTTCAGGTTTTCGCGCGAAAGGTATTCTTTTGTAACAAACTTCTAACTACCTCGTGCGAGAAGCAGTCTTTTCATGTAAAAAGTAGGTTTTCGCACAGAACTCTTAAGTTTTCGCCTGATTCAGATCAACCAATTCGAAGCTTTTCAGGTTCAAATTGACTCCAAATTGATTAGTTTCTGATTAATCAATTGTTCAATTAGTGAATTAAGTTCAAATTTAATCCTAATTGTCTCTAATTGATTCAAAACAACCAGTTTAATCCCAAAATCATCATCATTTCACCAATTGTCGATCGAAACATCTTCAAAATCCTTCAATTTGATTCAAATCAACAGAACTCAACTCGAACTTCAATGATCACAAGCAATTACTTCACGAAAACTTCAATCAAACAACTTCTCAATCGATCTAGAGCAACAAGGCTCTGATACCAAATGTAAAGCCCTCATCACAATCGATTCCATATATTGTTGCTTTTAAATCAAATTAAGACGGATGTTCGCGTGTGTGATATCAACGAACATTAAACAAACTCAATCGAATATTATTAATCAAATGATTACAATACCAAATGAGTTTATGTCGTTTAAGCTCGATCCACCCGAGCTGAGTTCCCCTCAGGTGGCCTATCACACATCTCTCTGCTCTCTCACCCTCAAAGCACCTCTACAAATGAACACACATAATGAAATACAAAGGAAAAACATCTATAAATACTATCAAGATGTTCTCGCGCGAGAACATCAAGTTCTCGCGCGAGAACGTCAAGTTCTCGCACGACAACTTCAAGTTTTCGCGCGATGACAATATTATCCATCATCTTGGAGTTCTCGCTTCCTTGTATTTCTCGCATGATTTGAGTTTTTGCTTTTCACTTGATATTGTAATCCATAAAGGCTAGGTCTTACAAGTACAAGTTATAAAAGTTTAAAATCTTTGGTCTTTTTGAAATCTTTCATTTAATTATACAATATAAGTTAGAAATTTTTAAAAATTTAACTTGATAAAACGTTAGCAATTTAAATAAGTAAAACATAGTCATTGCAAAATAAACATTTAGACATATAATTGTTGAAAATATTTACAATATTGTATAACTTACTTATAGTCATTAAAAAATATAAGTTTGAAAAATAAACAATTTTAAAAAGAGGTATGTTATAGAATCAACCAGATTGATATCTGGACGCCTTACAGACAACTTGTAAGGGCCTTCACGAGCCGTATTGGTCTGTAAATATCAAATCAGTCAATTCATTATTTTTTTAAGGCTCGTATTGTCCATTACGGCCCGTAATGACAGGGCCGTAATGAGCCTTAACCGTAAGTGAGATTCTGAAATTTTTTATTTTTTGATTTATTTAACATTTTTTATTCGTTTATGATTTATTAATTAATAATATTTTTTGGGTTTATTTTTTGCTTTTATAAAATACTTATTTATAAGTTATATAAATAAATGTTTTAGTTGGAGTATTTACATTCCGTTCTCTATAAATTTATGAGTGTAATCTTTATATTATATGAAATGTTTGTAAGTGAATTATAAAGAAAACATTACTCATTTGTGTTAGAGTAAATTGTCATTTTCGTCCCCGAGGTTTAGTGCATTTTGCCATTTTCATCCAAAAATATTTTTTTTCTCCTGTGCGTCCCTGACATTTAAAAAACTTGTAATTTTCATCCATTTTCGTTAACCCTGTTTACTTACCAGTTAAGTAGCTATCACGTGCACATCATGTGAGGGGTATTAAGGTACTTCAAGTCGATCTCATGTGAATGGTGACACCAAAACAAAGTCATGTCCTAGAAATGTGAGGCACGAGATAGAAGCAAAGCAGTGGTAGATCCAGAAAATTTTTTATAGGTGTTGAAAATTTTTGGCGGGCGGATATCTATCATATGATTTTGGATTTTTTGGTCCCGGTAAGGCCGGGTTGGAAAAATAATAACACCAAATCCATCATACACGATAAGAATATGCTATAAGAAATTATATAATATCCATCTATTGTCCTCTATGGTTATCCATTTAAAAACGGAATATTACGTATTCTAGGCTAACTTTTCTAATAAACATTTTTAAATAATAAATACAACCATCAATCACATACAAATATCATTCATATGAAAAGTTTTCTTTTCTATAGTCACTTGATTATTATTATTGTTATTATCATGTTACTAAAGTTTAACATATTTGATAAAACCTCAATATTAACTTTTTATTAAATTATTTTATATTATTTAGTTATATTTATTTTAGAAGCTAATATATAAAATTATATTTGATATAAACATTATATAAAATTATATTTGATATAAACATTATATAAATCAAATATAACTAAATAACATAGTGCATACTAGTTTACTTGAAAAGTTGTCTATGTTACTTCATGTTTTAAACGATATAAATAAAAAAGAAACTTAGAAACTTAAAAATGATAAGTTCAACTTAAAAAAACTAGAAGCATTACTAGAAAACATATTAAACTATTTAATAGTAAAAAGTTAAACAAGTATAAAAACTAGGCTAAAATAAAGAGTCATTGGCCCACCTATGACAAAAAAAAGTTCCAGGTGAGACCAGATGTTTTTCTCTCATCTATAGTAAATTTACTCATAAGGGAGGTCTCGGGTTGTGTAATCAAGTAATGAAGGTGATCAGCTGGTTCAATGGTACATCAATTATTCAATTAACCATTCAAAAAAACAAAAACAAGAACTAGGCTAAATATTAAATTATAAGAAAATAGTCATAATATAATTTATACTTAACAAGTAGATAACATTACATAAAATTATAAATAAGTAACTGAAATACACTAGAGCCATTTTAAAAATAAAAATTAGTTTATGATAAACTAAATATGTTGAAATTTTAAATTTGAATTTAATTTAATGCTATTTTGATTACCTAACCTAATATACAACCTACAAGTCTAGAGATACATCATTAATTTATCTAATTGCAAAACACTTTCTCTTTTCTCATCTTCTTCTGTCTTCTTCGTATTCATTTTGATTTTTTTTCTTTTCCCAGTTTATTTTTTCTCTTTTATTTTTTTTCCCATAGGATTTGGTATCAAAATTTCATACCCAAGATGTAATTATATATGTATTAAAAGAAATATATTTTTCATGGGCGTTAAGTGACCCCCAACCCGCAAGGTGTGAAAAACTATAATAATCAAGTACTTAGGTTGTCATATCTAACAAATTTAATAAACGAATTGTTTTTAGGTTGACATATTTAAGTAAATGCTTTCTGTTTGGATTGACATGTTTAGACCGTTTAAATTGGACGAATCAATCCACAACCCATTTACGACCTGTTTAACTCACTTGTCACAACCCACCAACTCAATTAACACCTTACAATTTGATTATTACCCGTCAACTCATTCGACATGTTTGAATAAATAGGTTCACGAATCATGCTCGGATTACATGATTTCAAGTGCATCTAGGTTAAGAATTTTTTTGACGCATAAATATATGGTCATGTCTAGGTTGTACAATTCAACACGCCAAGATTAGGATTGATGTTTTTGACACAAATAAATATACGAGTCATGTACAGGTTTAAACAACTCATCCGACCAATCCAAAGCTGTAACATGATATTTTTGTTTCTCAATTGGGGGAAAAAACAAAATACTAGATCAATACCTTGTGGCTATTAACAAACTAAAGACATTTGAATGGCAACATTCTTGAGACCAATGAAATCAATGGGCTAAGCAGAAACAATCATCAAAGCTTATAAAACTCATAGATCATTACACATTTTAGAGGATCAAGTGTTCCAAATACTCAAATTATTGATCAAACTCTCAACTGTTTTCTCAGCTTCAAAATTTCTAAAATAATGTCAGCATAATATAAATCCATAACCGAAATGAAACAGAACTTTTTGTGAAAAAACCTTACAGTTTTCGCGTCTGAGACAAGCTTTTATGAACCAAAATGGTTGCGAATTCAGGGATAGTAACCAGTAAAAGTGAAACCCCTTCCAACAATTTCACCAGCACAAAACCATGCAAAGCATTCAAGCCCAAACAAAGTTGCAATCCCGACTTGTTCAACGTGCAGTTCTTTCCTGTTTTTCCATAATTCCTTCACGTGTTCGAGTTCCTTCCAAAATGCCTCGTTACGAGCAGGGAGACTGCAAAAACCATAACCGAATCAGTCTCTAGTGTTTAGATAAAGATATTCTGCTTCTAATTATCTGATATTTAGTGGTCATATAATCAGTTCAATATGAGTAATTTATCTGAGGCGGCCAAGGATAAATTAGCAGTGTGTTTTATTACAAATTGTTGTTTTTTTTGTTATCATTTTACATAGGAATAATGCATGTAGAGGCCGTCTAAGTTCCAAGTATAAATGTTTTTCATGAAGGTCAACCATATATTGAAACTACTTTTATAGGACACCCAAATATATATTAAATTTCATTTATAACAAATCCAAGAAAAAATGTTGGAATATGGTATAAAATGATTTTAAAAAAATAGTTTTTTTCTAAACCAAATCAATACAAGTTTTAAACAGATTTGGTCATTGAGGATGTTTATGGCTGAATTTAGTTTAAATGAAACCATACACATACTTTGGTTGCTATACATTATCCATCACACCTATAAACTCTTTAAAATATCGTCTTTGTCAAGCAAACATCTTAAAATTACAGCTTCAAATAGCAAAAGCACATCCATACACTTAAGTTTTGCAGCTCATTTTATCACAATTTATTTATTTTTGACTGTTGAATATTATATAAGCACTTTCAAATGTGATAAAAACACCCCCTAATGAAATGACAGTTTTGGCATGTTGGTAATCATAAAGTTCAAGCTAATGATGAACTAAGTTGTTAATCAAATTTATTTATTTAGTTATAAAAAGGCGAGTAAGAGGGACACATAAATTAATTTAAATAGAAAAAGACATCACATACCTGAAGCCAAAAAAATAAAAGCACTATATATAATAATCAAATTTGTAACTTTTTAAAGTAATCTTATACGAATTTATAGACACTTCAAAAACTTTAGTGTTGAAGAACACAAAACTCACATAAATCCGTCATTTCAAGACCTGATAAGATCAAAATCCATCCCTATATTTTTGTACAAAAGTCATGATCGTGATTCATATTTTATAAAATTCACAACACAAAAGATGCATTAGCGGAAATAAAGGAAAAAGTGACATAAGCTATAAAGGCCAAAACAAAAGCCAGGATGAATAACAATATGTCATGATGATGTTTAACTAAAACACTATCGATTCACAATAACTGAGTGATTTACCAAGGATAACTAGCATTATATTAATCTTGAAACCAGATATGATATTACTGCATTCATATAAAATGCATCCGATGATTTTCGGTTTGAAGGACTTTAACCCATATATGTAAAAAGGTAATTTAGATCTATATATTTGTTCCAGCATGTCCATTGGATAACCCAAAAAAAATTAGACAGGATACATGTGGAATGGGTCAAATTTTATCTAAGTTGCTTTACTACTATATATGAAAAACTTAAAAGTAACAAAAAAAGGTGTTGGCCATCACTCTTTCGACCCGTTAACACCATACAGTATGTACTACCTCTAGTTAACTATATAGTATATACACACACATTTATACTGAAGTACTTTGAAGTAATATGATTGTGCACTCACATACGACCTCTAATTAACTACATACACACATTAATACTTTCACATTTGTTGTGCATAAGAATATGTATACATAAAAACAGAAAGAGGCAAGTCTTCACTCTTCACAAGTTAACTTTAATTATTTCTGTGAAAACAAGCCAATCATTGTTGTATTTTATTGACGACAGGTCAAATCAAACAAATAACGGTGAAAAAACATAGCTGATAAAGAAAAGAATCAAATGGTTTAAACGTCCTCAAACTCAAGCATTTGCAATCTCTTATTTTAATTGCTTTATTCAACAAAACAAGATAATTAATTTGATAAATAGTTTCTGCCATCATACTATATGTGTGAGAGTGTATACATACATATATATGTATGCATATGAGCATGTTATTTTCAGAACCAATAATATAATTGAAGACAATGAGAATCGCATAATGCACCTACATGTAATGCATAAAAATAATTAGAAGCAGTGGGTGATAAAAAAAGGGTGGTTAATCGTGTGTATCACATTCAAAGCAATAGGTACAAATAATAATGAGGTTATCATGGTTCTCAACATATTATTGGTTCTATACTGAATGCCCCTATACACGCAGACACACAACATTTACTTATCGACCTGGCCCAAGTGTCCAACCCGTTCTAACAAGTTACCCAACCTACTCCACCCACCCATATTTACCAACAAACGTCGATATGGAATTTGAATAATGGAACATCAAAAACCTAGTGATATAACAATCAAGAAATCACAATTATCATAAAACCTAAAGTAAAAACTACGCTTGCTAACAAAAGCCAAATGAATTTCCAATTTGATCAAACCCGAATTTCATAAAACCAAAAAGTAAGATCACAGTTATCATAAAACCAGATGCTTAACCTGGCAAGACGAGTGTAGAACAACTGTTTGGACAACTCGTTGCATTTCTCAACAGTGGCTGGTTCCTGAATATATTGTTTGTTTTGCTCCAACAATTGCTTGTAATAGGTGGTTCCATGTTTCGACAAGAACTCTGAAGCTAGAGTTGCCTTTGATTGCAATTGTTTTAGTTTCGATGCCATTCTGTCTGCAAATAACACTTATTTAGGATCCAAACACAAATAACAATCATTCAAATAAAATTTGTAACCATCAAATGCACCGAGAAACAAGTAAATGTATAGATAAAATACAAAACATACGAAACCACAAACTGATACCTCTGTTTTAAAAAGCATGAGAGGGACCAAGGTGATAGGGTCCTGCACCGAGGCGCAAGAGCGCTTCGCATTTTGTATGTGAGGCACAATTTAGTTATATCTAATCTTTATATTTCTCATAGTTTATAGCACCTCGCACCAAAACTTTAGTTCTAAATGAACTCTAGATATGCATTAACATATAATTAAACCTTTTAACATAACCTAAAATGCTACATGTACAACTTTTTGATGCACAAAATCTTCACATGTACATGAGGTGTGCTTTTTTTTTTCTTTTCTACGCCTCTAGTGCTTTATTCTGCGCCTCGAGTGTCTCATGTGCATTTTTTGTACACTACACACCTCGAGTGGTCAAAAGCCCACACCTTTGCACCTCGGTGCGCATATGCGCACCTCAAGGGCGCTTCTTAAATCAAGATTGACACTACTACAACTTCTAAACCAATTTATCTAAATTACCCCAAAATCGATCAATTCGTAATGAAAAGAATGCTAATTGAGTGTTAGAACATCAATCATACCAATAATAACCTAGATCTTAAACTATCTTGGAGCTAAAAACAAGGTACCATTGTTAGAATAATCCATGTTGTTGAGTAAAATTCCAAATTCAGCTAAATCCTTCACACAAAATTGTTATTAACATTTAATCTAACCCAAAACAGTAACGGGTATTAATAACTTGCAATTGAAATTGAACAGAACCAAAACCCTAAATCGGAAACAAGAGCCGCCAGCAAAATCACTCGAACAAAAAAGACAACACAAATGATGAAATTCATACAACAACAAATCATGGGTGTGCATAAAATGTAAATCTAACATGTCGTATGATAAAGATCTGAGCGATTTGAATCGAAAACCCCCACAAGAAAACGCAAATCGAAAAGGGGTTGGAGATTATGGTGATTAGATGTGAGATGAAGAAGATGAAGATCAAGAAATTACCCTAAATCTTGAAATGATGATACAAAGGTCGATCGAAGCTTACACCTCCCCCAGACCGAAGCTTTCGAGTTTTATGAGATGAGTGGGAGTGTGTGTTGTGGATGTCAATACTTCTATTAACCTTGAAAACGATGTTTGATAAATTCAGAAATTCATCTACGGAGATTTTATTTGTAAGTGGCTATTTAATAATCTTTAAACCGGTAAGAATTCTAATTGATTAAAGGGTTGTTTGATAAATTAAAATGATAATTTTTAATAGTTTATAATTTTTAATGGTTAAAACTAATTTTAATATTAAATGATTAAAAGATATTATTAAGAGGTAGCCTCTTAACCATTTAACATATTATTAAGAGGTAATCTTTTAATGGTTATTAATAAACTACCAAACAACCTCTAAAAGAATTTGGTAGTGTTTGGTATGTTGAAATAACAGAAGGAATGAAAATGCCCATTACAAGGGAATGAAAGAATGGGTGTTTGGTTGGTCAATGGAATGGAATCGTCAATTACACAACGAATCTTATTCCTTCTAAACACCCTAATGGAGCGTTTGGTTGGAAGAATGGAATGGAATGGAATGGAATTGAGAAATTAATATAATTTTCAAGTAAAATTATGTTTGAGTGGGTAATGAAATGTAAACCCAAGGGAATGTTTCACCTCAAATTCCCTTGGTTGAGGGATTTCAAATTCCCTCTCTAGATGGAAGGATTTTGAAATCCCACAACCAAGGGAATTTGAGGTGAAACATTCCCTTGGATTTACATTACATTACCCACTCAAACATAATTTTACTTGAAAATTAAACTAGTTTCTAAATTCCATTCCATTCCATTCCATTCTTTCAACCAAACGCTCCCTAAAATCATTCATCCACCCCCTTGTTTTCGCATTCCGTTACCTCTTCCATTATTCATTCCCAATTTCCTACCACCAATTTTCACCACCATCTCCATGGCACTACCAACCACCGCCACCACCACCACCCACCACCATCACCTACCGCTATCGCCGGTGGTCCACTACCACACCACCACCATCATTGTCGCCACTAACCACTGCCACTAACAACCAACATCACCATCACCACCACCACCATCATCGTCGTTGTTACCACCTCCACCACCGTTGCCACCAACTATAAACACCACCCAATGCCAGCACCCACCAACAACCGCCACCACCACCAACACCACTAACCAAACCTCTATAACGACCACCACCCCTCCACAATCGGCCACCACCACAACCCTCCATAACCACCATCACCCCCTCCACAATCGGCCACCATCACAACCCTCCATCATGGGCCACCGCCACCACCCACCGCCATAACCCTCCACCACCGGCCACCGCCACAACCCTCCACCACCAGCCACCGCCACAACCCTCCATCACCGGCCACCGCCACCACTCATTGCCACCACCCACCGCCACCAACCATCTCCACTACCACCATTGTATTCCATTCCTTCATTTTTTTCTTAACCACCAAACAACACAAGTAATGATTTATTTCATTATTATAAGATAACAAAATAAGACAATATAATAAAATGTTTAATTTCATTCCTTTGCCTATTCGATTATATCATCCATTACATCGTCCATTCCATTATGTCGTTCATTCTATTACCTCGTACTAAGTAGATCCTTTTAATTAGTAAGTGTTGAATCACTGTTGTTTGGTTTGATATTTGAATAACTATGTTGAATGATTATTTTACCTTTCTAAACTATTATAACATACAAACACGAATGTTTTAAATGATATAATGCATAATAAGTATTAAAACTGTAAATAAAAACTCTTCCCTCACGACAAATTTCTTTAAAATATCTACATTTGGTAAATAACATACCATACTTGATAAAAATAAATGAAAAAAACACATTAAATTGGCAACAAAACCAATGTTAAACTTCTCTTTTTTGTTTCCTTTTCACACTTATTGTCTTCCTTCGTGATCGCACCTTCGACAAAGACAAACAATTAAGATGATAAGGCCGTCAATCTGATTTGGGATTAGACCATGACAACAACGAGTACGGTGGGTGACTTTGGTGATTAGAGCAGAAGGGTGGAGATGAGAACATCAACAAGTGGGTGGGTGATTAAGGGGCAAGTGGATCTTGAGATATGAGACTAGAGAGTGTGATCAAAGCATAAGGCGTTTAGGTTGAATGATGCGGTGGCGGTAGTGGAGGGCGATGGGACGTCGAGCCGTGGTAAGATATGGTCTGAATAATGGGTGGGTGGATGTCAGCAAAGGTCGTCAAGTTTTGACTAAACAGAGGTGAGAGTGGATGGGTGATCGAAATCTGATTCACGATGGGGAGGGTTTGGTTTTGAGGGGAGGGATAGACTTGTTAAGATTTCCATTCAACATATTTTTATTATTTAATCATTAAAAGTTGGATGGAGTTATTAAGTTTGTGGTGTATTCGAAAACCAAACATTCTAACCTTTTACCGATTTAGAGGTAGCCTCTTAATAGTTTTATTAATAAACTAAACAACCCTAAGATAAAACTAATTATATATATTTTTAACAGCAAGAACGGTATTGCAGGATCGTTTAAGGGCTTAAACACAATTACAACACAACAACACAATGAGGAGACTAGCTAAACTTTAATCAAACAGTGAACTGGGTAACCAAAGGTGATACAAAGAACACAAGTAAAGCAAGAGACAGAACAAGAGAGTATGGGTTTCAAGGAGGCAGTATATTGCTTTCTCAAGTTCTTTTACAAGTGTTACAAAGCATAAAGAAAGATACAAGAACTTGGAATACTTATACTACAACCTACAGCCGGCTATACTTTGAAAGCCAGCTGGATACAATTGACTAGACACTAACAAAATCAATTGTAGGATCAAAAGGCATATCTGCCTTTTGACCTTGTGACTATGACATGCCATAGCTCACATCCTTATACATTACAAAAAGGATAAAGTACATGAAGTGGAAAGTTACAGACTCAAGACCTCAATGTACAGTTACCAAAAGCAAGGCCCTTTTCACCAACTCATGTAAGTTGGTGACTTTACAGAGATGCAGCGGAAAAGGTGCTTTATGGAACAGTACATCAGATAAAGCATGTGTACTAAAAGTCTTCGGAAGAAATCTGTCTTCATAGGTTGAAGCTTCGGAAGACTTTGTCTCTGAAGCTTCGGAAGACTTCATGTTTGGCTTCGGAAGATATTGGTCTTGGCTTCAGAAGATTTTACACTTAGAGTATTTTCTAATGCTTTGTGTAAAACTTCCGAAGCATTCTTCACTTCAGTACTTAGTGCATGTTGCTGAGACACTTAGGCTATTTTGGGTTGCATCAGACTTCAGGAATCCTTACAAACTCCCCCTAGGCTGATGCTACCAAAACACTTAGAAGATCTTCAAATGTTGGTAGTCTTCAGTACAATCAGGACCATTCCTTTCTTCATGAGATGGTCAGGATCATCAAGACTCTCATAGTATCTTCTCATCTCAAAGAGATCATGCAGAGGTAAGTTGATTATGTCTTGCCATGAGTAGACATTCTCAACACCTTGATCTCTGATAACATTCCATCTCTCTGGATTGGTAGAGTAAGTCCAGGACAAGATGGGTGTCTCACTAGTTAGAGGAGCCACTTGAGTAGGAGTTGTTTGGGCTGCCTCATCATGCACTTCCTCAGGTTGATCTGATTCAGCCTGAGGTACAGAGGTAGATGACTTTGGCTTCTTCTTCTTAGTCTTTGGTTTAGAAGCCATCCTCTTCTTCCTCTTGGATGTCTTTAACTGAGAAGACTGGTCTGTAGCACCATGTTGATCATCAATGTCTTTCTCAGTTGGGTGTTCCTCCTTCACAGGTTCAGAAGGAGAGGGAGTTTGACCCTGCCTAGGATCAGAAGATGAAGCTTGCTGAGGCTCAGCTGGAGGTGCTGGTTGAGGTGTCTCTGGTTGTTCAAACTTGACCTCCACTTCAGGTGGGACTTGACTTGGAAGAGAGTGCAAGTCAATGAGTTCTCCACTTTTAATCTTCTGCTTGATCACCCTAATATGCTCATCATAGTGGATAGAGACATGGGGCCAAGTCTCCTTCCGGAGAATCCATACAGCTTCAAGAAGCTCACCATTCTTTGTCTGTCAGCAGACTTCTTTGCATTCTTTTGAATGATGGCTCTTGACTTTGCAGCTTCTTCCCTTCGCTTCCTTTTAGTTGTCTTTCTTTCCTTGACTAACTCAAGCTCAAGTTGCTTTAGATACTCGAACTCAATGAAGTCATAGGACAAGGGAAGAAGTGCATCTGCCTGATAGAAGCTTGTGGCACTCAGGTAGTTGATCATCTTGATCCTATCTTCTTCTTTATCTACCTGAGGTTCTTGTGGAGCCACATCTTCCTGTGCAGGACTTTCTTGAACTGGTGAGAGAATGGGAGCATGCTTGTAAAGTCTTTTCTGTCTCTTCTCCTCTTTGAGTTGGAGAAGTATCATTGCATCCTCTTTCTCCTTCAACTCTCTTGACACTTCCCTGTCAGCCAGTTCATTTAACTCTTCTAAGGGGAGGGAGATGATTTCATCAATGTCATAGTTCCTGGTCTGTAAGTAGGTAATCCTGACTGCCCTTAACTCATCATCTTGAGTATTTGGTCTGGGAGCAGCCCTGATTGCAGCTTGCATGAAGCTAGATGACCCAGTAGAACTTTCTCCCCTTAGTCTCCTTTTCCTCTCTCTCTCTTCCTCCTCAATTTCCTCAGGAGTCATTATCCTTTTCCCTTTGTCACCAACAGACCTTTGTGACTCAGGGTGGATTGAGGCTTGGCCTTCATTGCTTGGAGTAGCTTCCATGCTCTGGCCAGAGAGAGGCTGAGAAACACCTTCACCAGCAGGTGTCTCAGATGGAGTTTGGACCTCTGCAGCAGTTGTTGATGATGAGACAGGGGTCTCAGGTTCTGCCACTGGGCCTTCAGTCAAGGTTTCCCCTATGAAACTAATCTTAGGGTCCACCTCAACATCCAGTTGACCGATGACATTGCCTGATTCCCTAAGTCTCCTTCTTAGAGTAAACTCTGCAAGGATCCTGTCTTGGATTCTTTGAGCCAGCCTGTCAGCTTGTCTTGAATTGCTTGGATTGACAAGTGGCAGGTTGACTAAATCCAGTCTTTCATAGAAGCTCAGGCTTTGGAATTGAAAAACTTCTTGTTGGCCTTGAACTCTCTGAAGTATAAGGGCTCTCCTGTCATCATCATACCTCCACCTTATGATGTAGTTGCCAGTTCCTTATGGTGGAGATGAGACAGCCCTTGGTATACCTTCCTCAAAGAGACTCCTGATGAGAGAGTCTATAGAGTCCACATTAATGTGAACTTGAGGAAGTTGCTGAGAATGCACAACAGCAAGTGAGGATGGTGAGTCCTCTATGTCCATTCTCTCTGAAGAACTCCCAGGTTCTGTGGTTGTAACAACTTTCTCCCCCTTTTTGGTAGCATCACCCACTTGCATAGGTGAGCTGGAGGATAAGTCAATCACTTCCACAGGTTCTTGTGTTCCTGGTTGAGCTCTCCTTAAAGGTCTCCCAGCTAGTTTTTCCTGCAGATATGAAATCTGGAGTTGCTGATCATTGACCCTGTTTTGCAGGGTAGTCACCTGAGATTCCAAGTGACTAACCTTAGAGACTAAATAGGTGCATGTTTTTGACAGTTTTTGCACCTTTAGTCTCAAATTCCCCTCATCTTCATCAGAAGATTCATTGGGGGATGAGATGATTGGACCAAAGTCCTCTCTCTCACCACCAGCTTGAGTTTCTTGGCTGCTGGTTTTCCTCTGCTCACTGGCAGCCTCAGTTGAGATGCCAATGGGCTGAGTTGCCATGGTTGAGGTCTTAATGATGTAATCACTTTAAAAAGTGAGAGCCTCTTCCATATGGACATCCTGAACAGGTTCAGAAGTGTCCACCTCAGTAATAGGTGACTGATGGGGGATAGACTGAGGAGAGTCAGAGGTACTCATCTCTCTTTGAGTAGGGGAGGAGAGAGAGACTCATGGTACTCACTGAATCCTAAGTCTTCATCAGTGTAAAAGGATAGGTTGGGAATTGGTTGGTTGAGATCCAAAGGCTGGGGATGGTAGCTGTCCCCTGAAGGTTGTTCACTTGAGTGTTGAGACTCAGAGTGAAGGCTTAAGGTTGTTGGGCTAGTGAGCTCATCAGGGTGAGCTTGAGGAACCTCAGCCCTGATAGGTGAAGTAATGGGAGTGGTTTGCTCCTCAGGAGAAGTGGGAGCTCTAGTGTCCACTTCTTCCTGTAAGGTTGAGTATTTGGGGGCCTGCACAGACTCAATAGCCTGAGCAGGGGTTCGTTTGGATTTTCTTTGGTAGGTGAGGGTGATTTCTGGTCTTTTTAAGGGTAAGGACAAAAGAGGTGTGGGTTCAACACTAGCTTGTGTTGCTAGGTTGTCACCTTGAGCAATGAGCTCTAACATTTTGGGACTAGGGCTGTTTCTACCCCTGAGAAGCCTACAGTTGGCTTCTTCATTATTTTAAAGATGCCGGGCTTCATCTGTCCCAATTTAAGAATATTACTTGTTTCCCTCAACTGTGAGCCCAGTTCACAGTTGAGAATGTGTTGAACATATCTAGGAAACATGTAATACTCTAAGGAGTCTAAGTTTGCAAGTAAATTAGTATAAACAAATTGTGAATACCTGAACTTGACCCCCTGAACCATTCCATGAACTATAAAGGAGAGATCCTCAGGAATCTGGTCCCATCCACCATGCTTGTTTGACAAGCTGTGGATAACCACATGGAGCAGGAATTTCCATTGGGATGAGACCTTCCCTTTCCTAAAGGTCTTTACAGAGAAATCTCCCTCATAGCCCATCTGCTCAAAAGAATGATTAACAGCTTCTTTTGGGAAGGACACCTCACCTTCTTCATCATCCAGCTGCAAATGTTGGTTAATGATGGCCGGAGTGATGAAGATTGTCCTCCCTTGCACTGTGGCAGACAGTGCCTTCTCCCCATCCATAATGACCTCTTGGCAGGTCTTCCAGAATTCAAGCAAGTGATCCTCATATAGAGTAGGATCAATGGTCAGGGAGGTGAAGTAGTTTGACAGAGTCAAGAATTGGCAAATCTCTGAGAAACTTGCATCTTTCTCAGAGCTTAACAGAGCAACTTGATTATGTTGCCTGTGAAGTTGCATGGAGAAATCAGGGTTGTTTCTGCGGTTAAGGTTGGCCATTTCAGAAGCTTAAGGGTGAAGAAAGGTAGAAAGCAAAGGCGGTTTAGAGAATTAGGTTAGAGAAATAGTAGAATTGAGGAAGATAGTGGGAAAGAGGGGGAACCGTTGGGTATTTATATGAAAAGGGATTTGAACCAAAGTTAATGAAAGAGGATAAACTTTGAAATCCGAAGTCGGTCCCACCTCTGAAAAGGTAGTTTACTTTTGCTCAAAAAGTAGTTTTCTTGGAATTCGAAAAGCTTCCGAAGTTTATTTGTCTTCGGAAGTTTTGATTGAAAAAGCTTCCGAAGCTAAAATGGCTTCGGAAGATTTTCCTGAGAGTCTTGAAGATTTATGCTTCGGAAGAGAAATAAACCCTTGAATGCTTTGTATAGGAATAAACAAAGCTTCCGAAGGTTAATTTTGCTTCGGAAGGAAAAAGTCCTTAAAAATAAATAAGTGTCTGAGATAAGAATTTTAAGCTTCGGAAGATGAATTTGACTTCTTCCGAAGGTAAAATCTCTTAGACAGTTATTATTTTGAAGACATGTTTTTCTTCCGAAGATAAAATTTTATCTTCCGAAGTATCAAAAATTTTCAAGAATCTAAGGAAAGTCTTCAAAAAGAATTTTACATCCAAAGAAAACATGAGCTTATGAAAGTGATGAACTAGACAACTTAGGACACACATATTTTAAGAAGAAATAATTAGAATTAGTTTTAAGAAAAAGTCTACTCAAAGTTAATCATCCCAATAGCTGATATCAGATACTTAAATCTCTGTTCATCAAAAGCTTTTGTGAACAGATCAGCATATTGTTCATCTGTATGAACTTTGACTAGTTTAATTAATCCTTTTTCATAGTTATCTCTTATTAAATGATACCTGATGTTGATGTGTTTGGTCCTTGAGTGCTGCACAGGGTTCTCAGTGATAGAGATAGCACTATTGTTGTCTATGTGGATAGGAGTCTCTTTGAAGTTAAATCCATAGTCCAGCATCTGATTTTGAATCCAAAGCACTTGAGCACAGCAGCTTGCAGCAGCAATGTATTCAGCCTCAGCAGTTGATGCAGACACACAGGATTGTTTCTTGCATTGCCATGAGACCACCCTTCCACCAAGGAATTGACATCCCCCAGATGTAGACTTTGCAGTCATATTGCAACCACCATAATCACTATCTGTATAGGCATACAGATTGAAATTTGGATTCTTTGGATACCATAGACCAAGTGTTGAAGCACCTTTGAGGTATCTTAAAATCCTTTTCACAGTGATTAAGTGAGACATCTTAGGGTTGGCTTGATATCTTGCACAAATACATGTAGCAAACATGATATCAGGCCTGCTAGCTGTAAGATACATAAGAGACCCAATCATAGCCCTGTATAAGTGCTCATCTACACACTCCCCCTCAAGATCTGGACCAAGGGAGTGGTTTCTGGCTATGGGTGTCTTAGCAATCTTACAATCAGTCATGTTGAACCTCTTGAGTATGTCTTGAACATACTTTGACTGACTTATGAAGATGCCATCTTCAACCTGCTTCACTTGAATTCCCAGAAAGAAGTTGAGTTCTCCCATTGAACTCATCTCAAATCTGTCTTTCATCAGCTTCTCAAAGTCTTTGCAGAGCTTTGGATTAGTTGAACCAAAGATGATGTCATCTACATATACTTGAACCAGCAATAAGTCATTTCCCTGTCCTTTGATGAAGAGAGTTCCATCTATAGTACCTCTCTGTATCCATGTTTACAAAGATACTCAGATAGTGTCTCATACCACTTCCTGGGTGCCTGATGCAGCCCATAAAGAGCTTTGTCAAGCTTGCAGACATAATCAGGATGATCAGGGTCTACAAAACCAGGTGGCTGTTTGACATAAACCTCCTCATCAATCACTCCATATAAGAAAGCACACTTTACATCAAGTTGGTAGACCTTGAAGTTCTTGGATGCAGCAAATGCCAGGAATATCCTAACAGCTTCTAGTCTTGCTACAGGAGCAAAGACATCAGTGTAGTCAATCCCTTCTTCTTGTGTGTATCCTTGAACAACTAGTCTTGCCTTGTTCTTGATGATGATTCCTCTATCATCCTTCTTATTCTAAAAACCCATTTGGTTCCAATGGTAGTCTTCCCATGAGGAAGAGGACAAAGGTTCCAAACTTTCTGCCTTTTGAATTGAAGCAGCTCTTGTTGCATAGCTTCAACCCAACTTCCATCCTTTAGAGCTTCATCAACTTTCTTGGGCTCTATCTGAGATAAGAAACAAGAGTGAAGACAAACATTTGCTTCATGGGTTTGTCCTCTTGTTCTTACCCCTGTGACAACATCTCCAATGATGTTTGTGGTGGGGTGAGACTTGTGGATCCTTAGCTGAGGGATCACAGCAAGTTGTTGAGAAAGATCCAATTTGAGAAATTTAGATCTGGTCTGGAAGATTCACCCTCCACATTATCACACTTATCAAGATTAACTTGATCCAATGAGTGTGAGACATCATTGATGTTGTCATCTATGGTATGGTTATTAGCATCAAGAAATTCCTGATCACTATCACCATCACCATTGTTGTCTTCTACAAGTGAGGTGTCTTTATCTGGTTGAGAGGCCTCTGAGCTGGAATTGAAGGCAGCCATGATGTATCAGCTGAATTTGTCATTGTTGTGCTGATAGAAACCTCATTTGCTGAAGTAGTTCCAACTGGAGCTGAAGATGTATGAGTTGAAGGTCTTCCTAGCTCAAATCTTGGATCAGGATCACCTGTATTTAGATTTTCTGCAGATCCTGAAACATGCTCACAAGATTTGTTAAAACAGTTGGTAACTAATCAAGATCAAACAGCCAATCCGGACCAAAAAGCCACACAAAGTGTGCTCATTGAAAGTCCATTGGCTGACTCCTCAACAATTCTAGTTCTGAGATTGTATACTCTATAAGCTTTAGCTTGAAGAGTATCCAATAAATGCTCTGATTCTCAGCAAACTTGGCAATTTG
>CM046036.1:73908180-73930680 GCA_025215565.1 Flaveria ramosissima
TGCCGTCACTCGTGCTGTGCGATGGCACTGACCTGAGGACTGGCTTCTCTTTGAAAGCTCTAAGAATAGTCTCTTCTAATAATAATACCTGTAGACGGCTCAAAAGCTCCTGAGGAATGTTGATTACCATATAAGTGTGGGATCCACAAAGTGTAGTTGAAATAATTAGACTAAATCAATCACCAGTCTTGTCAAAAGTCTGTGTATGGATTTAAGTGGACAAACATATAGACAATCATTGTGGCTGCAATTCTCAAAAGTTCAAATCAATGTGACAATCTAAGAGTTCCAGTATGATTCCTAGTGCTAATGACTCTGGATGAACACCAAGATGGAGCATCAAAAGATTGATAACAAGTCCCAAATGATTTGACTGCCTGTATGATTCCAAAATTGAATTGGTCCAGGTGTGGTCAACCAAGTTGAAGCTGTCTATTCTTGAACCAAATCCATAGATGTTCATCTTAGGATTTATCTCTCACAAAAAGTCAAAAACAAGTCCTGTTTTGAGATTTAGTTTAAATTTCTAAGTTAGTTAGTAGTTTTAGTTTGTTAGTTTGTCGGACTACATCAGGAAAATCAGTAAGGAATCAACTCATTAAAAGGGTCATGTCTGAGATGACCACATGTGCTTAAAAGATTAAAACAGTCACGTCTGAGGTGACAAAGTGTTAAAAGGGTCACGTCTGAGGTGACTAAATGTTTAAAAGGATCACGTCTGAGGTGATCAAAAGGTTTTCAAGTTAAAATAATCATGTCTGAGATGATCAAAAGCTCAAACGTAAATTTCAAAAGTTAAAAGGGTTTTAAATGTAAATTGGTAAAAATGGCAGAAAAATTAACTAAGTGTGACCCATTCGCACGATTGGACCATGAGAATGGACCAACCATGCGAATGGCTTCCACTCGCACGAATGGACATGAGATTGAGCCATCACACGAATGGCTTATCAGAATGGCCCATTCGACCGATTGGAAGGGGGCGAATGAGTCAGTCGACCGACTGAGACTCATTCGGCCAACTGAACATGCGAATGAAAGGCACGACTGAGTCAGTCGACCGACTGAACCTCAGTCGGTCAACAGCATGCGACTGACTGGGCCAATCGCACGATTGAGCCTTAGTCGCCCGATGAACTGAGCGACTAAGGCCAGTCGGCCGAATGAACTCAGCTTCAGTATTTAAAGGGCACAGTCGATCGCATTTCATTCATCACACCCCAATCGCTCTCAAATCGCACACCCTACCGTTACGCTGCAAATTTTCATTAGACTTTGTTTTCGTCTTGATCTTGATTCACTGACTCTCGCTATTGATTATACAGGTAGTTTGAAGATCCATTTCCCAAAAACTTGAAAGATTCAAACCCTAATTTGGTTATTCGATTGTATAACAAGAACCGAGACTTGAAAGACCTAATAACCTACCAAAAAACTATGCAAAACGTTAAAATTAGTCTAATAGGTTATTAGTAACAAGAATGCGAGTCTATTGAACCGGTTATCTATGTTAAAACACTTGTTTTGTTGAAGATTCGAACGATTGGCGACTGAACTACAGGACAGGCGACTGGTCGCCCGGATGAACTCCAATCGCACGATTGAAACTTGCGATTGGGTAAATCGCCCGAATGAACCATGCGATTGAGCTCAGTCGGCCGACTGAACCATTCGCAGACTCAGTCAGCAGACTGAACCCAATCGCATGTCACATTGACCAGAATGAGCTCAGTCGCATGAAAGGACAGCCGACTGACTTCAGTCGCATGATTCATTCGCACGAATGAATCAGAATGAATTTCAACATTACACTTAGAACAGAATTTCATGTATTATGTACTAATGGTTCTATGTCATGTGTTTTCAGGAAAATGGCTGAGAGATGGTCCATAAATCCAAAGCACAACATCTGTGCTCATTTGGATCACACTACCAGGAACGGGCCGAGTTCACCGACATTATAGCCTTTCTTAGACGTCCCGGATTCATAAGGCTATCTCCACTCCTTGCACGCCATACAGATCACTACATCAGGCGTTCTGGGAGAATGCCTCTGTGGACCGCTCCCGTGAGCCCTACAGCATAAGGAGCTCTATACTGGGTCATGATATTGAGATCACTGCTGCCGACATCCAGAGGGTCCTAGAGTTTGGGGATGATTGATCATCCTACCAGATTACATCCACTGACCGTGAGAGGATGCTTTCTGAGGATAAAGTACGCTGGGGACATAAACTCAGGTGTGCTCAACAAGAGCAACCTGAGCCCCCAGTACAAGTACTTAGCACACGTGATCCTCAAGTGTGTGCGTCGAGGAGGGGTGGGTTCGACGACCTCTCAGACCAGATCCAAAATGCCTACGTGGCACTGGTGCTGAACCACCCCTTCAGCTTTTCTAGCATGATATTCTCCTATCTGGTGGAGAACTTGGAGGCAAAGGGAAAGGAGGGGTTTTGTATGTACCCCAGGTTCTTACAGCTCATCTTCAACGAGAAGCTGCCACATCTGCCCAAAGAGAGTCATGATGCAGTGGCTCTAGAGATCATGGATGACACGACTCTGGGTCGGATGAGGGTTTATAGGGGGAAGCAGGTGAAGCCCCAAGTTAAGAGATTGATTGGCCACCTGGCCAACGAGAGGTATGTGGCACCAGGCAGACGCAAATGGCGTCATGAGGACAGTGACTCTGATGATGAGAGGCTGCTCCTCCCAGAGAGATTGATTCAGATGATGATGATAGTGGAGACGCCGGGGACGATATGCCTGCTCCACCGAGAGGCACTGAGTCTGATGTTATTCCCCCGGTGTCTGCCCCAGCCGGAGATGTTGCTGAGACACCCGGATTTCATCAGGAGTTTGTTGTTGGAGCTGAGGAGGAGGAGGAGTCTGATGAGGAGCCCCTCACGCGAACTGTGGGAAGCAAGGTTGTTCCCACAGAACACGGGCTACGGGTGGTTGGTGAACACCCTAGAGACTCCAGAGAGACAGAGACTGACCCGAGTTATGCTCCGGGTTCAGCAGGCAGGGCTGTAGGGGGAGCATCCACCTCCACAGGGACGAGGAGGAAGAGGATGGCTCAGCCCCATGGACTGAAGAAGAAGAAGCGTCGACTGACCTTCGTTACTACTGTAGCCTCTACATCCACCACCACAGCCACCACTACCACCTCCACTGATATACCATCCACCACCACAGCCACCACATCACACCACCACTGTACCACAGCCACCACCATACCTACCACTACAGTACATTTCCCATCCACCACCATACCATTTACACCCACATCACTCCACCATTTTACCGACCCATCTTCACTACAGCCACCACCACCACCACCCACACATGCATGCAGGACCGTCAGCCCAGTCCTCACACATGTATGGATCACCTCTACCTCCAATCGGGGTAGAGGAACAGCTGTCGGCGCTAAACCGTATGGTGATGCGCTTACTAGCTGCCGACGAGGAGAAAGCTGCACAGATACGCCAGCTTACCGACCTGACTGCTGCCCAGTCTCAACAGATGGCAGAGCAGGCTCGTGTTATAGAGCAGCAGACCCAGCTGATGGATGCACAGAGAGTAGAGATGTCCCAACTCCAGGAGCAGCATGCCCAATCAGCCAAACGTATAGAGGAGTTGGAGACCACCAACAAGACCATCATGTTGCGGTTAAAGGGATCAAAGGATGAGCCCTTAAAGATCAAGGAAGGGGATGGAGATGATGGAGATGGTGATGACGATGATGAAGATGATGATGAGGATGAGGAGGATACTGAGGATGAGGAGGAAACCGACGAAGAGAGGACAGAGGGAAAAGATGATGATGACGAAGCAGAAGGAGGGGATGCGGCTGCATCGGCCTCTGCTTCAGGTCAAGAAAGAAGATCGAAGAATAGACAGGACCAGTCAGCTACCACCTCTGCTCCTCCGAGCGATGAGACCTTGATTCAAGATAAAAGTACAGACTAGATGTTTTATGTATTTATTTATTTTGTGTTTGAATCATGTACTGAAAACAATGTTTTGAATGTTTATATATTAAGTTAATGTACTTCTGTTTGATTACTTACTAATGATTTATGTGTTGAATGTTTAAATCAAACAGATCCAAATTTTCAAAGAGATGAGTTTGATATTGCTCCCCTTCAACAGGTCAAGACTCAACTAACCATGATTCTTGATCTGCAAGGGATTGTAAGAAGGTCTGTGAGTTATACCCCTGAAGAAGGGGAAATAATTCATGACCTATCTAACGAGCAACTCGCAGAGATCTTCAGACTCAATCCGGATGAAATAGTTAAAGATGCTCCAACAGTTGATTCGACTAGTGATGAAGAGCTCAACGATGTTGATGAGGTCGAGGTCAAAGATATCACTGCAGAGGAGTACCCTCAGTATGCTGACAACGAGGGTAATGTGGTCCCCAATCTGGGTGAGTCTCTCGTCAGTGATACTTTTGAGGTACTGAACAAGATGGAGCAGGAAACTGAGAAGGCAGAAGGAACAGCCCAAGCCTCAAATGATGATGTTGACATTCGAAAGGCTGAGTGGGCTGCATGTTTTGAAGAAGTGAGAGCCCAACGTGCTGCACCAAAGAAAGACGCCTACACCAAGCTCTACAAAGTCAAGAAACACCACAAGGTGTTAGGCAGGATTATAGCATGGGCTTATTTTGATGATCTTAATGCCTATGCAGTTAAGAGAGAACAGGGCATAGAGTACTTCAGATTCCCACATGATCTGAAGACTCTACCAGGTTTTGAGCTCAACCAGCTGGCTAAGCTAAAGCTTTTGTATGCTGACCCGAGGAAGATGTCAGGCTGGTTCGAGGCTGCCCTTAAGAAGGAGTACCACACCAGATGGGTTAACTTCAGACCCCAACAGCCTACTAGGTACATAAGAAGGTCTGAGGTTGATGCCATTACTGGCAAACCCAAGATAGTGTTGAAGTGGAGTCCTCCGCAACAATGTCGAGAATCCCACTCAGGGAAATGCCACAGGACTTCACTCCATACTTCAAATGGTGGTACTATGATTGGAGAACAGCTGAAGCGGTCATAGTCCTAAGTAAAGAGGGACAAATGGATACAATCAGGGTATTCGACCCGATGTGGCTTACTAACTTGTCGGCTAATGATGTCTATACATTATACAAGTGGCCACTGTTCTATGACACGCAAGATATTGTACAAGCCCTCCAGTTCCAAAATGTTATACGACTCTGCTTCGCGTTTGAGATTCACGCGGGAGTCACAAAAGAGGAGAAGTACAAGAAGTACAAGGAGGTTATGCAGAAGACAAGAGATTAGATAGATCTAGGTCCAAGGGGAGTTTGTTTGATGCATGTATGTCCCTAGATCATGATTTGTATGTAATAGATCTGTCTGTCTGACTATGATTGTAATATGAGTGATTAATGAAATGAGATGGATTGTTGTGATTTATATGTTTTAATATTTCATTTGTTCGTAATTGAGTTATTAATTGGGTTTATGATTGTTTGAACTGGTTACACATATGTTATATTATTAAAACATTCAAACTTAACTTAATGAAGTTCTCATGCGAATGGCCCATGCGAATGGACCATACTCATGAATAACTTCATACGATTGACTCACTCGCACGACTGAACCAGGAGACTGGATCAGTCGTATGATTTGACCATAAGATTGGCTCAGTCGCACGACTAACACTCAGTCGTGGCGGATGAATCAACCGCATGGTTCAATCGCACGACTGAACATACTTATGGGCCAGTCGCACGATTGAACATACTAACCTATAAATAGACCCAATTCGTGGAAAAACGTAAGCATTCATACCATTACGATTCCAGACGTACCTAGCCGTCCAGAGACATCCCAAATCGTTCTCCAAGTTCACAGAACACATTAGATCGATTCCTAATCGACTTCTAACGTTAGATTCAATTCTTGATTGATTCTTCGTGTGTTCTCACTGATTGGATCGCCAATCAAATTGGATTCCACACTATTTGATCTGGTTTACACGCTAATCACTAGGTATTTCGTTCAAATACCAGGTCCTAACAAAAATTATGCAATATCAACCAAATATAAATAAATACTTAACATAATTATCTCAAAACGTAACTTTTAAAAGAATGAACACACACGAACGTTAACGAACACATAATCGAACATTCATGAACATAAATGAACGAACACAGCTTTTGTTCATGTTCGTTCGTTTAACTAAATGAACTGAATTCTAGTGTTTTTGTTCATTCCTTTACTAAACGAATGAACATAAACGGAATTCCTGCCGAATGGTTCACGAAATGTTAGATGAACGTTCGGTTCGTTTACAGCCCTAGTTGATTTTCATATAAAACACAGTTTTAGTCCCTGAGTTTACAAACTTTAACATTTTATGTATAAAGCTTTAAGATCAAGTTTTAAAAATTGCAATTACAACCCTTAAAATTTATAAAAACCAAGCATTAATTATTAATCAAATTATTTATAAACTTTGTAAATTTTACAAATCTTGTAAAATAACTTTGTGATTTAATTGGTCATTTTACCAATTAAAACTCATAAATGAAAAATAAAACTTTATAACTTTATAAAAATTTTATTATATAATTTATAAGATTATTATAAATGGGTCAGATGTTACATCATTAGTAAGTTGATTTATAGAAAAATGCCAAGGCGCTTGCTTATCTTTATCAAGTCATGCCAAAAAAACTAGTCTTTTAAATTTCTCATCATACGAATGCTAAGGACATATAGGATGATCTTAAAGCATGATATATAGGTGAAGGTAGAGTTAAAGAAGCAAGACTACAAACATTTGAATCAGAACCTAAAGTATCTTCTTACTCTAATAAAAGAGTAACTTGAGGTGACACATACCAGCATCAAAATTATTCTAATCAAAATTTTCCTGCCTCTCTTTATCTTAAATAATTACCTTAATTAGTAATCATATTATTCAACATTCTTTTATATTTAATAAATTAAAAAAGAGATCTATTTATTAATATTATTTTTAAATAAATAATTTTTTTATAAAATAATAAATTTTTCTAAAGCATAGAACTTTTTTAAAAATACCAAATATTTTAAAAATTGGTAATTTTAAAAATTCAATTTTTTAAAACCAAAAATAATTAATTTGCGAGTTATAATAAGAAAATCTTTAAAAATGATATTTTTATATGGTTTGGTTTAGAACAAAATGTTAATTTTTCTAAAAAAAGAATTTTTATAAAAAATTGATATCACTATTTTATTAGTTATAGTCATTTATCATATGTAATTTCATTCATATTCTATCTTAGCATATCATTTTATAATTAATAAATTTTATTATATTAATATTTTATTTATTCAAGCTATGTAGACACGGGTTTACTAAAGCTAGTTAAAGATAAAAGACTTCAAATATTTACCGGAAAATGAGCAAATCTATCATCTATCAATATTGATTAAAAAAAGGTTTTTGTATGCCACTTTTCACATTTCTAGAGCTATTAAATTTTATTTTCCCGTTTTCTCTCTCCTAATAAATAACACATTAATTACAAATAAAATTATTTAATTCTTTTCATATTACATATATAATTATTTTTAAAAAGATTTTTCTACAAATGCAATTCGTAAAAAATCAATTTTTTATAAAATAATAATTTTTTTTCAAAAAGATTTCAAACTTTTAAAAAACACTTTATATGTTAAAACATATGGTTTTTAAAAATAAAATTCTTATGAAACAAAAGTAATTATATTTCAAAGTTATAATAAATAAATGATTAAAAATTGGCACCTTTTTAAAAACAGCTTGTTTTGAAACAATTTGTTTAAAAACCAATTTCTTTTGAAAAAACAAAAAGAAAATATAAAAAATGTTTAAAATATGATATTGTTCTATCATCATTCGTACATAATGTCAATCATATCTTATATTAAAAGATCGTTTTATAATTCATTAGTTTTTATTAATAGCTATTTAATATTTTATTTATTCAACCCGTGTAATACACGGGGTACTTACCTAGTAACATCTAATAAAACAAGGTTTCTTTTGTCATTTGTCCTTCTCTTAATCCATTTTTTTGTCACTTGTCATTTTTCTAGACATTCACACTTTAATTTTCCATCCAAAAGAGTATTATAGTAATTTAAATACTCATACAAATTTCTCTCTCTTATTAAAAATAAATTTTATTAATTTCTATGTTTCTCTCTCTTATCTAATTTTTTTTCAAAATCAAACTATCTTTTTTAAATAGATTTTATTAAGGAAATTAGATTTCACATCTTTTAATTAAAATCTAAATAACAAAAAACTAAAATTTTATATAATATGAAATTTTCTAAAACACCAAACATTTTTTAAACAAAATATTTTAAATCATTTTGTTTTTAAAAAAAATTATAAACATGTGAATTTTTTTAAACAATCTTATTAAGACAAACATAATAATTACAAACCAAATTTTTAAAAAAACAAGATTTTTATAAAAAATTACTTTTTTTATAAAAAATCTTAAAATGAATGTTTGAAAATGAAACTATTTAAATAAGAATGTTAAAATGGTATAATTGTTTTACTTCTTGAACTATTACGGATATATATGTATATATTTAATATATATTACATTAAAATATCATACTGTAACTATTTATATTTATTTTATATTATATTAAATTAAAATTTAGTCTGTTTATTTAGTGAGTTTTTAGTTTATCTATCTATGTATAGAAAAACTAAAATAAGCGTGAAACAATTGTAAACCTCATTATACTTACTCTCTCATTTCTCTATATTATTAATAATAATATTAAATACTAATAATATTACTCATACCATTTTCAAATTAAAAAATATATAATTTAATAAATTAATAACCTATTTTTTATTAAAAACACAATTTTTAAAAACAAAAATTGTATAAAATTCAGAATACAACAATTTTTTTAAAAAAAATCATTTTTCTTAAAACAATATATTTAAAGATTATAATTTTTTTATAAAACAAATGTTTAAGAAAAATATATTATTGTTTATTTACTTAAAGTAGATATTTATACATAATTATAAACATATTTTATCTTCAAGCATGATTTTATAATGTATAAATTATTATTAATAATTATTTAGTATTTTATTTAATCAATCCGTGTATCACACGGGACCTAACCTAGGTTCTCTAACACACCAACAATTTTGGATTCATAACTGATAACAAAAGATTGGTTAGGAAACTACTTAGTTTTGTATCATAAAAATACACTTAGATTGTTGTCAACAATTTTGGATTCATAACTGATAATAAAAGATCGGTTAGGAAACTACTTAGTTTTGTATCATAAAAATACACTTAGATTGTTGTTGTACTTGAATAATTTGTCATTTTTTAAACTATACCATTTCAAAAAGTTATCAAAAGATTATAGGCATACAAAGAACACATAAGAAACCAACGGAAGAAGGTGAATGCACACTAAACTCTTATTCACCAAATAGATGCAAAAGGAAAAGCCAAAAAAGATAAATGTGAACATTATGGTATGGAAATTTCAGTCAAGGAAGTCTAGGACACGAACAAGGTAAAAATTAGAAGACTTGGAAAAACAAGTTAGTAAAAGACACCAACAAAACAAGAGACACATAAGATGCTTCAATTGTAATGAATCGGACACCTCAAACATGAATGTCCAAAATTGAAAGAAAAAGAGGAAGCTTATCTAATTCAATGTGAAGATGTTGGAACTACATTGTCATAAACAAGACTAAGTGAAGATCAAGAGTATGAACGGATAAATCAAGAATTATGGGGGTGAATTTTAGCCTAGTTCATTGATTATTATATTTTAGATTATTAATTATTGTTTTTTTGTATAGTAATTGGTAGTTAAACCGAATTCTGAACCCCTAAGCAAACACACAAGTTTCAAGGGTATAAATGCCAATTTAATTCACACTTTTGTTTGTAATGCAAATCTAAGAATTCTCTCAAATCACTCTCAAATTCCATCTTGTAACATCCCTATGATTATTATCTCTAACTCTCTAACTAATATATCAAAGCTCATAAATATAGATGATTATAATAATACAATTAGTACATGGTAGATAGTAGACTGATGGTTGAGAAAACAACTAGCCACCGGTTACATAGTTGTTGTAACTTATTAGTAGTTTGCTAATCAGTAGTTCGCAAGTTTTTGTCTTAAGTCATAAGGTTTTCTATCAGTGGTCTTTTATCAATTCTTCATTTTTAGTACTTGTTCATATCTTTTGATCTTCATAAGCACTTGTGATCATTAGTACTTCTGGTTAGTTGCTTAGGACCATCAGTACATTGTATATCTTTTTTAGTTCCAGCAGTTGTGCTTCAATACTTTGTATTAATGGGAGCTCTTCAATTGGTCCAGGTACTAATTATAGAAGTAGTGGCTATACTTGTGACTGAAACAATCTCGGCCTTAAGTTTGCGACTAGTTTTGTTTTGGTCGCTTAGCTTGCTGACTGATTTTGTTTCGGTCACTAAGCTTGCAAACTTGGATTACCTTTTTTTGCTCTATAAGCTTCTTTTTGCCACTTAATAATAACAGAGCTAAAGAGACATAAAACATTTAATATTCTTTATAATATGTATAATTTTCAAGTAAAAACATTCTATTACTCATATTAATGTAATCAGAACATCATCAAAGTTATTATTCTGTAAACAGATTTACATAGTAACTTAAACTAAAATGCAATTACAAACACTGTTGGACTTGTAGATGCTACTCATGACATTTGCAGCAATAAATCCATCTTAATTGTTGGAGACAAAAGATCACTGAAATAGAAAGTTTAACAAAATATAATTACATATCTAGATATAAAAATGATTAAAGTTCATTAACTAACCACATTTATGAAGTTTTACCATCTCAATAGAAGCCAAGGTCCCCCCCTCCTTGATAGCTAGTTGGTTCCTTTACAAGAAGCATGATGTGCATATTCATAGTCAGGGCCTAAGTTGAAGGTAGTTCATTTGCTGCATCTACTTTGATGAACTTTCTTTTTGACTGTCACCAATCAACAAGTATAATTTGTAGATATTTTATGAATTTGTAGGATTTTTGTATGACTCATTTTTGTATATATTTATGTTTTTATGGATGTATTTGTAAATAGAAGAACAACAACTTTATGTTAACTTATGTTGTACTTTTTTCTTGTTAAATTTGTTTCAAATCATATAAACTCGCGTCGTGTTCTAGTTCATGATACATTTGTTTCCATGGTTGGCAAGAGAAGCCCCCATAGATTAATCAAGAAAAGAATCATAGGAGCAATTCATTTATCTCAAACAAACTTACCCCTCTATCATATTTGATTGGGAACCCTCTACCTAAAAAAAGGTATAGTTTCTTTGTTGTACTTTGCACACCATCTATCTCATCCTCATGATCCTCCTATAAAACATTGACATATACAACACATCAAATATTTGAAGAAAATTGATGTAAATGAATGAATAGGTTAAGCTTACTTTCTCCACGGGTCGAAACTCGATGCCTTTTACTACCAACACCGAAGAATCATATTGCGTTAAGCTCTCAAATACTATTTCAAGATCAGCATTTCTACTTTCGCTAGTAAACTTATACAATTTAGCCATCAACCATCCATCTTCGCGCTCATCTGCAAAGTACAAAACCGAAGGATTTGCGCCTACTGTAATGTATGTAGGAGCTCTATATGACCATTTGCTTAAAGGGTGGTTCTTTTTGATGATTTTAAAGATTAGGTTCATTGTGTATACTGTTTTTGGTGTCAAGAATTATGTTTGGACATGTGTTTTAAACTTCCAATTAAATAAGAGATAGCTGCCCATCGAAAATCTGCACCAACAAGTTGAAATGAATGATACAGACTCCAAATGTAGAATCAAAAGCTTCAAAGACGAAGAATCACCTTGAGTTATATTCTTGAGAATATCGATCGTTGTTATATGTATTTGATAGAGGAATCAGACATTCTGTTGCAGATATCATTTCACAATGTTCTCCATTTTTATTCAGTGAAAACCACTGTAAATCAGACTAAATTACCGTTCCTGAAATAACATGAAATTTTTAAGTCGTTATTGATATAGTTTTTTTACCGTTTTTCCCATGTTAAGGAGGACCCCTTTGGAGATAAGCGCATGCAACTCCTCTTGAGATTCGTAGGTCAGCGGAGACACTGCAGTCTTAATCATTTCTTCATAGTCCATTGGGATATTATAACTGTCTTGAATTTGAAGTACCATCATTTCTTCATATCTTCTCACATCGTACTTCTCTTGAATTTCGAGTGCAACCTCAAGTTCATGGACCACACGCGTCATAGTTGGTCGTTGCTTATTAGTTCTTTGCAAGCACTGATATGCAATGTTTAAAAATGTTTCCAAAGAGCTTGCATCCATTTGTTGCTTCAAATCTTGAAATATAATACAGTCTAGCTTCTTCTATTCATAACTATGTTTCCACATTGGCACTAAACTACAAAATTGACCGTCTTTATAATTTCCCACATAAAACTTCAAATAAGACCACATCAAAAGAGTAAACGTCTGATTCTTTTGTTAGGAAGTACTTCTCTAAGTATTGTGGATCTAGGTAACCAGGGGTACCTACAACATTGGAGAAAAGAAATTAGTACTGCTGGTTTGCAGGACCTATTTTCGACAAACCAAAGTCAAAAACTTTAGCATTCCAGCTCTCATCTAATAAGATATTAGAGCTTTTAATATCGTGATGGAGAACTCTTTGTTGTGTCCCACTAGGATCATGAAGATAGTTTATTTCCCTTGCGGCCCCAAGGCATATCTTTTAACGTTGGCTCCATGTGAGAGAAGTGGCACCTAGATGGCGATCAAGACTTCCATGCAACGCATGCTCATACATAAGGATCTTCTCACCATCCTGGTTGCAAAATCCAAGAGTAATAAGATGTTCATGCTTGTAACAGGAAAGCATCATAATCTCTTTGAAGAACTCGGGGTCTCCTTGCCCATATCTACGATCCAGACGTTTGACAGCAACCATGATTTGCCCCTTAGAGTTAAATATTGATCCTTTGTAAACCTTCCCAAATCCACCAATCCCGATAACGTTTTCGTCACCAAAGTTGTTGGTGGCCAATTTTATATCTTCTAGTTGGATTTCAAGATGATGGAATTCCTCCATGAAGGCCATTATTTGTTGATCAAATATAATAATTTAAAAACTAACTGAAATCAAGTGTTAATATAAGATAAAACCTGAAAGGATTAAACTTTATTATCTGATAGACGATGTTAATAAGCAAAGTCAAGTTTTTATACATTACGTGTTGAATATTCAACGTACATATAAGTCTTTATTTAATAGTGCACGTAATGTGTTGAAAGTTTTTTATATTTATAGAAAAAGAGAAGGAATAATTTGGTAATTGTGTGAGAAAAGTGGATGAAGACCATTAGTCTAAACCACCCAACAATTTCCTTTACTGTTTCAAAGTTATAATTATCAAACACATTGAATTTTGTTTCTTTAATAGAAGGGGTTAAAAAAGATATATTCAAGACGGTTATGGTTAAGCCTTTTAGTCTGATCTAATGTGATTTTGTTGGTTGGGCTTTTTCCCTTTCCGATATAATTTTTATCATATAGGATTAAAAGTATAACTGGTGTTGAACCTATTATTTTTAGATTTGTAGTTATTTTAACTAATTTGATATTCATGATACCTATAAAGACCACTTTAAAATCTTATAGATTTTTTATAAAGGTTAGTACTCTCCGGATTATGTCTTCAGTAATTATATTTTTTTGTAGAGATAAGATTTTATATTAAAGTACATTAAATCTTGATTATGAACTCGTCAAATATATGGGTCAATCGGTTTACTAGTATAAGGGTCCGTAGATAGGGAGATATGGACACGATAACTTAAGTAAATACAGTTTTAGATAGACTTTATAAACTGAAGTTCAGTTCTTGAAACTCATATAGATGTTATAATAGTCAAGATAGATTTATTCTATGAAAGAAACGTTCACTGTGGGTGACATGAGTTTCGATTTTGTCTCATTAATCATTTTTCTAGCTTTAATCATTTTACAAGCTAAAGCTAGGTTGAATTAGGTCATTTATAATTTATTAATATTTAATTATTTATTTATTTAAACCATATATAATTATTTAGGTATTCTTATAGTTATAACTTTACACACATATAACATATATATTAATTACACGTATGGTCATGCTGTAAAATCTTATTGCAATTTTGGTCACTTCTTTTGACAAATCACTTCAACAATATTGTTTGCTGATTTGTAATATGTTTCCTCCATGGAGTAGCTGGCCGTTTCTTTTGGGTAGTACCTGTTGCTCATCTCTGGTAGTGATCTATTCTCACCCAACTTGTGAGCCACACAAGTGCCAACAACATGAAATTTGAAACAGCATAAGGCAAATTCTTTTACTTGAGGTATTTAAGGGATCTCAATCCATTTTCCTGTATTATACAACCAAACATGTCATCACTTTAAATTTCATATTCCAATTCTAACGAATATTACAAACTAAACACGTAAAGAATAGAATTCAAATTCCAACGAACATGACCTTAAGAACATGAAATGTAAAACAGCATAAAGTTGTATATGCAAAGAGTTTGACGCTATGTATAGATTAAAAAAAACGAGTTAGAGGCACATTGCACAAAATAAAACGCATATTAGACATGGAAGGTAAAAAAGAAGTCGATGCTATTGCAATAATAAGAGCAAATAGATATGATACGAATCAAGCTCCTTCGTCTCCTACTAAAGTTTGCTTTGATTCATCTGCATTATAATTCCAAAGTTCTTTCAACTCGTTTCTCACCAATCCTAATACGATACAAGTCCCTGCAATAAGTCAAACAACACAAAGAAAGGAAATGTAAGGAATGTACAAACTAGACATATTTAAGACGGTTCTGTCAAAGTAAATAGAATACCTAGTGTACAAGGAACCAGATAGAGGAGAGCAGGTTGACCATGCCCGTTCATCAAGTACAATGCCAAGTATGTAAGCAAGAGGCCTGCAGAAACGAGAGGGTAGGTTTCCCATTCTAATTAGTCCTATGCAGTTTTAACAATACACACATAACACATACATATGGGTGTCTGGAAGTTTATCAAACTGTAATAATACCCACCGCATGCATAGCCAATTGCCAACCATACGAAATATCCATCTCCCCATGTCCTCTTTTTTGCTTTGTCATACCTAAAATATATATAAATAGGTAATGTGTTATATAAGCTACATTGATAAGGTAATAATCTTATTTTTAATTTGATAGAGCGATGTAGATTGCTTTAAGCATTTGACAACACTCTGGGAAACTTTCTACCCATTTGACTCGTTTCCTTTTGATTGAGTTTTAAATTTTTATCCATTGAAAATAAGCTACTATTCATATCGATCCACTTCTAAGTAATCGGGTTTAACTTGCCTGCCAATAGTAGAATACATACCTAACAGTAAATGAAAGAAGCAGGCCCGGAAAAAGAATATCACCAAAGCCCAACACACTATATCCACCCCAAGGATCAAATAGTCGTGGAAACCTAAGAACCATAGGAATTGATTCTCCACTGCTGCTATCACCTTGAGCAACCTGCATAAATTCAAAAAGAAATTAATCATTATAAGTTTATAACAATATAACAGGCATAGATAAATATAATATTAATAACATGTGCAACGATATAACAAACACCTATTTAGTTAGTTCTAATTTAAATTAGGAAATAAAAAGAAAAATATTAGCACTTACTGAAATCATAACACTATCATGGAAGAATAGAGGGGATATGAAAACCCAGAAGACGTCATACATAAATGCACAACAAAGAAGCACAGTAGCCACCTGGAATAGCAACACCATTAGTAAAACATTAATACAAGCATTAACATTTTTCCTATAATTGTAACAATAATAATATGTACCTTAATATTGGGTAGTTGAGCTAACTGTAACACTGATATTATCAAACAGATTCCCTATTGAAAAAAAAAACTAATATTTTCAAGAGCCATAGAAAGTATATTAAAAGGAGAAAAAAATAGTAAAATGTTTTGGAAGTAGCTTACTAGAATGTCTTGACCGACCCAAGCATATGATTCCTTCCGAGTCCATACCCAGAATATTGTAAATGCCATACAAAACAGAAGCACCAATAGGGACATGACAGTTGTCGTCCCAAAAAGTGGCACGTTGACTGTCTTTTGACCACACCCTCTACATTTGCTGTGCAGCAAAAAAAAAATAACGCATAGAAAGAAATAATTGAGAAACAAGCTGACCATCATGGACTATTAAGCAACCACAACAAAACTCAGTTCCAGTTTACCTTTTTACCAGTGCCACTATACAAGAATGCATGCCCTGACGATGAACAAAATATAATATAAGTATGTGTGTTTGTAGAATTTTCATTAACATGAGTAAAATTAGAAATAAATAAACAAATTAGATACCTCAACTGCACCAAGGGAGAAAAATACAATCAGCACCCAGATAAACCAAGATGACATGAACAGATAGAGCAGGACCAAAAAGGTTGATGCTGAAATGACAAATATCACAGCACTCATTGTACTCATCTCAATAATTTCATTCTCTTCATCATCATTATGATTGGACTGCCCAATTACAGTAACTTCAAGTCAGGCATGAGTGTATATGTAATTATGCATGTGCGTATGTATGTATGTATGCATCTATGTTTGTATGCATGTATGCAGGTGTGTGTGTTCAGAGAGTGCTGCATTTAGAACCTTTGGTGAAAGTTCATCATAGTTTCCATTGGTCGCCCCACTTTTGGTGATCTCAGACCAAAGTGAAGCACAGACTACAGTTGCAACTGCCATCAACCATAAAAAGGCCGCTCCAGGGTCAATGATTGGGCTTTCTGGCGCATAAACCAGAAGTTCCACTATATTTACAAATAATAATAATTAATCCCAACAATAAAGGATAAAAAAACAATAAATAGACAACTGAGAGACAAATGACATACCACAATGTACAAATTTATCGATAAAAGTATGTTTATTAAATGGTTACCTTTGTCTCCTGCTGATATAGATTTATTCAAAGCATCTCCACTAAGCTTTGAGATCATCACAACAGGAATATTTATGTCCAAGGCAGTTTTCTCAGAGCAACTCATTTCTACAATATCTGCAAGAAAAAACACAGACAATATTTAAGAGTTAAGGAAGAAGTTAGATAATTAACATAAAATATGGCAGATCACATTAATGCGGCACCTTCACTATCATTTATGACCATAAGGCCTGCAGCACCTGCTGCTTGTGCCACTTTTGCTTTGATTAGGTAATCACAATCACCACGACGGGCCAAGGCAGTAAGGCCAGATAACTGCTAAAAAGTTTGAAAATCCATAATTGGTACAAAATTTTATTTTGAAGTAAAAAAACTTTAAGTATCTTCAATACCTCTGAGGATAAATTGGAACAGCAATTTAAGGGATTTGCTAATACAGCAGACTGCTTAGCAAGTTCATTAGCCGTGTTTGGAATTTTTGCACTAAAAGTTGCACTTTGACCCTCTAATGTTTGGCCTTCAACACCATTGACCCAAATTTTGATCTTTACCTGATACATGAAAAGTATATCAGTATCTTCAAAGTGCATGTAATTACTTATCTATATAATTGATGATTGTTAGCTACAGTAACTATTTTGTCAATTTATGAGTACTATTTTGCAAGCTTGGAGTACTATGTTTCATGCAATGATGTTCACCACTTAAAATCTCACTTGGTCATTCATTATACATTATTTATAAAACTGTCATATCTTATGATAATTATTATAAAGTTTTAAGTTCATACAACTTTATTTGTTTTTAGAAACTTTAGTTTTACGTTCTCAATTGATGAAAAAAATAAAGTGAGTTAGTTTTTTTAATAACAATACAACATCTTAAGATCCTTCAAACTATTTATAAGTAATTTTAAATTTGATTGATCTTTATAAAGTATTAGGCTACCAACCTAAGTGGCGAGAAAGTTGTGTCGTCAACTAATATTTGTAGAGAAAAGATATATTATCTATTTAATACTTTTAAGATATGATTGTTTCTTTTTAATTTTTGTTCTTTATTTTTTAGTTAAATACCAAACATGCTCTTACGTTGTGTTTAATCGTATCTACTATTTTATATAAGTTTTACTCAACGCCCGCTGCAAAGCGCGGGAATACCTACTAGTTTATATAATAATGCAAATATGGATACTCACTGCAAAAGTACAAAGTATAATCAAAATTGCATTAGGCTAGTTTATCAACAGCCCAGGATAACAGAATCATGCGCACACTTGTGCTTGTGTGCACTTTCATTCTAAAGTAAGCATCAAATGGATCAATGTATCGGTAGGGATCCGTTCAGGGCCCAAAACTGGACTCGTTCTTATGAGATATAGTTTTCTTTTCTCAGATTCAAGTTCTCAGCACAGTATTCACTACAATAGGTAAAGATAACATGTTACATTGTAAAACAAAAACCAATAATCAACTTCAGTTTTTCCCAACGGTCCATTGTAGCCTCAGTAGACATCAATCTTACTATAACGGATTACCATATTAACAACAAAAGATGAATCAATCATACATGGCAAAAGTAAAAACAGAACTGAAATCAAATTTATAAACCCCTCTTAATATCTTCTCAATTCTCATTAATTAATACAGTAACAACCATACAACGATCATAATCCCAGACGAATTTCAGCAAGTGATGAATGCATCAAAAAAACCACAATCTGACCTAAATTTCAAAAGGAAATCTTACTGATACTGATGCGTTATCGCAGGAGGTGAGAGATCCATCGGCACTTGCTTTTGGAGACAGTATGAAGAAGAGAATGCCACAGATTACTGTTAATGGCGGAATCTTAGATGATGGATTACAACTACGATTACCCCTCTTCATATCCGTCGTTTCGCTGCGTGTTCTCCGTTGTTATGGATGTTTGAATTGAAATTGAAGATGAAATTGATGGTTAATTGATTGAATTGGGGTGTTATAGAGTGATTGTGAATAGAGAGAGAAGAGAAGTTAGATGTTCTTCCCTCTTTTTCCCTTACAGGAGTTCCACTCCGATTCAGTTTGGAGATTCACACGCACCCGTTGACGTCCGTTACTTATGTTCATTGTTTTTAAAACTGGACCGGACAGTGAACCGGACGCCCTATCAGACCGGTTCAACCAGTCGGACCGTATATAATAACCGGATAAAATTATAAGTATTTTTTATATATATATGTAAAAATTACAAAAAAGTAAAAATATATATTAAAAAACCGGTTCAACCGGTCCGGTTCCCGGTCCGACCACTGGTTCAACACTAAAACGGTTTTAAACACCGAACCGGACCGGATCGGAGTCCGGTTCCCGGTCCAACCGGTCGGACCGGCCGGTCCGGTCCGGTTTTCAAAACCATGCTTATGCTCTCTCTTAGCGGTGGTTATCGGTTCGAATCTCACCCAAGACAAAATGATTTGGGTTGAGTCTGAAGTTTTTCTAGTTGTAAGTTTCGCCCTGAGGAGGGTTATGACGTGGTTCCAGATAGAAAACATATAGATAGACCTTATTAAAATAACAACATATTCTCCAAAGTAAGTTCGTACAATTGTCGTGAAAAAAAATTATTATTTTTATAATAATGGTTTTTAAACTATAAACACAATGTGAGGCAAGTCATTAACAACCATTGTCATACCTTGTTCCCATCGACATAGTCAATACTTAATACTTTCTCAACTCCCACAACCACCGTCTTTCCACTTTGTCCTCACCACCACCAGCAAACACATCATCATAAACAACCATCACCACTTTATTGCTCTCACCACCAATTAAAGTCTTAATGCAACCATCATCACTGTAAAAAACCATTTACATGCATTTACTAAAAACATGAAATAACATATATGTAACAACTCATATCTAAAATAAAAATCTATAATAGGATTTGTTTGAATATCATAGAGCTAAGGTAAATCACCAAATGTTTTTGTTTTCTCCCATCCTACATTGTTCATGTAGTTACAAAAAAGAGACTATGAAGGCACTGTAATACTATAACATGAGGCATGTTGTGTCTCGGTATATTTGTTTCCTATTTGTTTTCAAACACTTATAGAAGTTGTTATAAATGGTTTACATGTTAAAAGTTTTAGATCGGGTTATGGACTAACAAGACTTTTTTAGTGATCAGCAAATGACAAATGTAAAATCAAAGTCAACTGTCTTACTAACAAATATAAATACTGTAATACCCCAAACCCTAATGTAATAGTTATAAATGCGTGAAAAAATGAAAATTTTATATATTGTCATACGAGTAAGATGACTATTCGAAAGATGACATGTGACGTCAAGAGTTTATTATTTCAAGAAAACGTCAAATAATAATAAAAAATTTAATTTTCGATCTTACTCCATTTTTAACAAAACTTAGGTCGACTCGTAGAGAAAAATGAATTCGTCCCGAGACGTAGTCAAAATTGTATAGAACACTACATTTTAGAAGTTATGAGACAAAAACGAAATAAGCAGCTAAATTAATTATAAGTAAGCGAACAAACAGGCTGTGTTAGATCTAGGAATGATAGATCTAGATCATTTTGTATAGGCTTAGTACTTGATTGATAATTGTAATGAATATTTGTAATTCATTATTATAATGTATGCATTATGTATATAGGTTAACCCATATATATGTGTTGATTTGTATGTATGATTGCAGGATCAAACATTAGACTTAGTCAATTTCAGATATGGACTTAAGTGTAAGATACATCTACGGATGAACAAATTTATTCTTCCGTAGATGTGCAATGCATGTGAGGAATTCATACTAAAGAACACCAATGCAGACAAGTCTAAAGAGATCAAAGATCCACGGATGAACAACAATACAAAGAAGACTTCCAAGTGAAGGCTCCTACGAAAAGCACACTCTTACGGAAGACAACTTTGCTACGGAAGACCAAACTCTTGTATTCAAATGATACAAGTAACCAAAGTCAACAAGTCAATCATGGATTCAAAGAGATTTGTTGTTTCCTTAACAGAAACATGCGTGCCTATAAATATGAGTCCTAGGTTTCACATCAAAGAACGAGCAATACGAGCAATAGACAGCGACCCAAGCAATAACAACCATCACATCAATTCACACAATCAAACACAAAACCCTAGCAGCCGTTACATCAATACATCATAAACCTCAACACGTTCGTAGCAATTATTGTTTATAGCATTTATTATTTATTTCATCTGTAATCATTAACAAGTTTTAATGAAATACTTTTAAATCAAATCTTGTTCGTTTATTTATTGTGTTGATATCATTGAGTTGTTTGTCGTTAATATTCATTGGGTTTGATTTTCAATAATTGATCAATTAAACAACGATTAATGATCATGGCTGATATTATGACAATACTAGGTAGTATAGATATCATTATGGGAGAAGTTGATCATTAAAATGATAATTGATACAACAAAAGTACAAGCTATCAATTCTTTTTATAGATTGGAATCCTTAATTCATATTAGATTAGTCTTAGTTAGTGATCCCGGCTTAGTGAGTCCTTTCTTTAGTGATGAACTGTTGGCGGCAGTCCTACATTTTGTCTCTGTGGACCGAGGAGAAAGGGGGCTCGGCGGGAAGAGGATTGTACTGTGAGAGAAGCAAGGAGGTCAACCTCTTTCAAATATACAACATGGATTCTGGCAATGCAATGTAGTTGAACTCTCATGTCGATCCGAACGAATCATCCTTCTGATAAAAAATGAGCAGTTCTAGTAAGATTTGTAATATGAATACCTTTACGTTTTGCAGAGATATAAGGTGCCATTTTAGGATTCCATTTCCTAGTACCATGGCCAAAATGAACTCCTGCTTCCATCATCTCTTCTAAATTAATGTTCCAATACTATTAAGTATTTTGATTTAAGTTCTTTTCTTTATAAGAGGTAGAATAGAATAACCCGGTTGAAACGTAATGATCATACGTCTCTAATGCATTGTCTGTCCCATAATAGGTCCCATTCTTTTAGCCTTTCCCCGAAGTCGATGACTATTCTCCTTTTACCTTTTATGATAAATCGGCTAAACTAACAAAAAATAAAAAAATGGCGTTGAAATCGATTTTTATTGACCAATCAGAATTGCCTCCCAGAATCTATAATTGCCTCAAAAGGTTCAACATATATACATTATTGGACCTTTTGAATAACAGTCAAGAAGATCTTATTTGCAGATGAAGAGATGTCAAAGGGGCTTCTTACTCCCCAAACAAATCCTCCTACATCTCTATATAAACACTGGTTTATCAAGAAGACGCAAGAAAAGCAGTTCATAATGAGAAGATTTTAATCTTCTTTACCATTTTATCATT
>CM046036.1:73933180-74080680 GCA_025215565.1 Flaveria ramosissima
AAGTTTTTTATAAACACTCCAGTAAAAAGAGAATCTCAGGTACTCGATACCCTTCTAGGTGTTGTTATTAGTTAATTTTGGAGCTCGAGTAGGAGGGCGAGTACGGAGACTATACATCAAAGTGCCGTAGATAGTTATATGGTATGTTCTCATTTAAGTTATCTCAAGTTAATTATTATTTATTTTAGTATTATTATTAGGATTAAAATTAGTATAGTATTTTAGGCGTTAGGGTTATTGTTAGGGTTGAGCTTTAGGTAATATATAGGCATGGACTAATCACTCATGCTTAAACAAGACAGCGTTAGCTAATATCTAACCATGATGATGACTAGTTAGTTGTATCTTCACCAAACCTAGGATTACTTAAACTGTATCAAGGCTTTGAGATATCACTGGATCGTACTAGTAATTGATTATCAACTATTGAGCAACTGTTAAACAGGTGAGTCATCATGACTGTTTTCAAAACTGTGATAATATACTCGTTAGGTCTGTACTAGTAATAATTATAATGCTTACAAATATACACGGGTCAATAAAGGTATACGAGATCTTGATATATGGGTTGTTGTAAGGATTCCTATAAGTCTGATGCAACCAACCAAAGTCTCTCTACATGCATGCACTAAAGAACAGAAGTAGAAATGCTTTGGAAGTTTTACACCTTGCACTAGAAATATTCTAAGTGTAAAATCTTCCAAAGCCAAGACCAACATCTTCCAAAGCCAAAAGTGAAGTCTTCCGAAGCTTTAAAGACAAAGTCTTCCGAAGCCAAAGAGTGAAGACAGATTTCTTCCGAAGACTTTTAGATACATGCTTTTATCTGATGTACTTTACCATAAAGCTGGACCATCTTTCCGCTGCAACTCTGTTCAGTCACTAACTTACATGAGTTGGTGAAAAGGTCCATGCTTTTGGTAACTGTACATTGAGGTCTTGAGTCTGAGCTTTCTACTTTATGTACTTTTATCTTTTTTGTAATATATTAGGATGTGAGCTATGGCATGTCATAGTCACTAGTCAAAAGGCAATCTACCTTTTGACTCTATATTTGATTTTGTTGTTGTCTAGTCTTATGTATCCAGCTGGCCTTCAAAGTATGGTCGGCTGTAGGATGTAGTATAAAGTATCTCAAGTACTTGTTACTTTCCATCTATGCTTTGTAACATTTGTAAAAGAACTTAAGAAGCAATATACAACATTCTTGAAAACCAAATACTTATGTTGTTAGCTATCTTGTTCTCTCTCATTTTTTACTTGTGTTCTTGGCATCTTTCACATAAGTTACCAGTTCCCTATTTGATCTTTTAGTGTTCTAAGGAACTCTCCAAATCGTGTTGTTGTGTTGTAAGTGCATACTCTTCACCGGTCCTGCATTTTGTACCAGAGCAACCTGGTTGTGATATAAGATCTCACCATCTTAAGATCCCTCACACACATAAAATATTTAACAACTCAAATGGCAACCATTACCTAAGCTGATATGGGAACTGGGACTATGACAAAGTCTCCACTGATCACTCTTAAAGACTTTGATACTTGGTGTCAAAGAATGGAAGGCTTCATCAAGTCTCAAGACTCCAGGATGTGGGACTCTGTTGTTGAAGGACCTTACATACCAAGCACCACTTCTGCTACTGGTGGTGGTATGATTCTAAAGGTTGTGACTCATTGATCAGAAAGCCATGACAACCCTTCAAACTGCTCTTCCAAACTCCATCTACAGAGGCTTCAAGAAGTGCAAAACTGCCAAGCAACTATAGGAAGCACTGAAGCTTATGTATGAGGGGTCCAATGAAGCAAAGGAGAACAAGAAGTATCTCCTGAAGCAGCAGTTTGAAAGCTTCACCTCTAAGGTAGGCGAAACCATGACTCAACAATACTTCAGGTGTGTTGAGATTGTGGATACTCTAATGGATGTTGGAGTAACTCTTGAGAACATGGACATTGTAAGGAAGTTTATGTCCTCTCTTCCTAGACAATGGACACACTATTGTGTTGTCATCAAGAGGACTGAGAACCTTAAGACTCTTACTCTCACAGAGTTGTATGGTATTCTTAGTGGCTACCAGATGGAGGTGAATATTCAAACCTCATCTGGTAACTCTAGCAATCAACTGAGTTCAGCCCTCCATGTGGTTGAAAGGGAAAGCATTGAATCACAACATTATCTTATATGCTACCCTGACAACTCATAAAAGGGTCCTTTCATCACCTTCCGAGAGACTCCAAGAGAAAGCTACACTCAAGGAAGTCCTTTCTAAGAGAAAGCTACACCTTCCAAGACAACTGTAACCAGATGGGACACTTTTCAAGGGAGTGTAAAGCACCAAGGACAAATGATGGCCAAACACAATCCAAACCAAACTACACTGAGAGAGCTCCCTAGAATAAGAAGCCAAAGTAGCAAGCTGCAGTTGCTGTTACAGAACGAGGCTTTGACTGGAGCTTTCAGGTGGAAGATGCATCTCCAAACCAAACACTCATGGCAGACCATGATGAAGCCAAGGTATTGGAACATCTTTGTACTCTTGAATGTATTGCTAAAGTTAATAGATACAGGTCCTATAACTTAGAAATGAGATCTGATCTTGAGTCCTTAAACATCTTAAAAGCTAATTTTAAGAGAGCTGAAAATGATTATAAAATAAAGATATAGGACTTAGATAAAACCATTTCAACTCTTAAACATGAGCACACAAACTACAGGACTCAGATCAAAGATCTCATTAGTAAGTTAACTGAATGTCAGGCTGAGCTTGTGATCAGCAAAGCCAAGGCAGAAAAATGTGTTCTTGAAGAAGAACCTTCAAGAACATAATATCCTCATCCTTGCATGCAAAAGTTTGTTATCAAAATAAGCAGGGACTGGGATCTAGTGAGATAGCTCATCCACACACAATCTTGTCTGTAAGATCTCCTAGGTGTGGAACTTGTGAAGATGAGCTTCCCCTCATAGACCCTTTGAGTAAAGAGGATGAAGAGGATTTGAAATGGTTAAGGCTGAAGACACCAACTTGAACTCCATCAAAAAGAGTTCTAGTTTATGTCCAAATCATCCTATCATCAAGAAGAAGGCCGATCAGTTGTTTACCACTACTGTACAACCTTAACCATCCAGCTCCAAAGGTAATTGTATCCCCACAAGAATTGCCACAACATCTGCGAAGATGAAGATGGAGAAGGAAAGTGATCAAGTTCAGTCTTGTTCACAAAAGAAAACTCCTAGAAGGAAGAAAATGGACTGTGTGATGTGTAGGAGTACCTCTCATCTTGCTAAGGATTGTGTTTACAATCCACAGAGTACTCTCCACATGACCAAGAAAGAAACTTCTAAGAGTTTGGAGAAGAAGAAGCAAGCTTCAGAAGGAAAATCTCTTTCCTTCGGAAGCTCCAAAATGAAGAAGAAGACAAGTGGAAAATTGCCTTCGGAAGAAAATTTGGTCTCCGAAGAAAGGAATACTTCCGAAGGAAAGCAAGATCTTCCGAAGGTCTAGTCATCAAAACTTCCGAAGTCAACAAAACTTCCGAAGTGTTAAAGGTCAAGTCTAAGCTTCCAAATGTGGTGTGGAAGACAATAAAAGACCAAGTGGCTGAAAGTTCTTCATCAACTTCAGCAAATGATCCTTCTAGCATGACTATAGGATCAGTTACTGTTACATTGTCTTCAACTTCTTTTGATGAGCCCAAGACCAATGAGGCTTGGGTTTCCAAATGTAACTAACCATCTTTTTTGTGCAGGAACAACTCAAGACAAACAGAAATGTATGGATCATTGACAGTGGCTGTTCCAGGCACATGACAGGCAATAGGTCACTACTCTAAAAGTTTGAAAGAATTGATGGAGGACCAGTTGCTTTTGAAGGAGATGAAAGAGGTTACATTACAGGAAGGGGCAATGTCACAAATGGTAAGTTCAACATTGAGAAGGTAAACTTTGTCAAGGAGCTTGGGTACAATCTTCTGAGTGTATCCCAATTTTGTGATCAGAGTCATAACATGCCCTTTACTGAGCATGAGTGCATTGTTCTCAAGGCTGGGGTGGTCATTCCTCATGAGCACATCCTGCTCAAAGCTCCCAGGAAAGGAAACATGTACAAGATGGATTTGCAAGAAACATCTCCCTCAGGAGAAGTTTCATGCTTTCTATCTAAAGCAAATAGTGATGAGTCTTTCCTCTAGCATAAAAGAATGTGTAATGTAAACTTTAAAATTATGAATAAATTAATTAAGAATGATTTGGTAACTGGAATACTAAAGAAAGAGTTTACAAGTGACGACCACTGTGTTGCATGCCTGAAGGGGAAGCAACACAAGGTATCTCACAAGCCAAAGGAAATTAATTCCATCACTAATCCACTACACTTATTACATATGGATCTCTTTGGTCCCACCAGTGTAACGAGTCTAGGAAGGACCTCTTATTGTTTGGAAATCATAGATGACTTTACAAGATTCACTTGGGTCTTTTTCCTTAGAACTAAGGATGAGACCCCTGAGATTCTAAAGAATTTCATCTTAAAGATTGAGAATCATTTTGATCACAAGGTCAAAACCATAAGATGTGATCAAAGAACTGAATTCAAGAATCAAATCCTTGAAACATTTTGTGATGAAAATAGTACTACAAGACAATATAGTACTCCCAGGACTCCTCAGCAAAACGGTGTTGCTGAGAGGAGAAACAGGACACTAATTGAAGATGCAAGAACTATGTTGTCTGACTCTAAACTGCCCATCACCTTCTGGGCAGAGGCAGTGAACACTGCTTGCTATATGCAAAACAGAGTTTTAGTAGTTAAGACACATGGTAAGACTCCTTATGAACTTTGGCACAAGAGGAAACCTTTCATTGGTTTTCTCAAGTCATTTAGATGTCCTTGCACCATCTTGAATACCAAAGATCAAATTACCAAGTTTGCTGAGAAATCAGATGATGGACATTTTATTTAATACTCTTCTTAAGCTAAAGCTTATAGAGTATACAATCTCAGAACTAGAGTAGTTGATGAGTTATCCAATGTGACTTTCAATGAGCACACTCACAGTGTGAAAGGTTTTGGTCCGGATTGGCTATTTGATCTTGATTTAGTTACCAACTGTTTTAAGAAATCTAGTGAGCATGTTTCAGAGTCCACATATATACTACCTACAAGTGATCCTGACCCAAGATTTGAGCTAAGAAGACATTCGAGTTACACATCTTCAGCTCCAGTGGTAACTAATCCTACAAATAAAGTTTCTACCAGCACATCAATGACAAATCCTGCTAATACTTCTGGGGTGCCATCAAATTCCAGCTTAGAGGCACAAAACTCAGATGAAGAAGCTTCAAATGTTGGAGAAAATGGTGGTGGTGAAAATGATCAGGAATTTCTTGATGCTGATAACCACTCCATTGAAGACAACATCAATGATGTCACACACTCATTGGATCAAGTCAATCTTGATAAGTGTGCTGATATGGAGGGTGAATCCTCTTTGCCAGATCAGAATTTCTCAAATTTAGATCTGTCTAAGCAACTTGCTGTGATCCCTCAACTAAGGATCTACAAGTCTCACCCCACCACAAACATCATTGGAGATGTTGATTCAGGGGTGAGAACAAGAGGACAAACCCATGATGCAAATGTTTGTCTTCACTCTTGTATCTTGTCCCAGATAGAGCCAAAGAAGATTGATGAGGCTCTAAAGGATGGAAGTTGGGTTAAAGCTATGCAAGAGGAGCTACTTCAATTCAAAAGACAAAAGGTTTGGAACCTATGTCCTCTTCCTCAAGGGAAGACTACCATAGGAACCAAATGGGTGTTCAGGAATAAAAAGGATGATAGTGGACTTGTCATCAAGAACAAGGCAAGACTAGTTGTTCAAGGATATACTCAAGAAGAAGGAATCGACTACACAGATGTTTTTGCTCCTGTAGCAAGACTTGAAGCTGTTAGGATATTGCTAGCTTTTGCTGCATCCAAGAACTTCAAGGTCTACCAACTTGATGTCAAGTGTGATTTTCTCTATGGGATTATTGATGAAGAGGTGTATGTCAGACAACCACCTGGGTTTGTAGATCCTGATCATCCTGATTATGTCTGCAGGCTTGATAAAGCTCTTTATGGGCTGCACCAAGCACCAAGGAAGTGGTATGAGACTCTATCTTAGTATCTCTGTCAGCATGGATACAAAAGGGGTACTATTGATGGAACTCTCTTCATCAAAGGAACATGAAATGACATAATGCTAGTTCAGGTTATGTAGATGACATTATTTTTGGGTCAACTAATCCAAAGCTCTACGAAGATTTTGAGAAGCTGATGAAGGACAGGTTTGAAATGAGTGCCATGGGGGAACTCAATTTCTTTCTAGGAATTTAAGTGAAGCAAGTTGAAAATGGCATCCTCATAAGTCAGTCAAAGTATGTACAAGACATACTTAAAAGGTTCAACATGACTGATTGTAAGGTTGCTAAGACATCCATAGCCAGAAACCACTCCCTTGGACCTGATCTTGAGGGGGAGTGTGTTGATGAGCATCTCTACAGGGCAATGATTGGGTCTTTTATGTACCTCACAACTAGCAGGCCTGATATTATGTTTGCTACAAGTATTTGTGCAAGATATCAAGTCAACCCCAAGATGTCATACCTAATCACTATCAAAATAGTTTTGAGATATCTCAAAGGTGCTCCATCACTTGGCCTTTGGTATCCAAAGAATTCTGACTTCAATCTGTATACTTATATAGATAGTGACTATGGTGGTTGCAATATGACTGCAAAGTCTACATCAGGGGGATGTCAGTTTCTTGGTGGAAGGATAGAATATTGTCAATGTATAAAACAATCCTGTGTGTCTGCATCAATTGCCGAGGCTGAATACATTGCTTCTGCAAGCTGCTGTGCTCAAGTGCTTTGGATTCAAAACCAGATGCTGGACCATGGATTCAACTTCAAGGAGACTCCCATCCACATAGATAACAACAGTGCTATCTCAATCACAGAAAACCCAGTGCAACACTCAAGGACAAAGCACATCTATATCAGGTATCATTTGATGAGAGATAACTTTGAAAAGGGATAAATCAAACTAGTCAAAGTTAACACAAATGAACAATATGCTGATCTATTCACCAAAGTTTGATGAACAAAGATTTAAATATCGTGTATCAGCTATTGGGATGATTAACTTTGAATAGATTTTCTTAAAACTTAATCATATTATTTCTAAAACCTGTGTGTCCTAAGTTGTCTATTTAATCACCTTCATAAGCTCTTGTTCTCTATGGAAGAAAAAAATCTTTTCAAAAGACATTCCTTAGATTTTTAAAAATTTTGATCTCTTTATCCTTCGAAAGATTTAAAATTACCTTCGGAAGAACTTATGTCTTAGTAAGCAAATAACTACTTCAGTGATTTTACCTTTGGAAGAAATCTCTGAAATATCTTCCGAAGCTTAAAATCAACTTAAGCACTTTTATGTTTAAAAGAACAATTTTCTTCCGAAAGCAATTTACCTTCGGAAGTTTTCATTCGTTTTAGAATAAAAACTTTGAGTATTAGATTTTGTTGATACACATGTCCCTAGTTTATGTGCTTAATGTAAAAATCTAGCATGGCTTACATATGTGTAATGAAACAATGTAATAATATATGATATGTGTTTTGATGTTTACTTATATCTTATTCATACATATAAACTTATTATATAGGTTTGAAGTTGTTATATGATGATTCATGCTAATGGACCATACTTATGGACCATACGCATGAATACATCATGCTAATGAACTAGTCGCACGACTGAACCAGACGACTGGATCAGTCGTACAAGTGAGACATGAGATTGACTCAGTCGCATGACTAAACTTTCAGTTGTGCGTATGAATCAGTCGCATGGGTCAGACGCACGACTGAACCATGCTAATGGTTCAGTCGCACTAATGAAGACTGCAAACCTATAAATACCATTTAATTCGTGGAAAAACGTGACTTTTGACACATACTCATAACCTAGCTGTCCAAAGCGTCCAGAAAGCCTATTCCAAGTTCATAGTTTTCATCTGATCTTTTCCTACTCGTTCTTAACGTTTCTTTAATCATTAGATTGATCGGGATTGCGTTCTCACTGATTGGTTCGCCAATCAAATTGAATATTGTCGGTGATTGCAAAGCTTGTTATTGGGTATAACCCGACTTGGATCATGACATACTAACCGCATCAATGTTCTATGTGTCTTGGGCATATAGAATCCAACAAACTCCCACTTGCACAAGATTCATAGAAGATTGATGCAAGCAGTAAATACCGCCTAACAACGGTTTACTACCCTTAATACACATGACTTATAGCCATTCAATAACATCATCCCATTCAAGTATCCTACTTGAAATGATTTAGGTGAATTAATCATCTATCCTTTTGTTACAGGTGTCATGTTAAATCCAAGGATACAGAGTGATCATTCCTTGTTGATTTAACTTATCCAGACCTTAGACATCTAACTCTCAATGAATAAGAGGAACAAATCCCATCTTGACTACATACGTTTCTCACAATCACCTTGTGTCACACCTGAACATAGTCCCATGTACTGTCCATTATTTCAGCACAACGGATAACCAGATCAAGATATGACACTTGGTGAATATCAAAACCCAATATGTATCTCAGGTCTGAGGATACCAAATGATATTCGCCTTTACTTAAATTTACTTATGATCAATCAATAAGATTCCATGTAGTAAAATTTGAGATGCGGGTTAGTCCAATATTTGTATCCCACAAATATCTATGAACCTTGGTAGCAACCCATTGCTCTATATTCATCCTTATGAATATCAACCAATCCAAGTTCATAATAATCTTACCCTCACACTTGTTCCCACAAGTCTGAACGACTACGGACATTTAGAGTAAACAATTTACTCATGGATTAAACATGCTAAATTGGAACATTAATTGAAACATTATAAACAAATAATTTTATTCAAATAATAAAAGGTTCCACATATCCAAATACAAAATTACAGATCAAATCCAATCACTAAAATATCGAAGTCCCATGGCACAAGTATGACCTTCATGCTTTGCCTTTTCAAGGAGCTTCGTGAGAGGATCCGCAATGTTTTGATCCGTGTGAACTTTGCGAATACATATCTTTCCCTTTTCAACATCATCTCGTATGTAGTTGAATCTCCGCTCAATGTGCCTAGTCTTTTGATGAGCACGAGGTTCCTTGATTTGGGCAATCGCACCCTCGTTATGACAAAAGATCTCTAGGGGGTCCTGAATGGAGGGGACAACCCCTAGATCGGCAATGAATTTCTTCAACCATGCAGCTTCTTGAGCTGCCAATGAGGCGGCGACGTATTCTGATTCTGTAGTTGATAGAGCCACCACATCCTGTTTGGAGCTCTTCCAAGAGACCGCTCCTCCATTCAGAATGAAAATATATCCCGATTGTGACCGTGAATCATCACGATCGGTTTGGAAACTCGCATTCGTGTAACCTTTTACAACGAGTTCCTCATCACCAGATCCATAGATTAGGAACATATCTTTTGTCCTCCTTAGGTACTTAAGTATGTTCTTAACAGCTATCCAATGACTGTTTCAAGGATTTTGCTGGTATCGGCTTGTCATGCTTAAGGCGCATGACACGTCCGGTCGAGTGCATATCATCGCATACATGATGGATCCAATAGCAGATGTGTATGGGATTGCCTTCATTTTATCTTTCTCATCCTTTGAGCTAGGACATTGAGTCGTACTCAATATCGTTCCTCTTTGAATAGGTACCGTACCTTTCTTAGAGTTCTCCATCTTGAACCTTTTCAAGATTTTATCAATGTATGCACTTTGATTTAAACCAATCAACCGCCTTGATCTATCCATATAGATCTTTATTCCCAGAATATAGGCGGCCTCACCAAGATCTTTGATGGAAAAACAACTTCCAAGCCAGGTTTTTACACCTTCCAAGGTTGGAATGTCATTTCCAAATAGTAGTATGTCATCAAAATATAATACTAGGAAAGTGATGATGCTCCCACTAGCTTTCTTATATACACAAGCTTCATCAGCATTCTTGATGAATCCAAATTTGATTACTTCTTCATCAAAACGGTGAATCCAACTTCTCGATGCTTGTTTCAATCCATAGATTGATTTCTTTAACTTGCATACTTTATCAGGATGTTTTGGATCGACAAAACCTTCAGGCTGAACCGTATAGACATCTTCCTCAAGATATCCATTTAGGAAAGCGGTTTTGACATCCATTTGCCAAATCTCATAATCATAATGAGCAGCTATGGCAAACAATATCCTAATAGATTTTAGCATCGCAACAGGTGAAAAAGTTTCATCATAGTCAACCCCTTGAGTTTGAGTGAAACCTTTTGCTACAAGTCTAGCTTTATAAGTATCCAAGTTTCCATGCATATCGGTTTTCTTCTTGAAAACCCACTTACTTCCAACTACTTTGGAGTTAAGAGGTGGTACAACCAAGTCCCATACTTGATTGTCATACATGGATTTCATCTCAGCGTTCATGGCTTCAAGCCATTTGTCACAATCCAAATTGGACATTGCATCACGATAGGTGGTTGGTTCATCGGAATCTACCACATAGCATCCATCAACGAAAAATCCATATCTTTCAGGTGGATTACTAATTCTACCAGATCTGCAAACGTTTTGTGTATATTGATCAACCACTTGATCATCCTCAACATCCTCATGCTGAGTGCTAGTTTCAACCAAACGTGCATCGGGTTGTGGTTCTTGATCCTCCTCAAGATCCACTGTTCTACTACTAGTTCCTTCCATAAGAAACTTTGCTTCTAAGAACTCATCCTTTCTGGCAACAAACACCTTTTGTTCCAGTGGATCATAGAAATAATATCCCATAGAATCTCTAGGATATCCAACAAAGATACACTTGGTGTATCGAACTTCCAATTTGTTTGGGGTGGGAGTCTTAACATAAGCCTCACAACCCCAGACCCTTAAGTATGATAGGGATGGAACTCTTCCATGCCATATCTCAAAGGGTGTCCTTTCCACCTTTTTGGTTGGGGCCATATTTAGAATACGGGCCGCGGAGAGCAAAGCGAAACCCCAAAATGATAGAGGCAATGTGCTTCTAGCCATCATAGATCGGACCATATCCAATAAGGTTCAATTCCTCCTCTCAGACACACCATTATGTTGTGGTGTTCCAGGTGGAGTGAGTTGTGAGACAATCCCACAACTCCTAAGATGATCTTGAAAAGCATCACTTAGGTATTCACCTCCTCTATCGGTGCGGAGAACTTTAATCGACTTGTTGAGTTGATTTTGTACTTCATTTTGAAAGATTTTGAACATTTCAAAAGCTTCATCTTTGTGTCTTAATAGGTACATATACCCATAGCGACTATAATCGTCGGTAAAGGTAATGAAGTATCTTTCACCATTCCTAGTCATTGGCTTAAAAGGACCACATACATCGGAATGTATGATTCCTAATAAATCTTTTGCCCTTTCGGCTTTGCCACTAAAAGGTTCCTTAGTCATTTTACCTTGTAAACAAGACTCACACACATCAAATGAATCACATTCACTTGTTTTTAAAAGACCATTCTTTTGTAGTGTTTGAATTCTTTTCTTGTTTATATGACCAAGACGACAATGCCAAAGATAGGTATCACTCAAATCCAACTTGAGTTTCTTGGTGCTAGTTTGGTACAATGAACTATTTAAAGTATTTTCATGAACCAATTCATAAATACCATTAATGGGAATAGCTTTAAAGTAGAACATATCATTTAAAGAAACATGAATATCTTTTTCAACAAATGATAATACATATCCAAATTGTTTTAATAGGGCTACAGAAATAATATTCCTAGTCAAACTAGGAGCATACAAAACATTGTTCAAAATTACTTCCAAACCATTTGGAAGTTTCAAGATGTAGTCACCACGGGCTTCAACTTGAACTTTAGCACCATTGCCCATGTAGAGGCTAACATCCTCTTTGTTGAAGTTACTGCTTCTTTTGAACCCCTGCAACAAATTGCAAATGTGAGTTCCACATCGGGTATCTAATACCCATGTGTTAGAGGATGTCATGTTTAAATCAATATGGATCATGTATATTGTACCTGAGGTCTGCCCGGCATCCCTCTTTGCTTTCAACTCTTGGAGATGGACGGGACAATTCCTTGCCCAATGTCCAATCTCCCCACACTTGAAGCATAGGTCATTGGAAGCAACCTTTTGCTTCTTCTCTTGTGGTTTGGGTGGCACCCTTACCACCCCTTTCCCTTTTCCCCATACGGGTCCCTTGCCCTTGGCAACCTTTGCCTTGGGTGTGGGATGAGGCCTTTTCTTGTTCCCACCTTCATTGATGGTGAGAACGGGTAAAACCCTTTTACCCATGGCCGCCTCGGCCGTTTTGAGCATTGAGTGAAGCTCACCAATGCTTTTGTCCCAAGAATTCATGTTGTAGTTCAACACGAATGTCTCGAACTTTTTGGTAAGGCCATTGAGGATCAAATCTGTGGCCAATTCCTTCGAGACAGGACAATTAAGCCTTTCGAGGCGGTCAATGTGGCTTTTCATCTTAAGTACATAAGATGAAACCGATTGGTTGTCGTCCATACGACATGCATGGAGTGCTCGAACCGTTTCGAAGCGCTCAACCCTCGCTTGCTGTTGGAACGTTTCCTTCAGCTGGGTTATCATGTCATAAGCTCCGTGATGTTCATACTCCTTTTGGAGATCCGGAGTCATGCTCGCCAGCATGAGACAAGACACTTGGACCGAGTCCTCAGTGTATTTTAACCAATCGTTAAAGGCCTCCTCATCATCCTCAGCAGGTTGATCAGGGATAGGGTCGTCTAAAACGTATGATCGTTTCTCATGCTTGAGAACGATTCTCAAGTTTCGATACCAATCAATAAAATTGTTATGATTTAGACGTTCCTTTTGGAGAATCGCTCGTAAAGATTGGGCGGACACGGATGAGTTATCATGATTATCATTATTGGAGGCCATCTACAAAATTTAACAAAGATCTATTTTAGTATTTTTGATATTGTTATTTTAATAATAAATACCTTTTATGGCCATTTTCATAATAAAATCTAGAATCCAACATTTCATTTAAATTGTGGTTAGGTGACCTTTATCCCACGATTTAAATTAATAAGGTGGTCAACGATTGACGATTGCAACCATTTGCAACTTCTAGAGATATGGGATCGACTTGAAACATCATATGTAAAGTCGGCATGTTAATCCCATCAACACCATTTGGAAACCACATCGTAGGTGATCCATTTGACATGGTTTGCAAATCAAGACACCCTACTTACATCCACGTGTGAGTTTGCCAAAATAGGTGGTTAGGTGACCTTTATCCCCACAAATAAGGCATTCTCACCTCAAATCACAAGTTCCCTCAAAATGGTTAGGTGACCTTTATCCCACTAAGAGTTCCCAAGTGACTCAAGTGTTGTGTAAAAGGATGGTGTTGATCTCGTTTTAAAATATTAGAGATTTCATAATTTAAGTTTTAGAAAACTCTATGTACTTGTATTTGCATGCTTTCAAATACAAGATACCCTATGGTCCTTTGATTAAAACCTATTTTAATCTTTAAATCATTAAATCATTTTAATAACCATTTATTGCCTTTTAATGATTAAGAACCATTTTTAGTTTGTTAAGATCATAGAAAGGTTTGTTAAAGCAAATATCACATACATGCCATCAACCACAATAATATAAACAAAACAACATAGCATATGTGCATAACCATAGCATCTAAAGTGGTCCACACTTGTTTGCCATCACAAGTGTGGTCCATAGGCATTCCTAAGGGTCATAACAAAACACATAGAAAGCTTCCAAAAGCCTCCCACTTGAAACCGCATCCAAAATGCTCCATGTTTCTCCTTTGTGCTTCCAATGCATACGTCTTCATATTACAAGATATAAAGTCCTAATACAAGATATCTAGTAAAATGAAAATGCACCTAATCTATTATTACATCCCAATGAATAAATAGATAAATTACATTTTAAACAAAGCACAAATAAATAAATATACAACCCCATTGAATAAACAAATACAACCATTGCAATCATCCAAACAACACAAGGCCAAAGGCTAGGTTATGCACCAATATTAACTTTCATCATACCATCCAAAATAACAATGAATCCCCTCTAAAACTCACGAACTTTCAGCCAACATAAACTGAAATTTCGGGTTTTAAACATTGTCCAAACAACATACATATCAACATACATATCTTTCAAGGTTTAATCACAAGCATGTGTAATATAACCTTGAAAGTTTGGGGATTCAACATACAAGAATATTGCAGCCCTTAAAAGGGTAATAAAGTCCCATAAAACGATTTTTAAAGGACAAGAACAAGCAAGCTATCCACATAACCGGCTCTTGATGCCATTGAAGGGTTTGTTAGAACATAAAACCAAAGTTTAACCTCTTAAACTTTCTGAAAAATGCAGCGGATAAATATATTTTAAAACATGATTATAAAGCTGAAATTTCATGTTTTATGGTGACATATATATGTATAAAACAAACCCATAACAAAAGGATCTTTATATGTGAATAAGCAAGCTATGAACATATGTAAATGTACATAAAATCACAGCTACAATGAGCTGTGAAAAACCACCTTTCAGCAGCTTGAAACTCGACCAAAAAGGGGAATATAGATGCTCAAAACTCGGCCAAGGCTCCAAGGAAAGGACCCCTCAAGCTTGTATACCCCAAGCTAACTTGCAAACACCTCTTCTTGCTAGGGAGATGAACACCAAAATTACTCCAATGCCTCTCCAAAAGCTGCTGGAAATCGAGAGTTTTGAGAGAGAGATAGGAGTTTCTAAGTTGTTTTTGCATGTGAAAAGAGATAGTGGTCTTAAGTGTGGGACTAGTAATAAAGAGGTGTAGATTAAAAGAAGGTAAAATGACCTCTCATAGGAGAGGGGGGGCGGCCGAAATGGGGTCTTCAAAGGGTTTTCCCCCCAAAAACTAATTAAACAATTTTATAAAACTAGTCCCTTATAAGTTGTACAATTAACTTTTAATTGTATAACTTATACACTCTTTTATTATTTAATGTTATCTAACTAACTTAAATAACACTAAGTAATATTTTTTGAACAAAATATCCTAATAAGTTGTTCCATCTCATATGCAACTTATTTAGAAAACCCATTTTCTAAATTTGGTGTTATTATTTAGTTGCATGATCATATCATTAATTGAATAATTGTCGGTGATTGCAAAGCTTGTTATTAGGTATAACCCGACTTGGATCATGACATACTAACCGCATCAATGTTCTATGTGTCTTGGGCATATAGAATCCAACAAGTATTCCGTACGTACACGGTCCTGACAAGTGGTATCAGAGCTTTGGCTCTTGATTTTGCGTGTGATTCGATTAGTCTCGGTGTAAAAATCACGTTTTTCATCCAAAGGAGTCACCTTTTTGAGTAAAACAGTGTTTTCGACGTCTCCAAGTCTCAAAGTTTACGTTTTTCGGCATACGGCAGATTAGGGTTCTTGAAAAATCGTGTTTTTGTGTCAAAGTGTCAAAAACCTTCGATTTTGCAAAAACAGCAGCCTTCAGTCGCACGATTAGCTTAATCGCACGACTGAACTCAATCGCTCATCCCATTCGCACGATTGAACTCAGTCGCTCACTCATTCGTACGACTGAACAACCCCATTCGCTCGTCTCCAATCGCACACTCCATACACACAACTGAATCCAATCACACGATTGAATTCATTCGCACACTTCAATCGCATATCTCATCCGCACGACTGAACAACTCCAGTCGTTTGAGTCCATTCGTCCATTTCAAACCACGACTGAATCCAATTGCACGATTGAATTCATTCACACGAGTGATCCATACGTATAGTCCATTCGCACGAGTGAGCCAGTCTAGTTATAAAGTTCAAAGGTTAAAGAGATGGAAGATCAGTTCTCTGCTTTTACTACTGGAAGGGACTCTCGCATCCAGAACCTTCTGCTTCTGGAAAATGAAATTGGAATCACAATAAACCACCAAAACTTATAACGTTAGATGATTATCCACAATGGAGACAGAGGTTCGAGATCTATCTAAATGGAGTTGATCCCAATCTTTGGGAATCCATTGAGACAGGTTATAGTATGCCAGTCGGTGCTGATGGTGTTAAGCTAACTTTGGGAGGTATGACTGACAACCAGAAAGTTAAGTACAATGCTGAAAAGAAGGTGTATGCCCTGTTGACTCAGTCAATACCGAAAGACATCTTTCATCAGTTTTCTGAGAACAAACAGATGAAAAGTTATAGGAAGCTTTGGAGAAAAGATATGATGGGAATGCAACATTAAAGGCTTTGAAGGCAAAGGCTCTCAAGAAGGAGTTTGATAACTTCTCCTCAATAGGGAAAGAAAGCTTGGACGATATTATCGACAGATTCTACCATCTGATGAGTGAGCTGCACACTCATGGGGTAACAACGTCTTTGGAAGATAAAGTGTCAAGTTTTGCAGATGGTTTGCCGGAGAAATAGGACTCATTGTGTCTAATCTGAGACAGAACAATATTCTTGATGTTGGGGTTTGTTAGAACACAAGACATAGTTTAACCACTTAAACTTTGTAAAACGCAGCAGAAGTTTAACATTATTACATTGTTTGTAAGCTGAAAATATCATGTTCTATTTGATGTTTTAAAGTGTAAACAAACCCAAGAACAAAAGGGATCTTTTGTATGTGAATAAACATGCTATGTATACATAAAACAACATAATATGACAACCACAAAGGGCTGCCATATCTACCTTTCAGCAGCTCTAAAACCGACCAAAGAAAAGAGGAAAAGGATGCTGAAAATCGGCCAAGACTTCAAGATAGGAGCCCTCAAGCTTGTATACCCCAAGCCTCCTTGCAAAGCACCTTCTTGTTAGGAAGATTCAACACCAAAAACCACACAAAATAGCTCTCAAAAGCTCCTAATGCTGCTGCTCCTGGCCGTAGCTTTTAGAGGAAGAGAGAGAGTTTCTTTTGGATGTTCTTGCATGTATGGAGAGGAGGGAATGAGGAGTGCAAGACTAGTTTAAGTTATGTGTGTTTTCAAGACAACAATGGTCCAATGACAATTAAGGGGGGGCGGCCAAAAGTTTTTAAAAACCAAAGTTTCCCACTTAAAACTTGAACACACACACAATATTAAAACTAGTCTTTTGTCACACATTAATAAGTCATCTACTAGACTTATTTAAAATGTGACATATGTCTTCTTTAATTAAACAATTTAATTAAAGTACACTCATATGTTATTAATGTTATTTAAACCCTTTTAAATAACAAAAAAATAACAATAAACTCATTAACAAATTATCCTTATAATTTGTTCCATCTCATATGCAACTTATTTAGAAAACCCATTTTCTAAATTTGGTGTAAATATTTAATTGCATGATCATATCATCAATTAAATATTAATTGGTGTTTGCTAAGCTTGTCATTGGTATAACCCGACTTGGATCATAACGTACTAACCACATCAATATTCTAAGTGTCTTGGGCACATAGAATCCTACAATCTCCCACTTGCCCAAGATTCATAGAAGATTGATGCAAGCAGTAAATACCGCCTAACAACGGTTTACTACCCTTAATACGCATGACTTATAGCCATTCAATAACATCATCCATTTCAAGTACCCTACTTGAAATGATTTAGGTGAATCAATCATTTATCCTTTTGTTACAGATGTCATGTTAAATCCAAGGACACCGAGTGATCATTCCTTGTTGATTTAACTTAATCAGGCCTTAGACATCTTGCTCTCAACGAATAAGAGGAACAAATTCCATCTTGACTACATACGTTTCTCACAAACACCTCGTGTCATACCTGAACATACCCTTATGTGCTGTCCACTATTTCAGGACAGCGAAGAATAAGTTCAAGGTATAATACTTGGTGAATATCAAAACCCAATATGTATCTCAGGTCGGAGGATACCAAATGATATTCGCCTTTACTCAAATTTACTTATGATCAATCAATAAGATTCCATGTAGTAAAATTTGAGATGCGGGTTAGTCCAATATTTGTATCCCACAAATATCTATGAACCTTGGTAGCAACCCATTGCTCTATATTCATCCTTTTGAATATCAACCAATCCAAGTTCATAATAATCTTACCCTCACACTTGTTCCCACAAGTATGAACGACTACGGACATTTAGAGTAAACAATTTACTCATGGATTAAACATGCTAAATTGGAACATTAATTGAAACCTTATAACCAAATAGTTTTATTCAAATAATAATGTCACACCCCGGCCCAGGTAGGGTAGGACGTCACAGACTAGCAACAACATATGGCAGCGGAAACAAACCATTACAAGAGCTCAAAGGAGAGAATATCACATGGCTTTAATGTTTTTAAAAAGATAGCGGGGCTAGAAACAAATCAAGCCCCCAAATGGGTTTTACAATCATCCATAAAATGAATTGTACTTGTTCAACACAAATATAAAATTGTTCAAATGATTCATTAAGGAAATATGCCAATGCCATGGTCACGGGATAAGTCTAGGTCTTCGCAACAGCTAGGATCTCTTCATACATTACCTGAAACATGCTCAAAAGAAAATTATGTCAACTAAAAAGTTGGTGAATTCAAGTGCTTAAAGTTTAAAAACAAAAAGACTTATCAAATCCTTCTTTGATTAAAAGAAAATAATCATTGTTTATCATCGTGGGAGAAATCATAATCAACCCTGCACTCAGTCCCGGTTGGCCTCTTCTAAAGTTGTGTTTAACCGGATATTCCCGAAGGAAGAACTGAGCCCCAAACCAGTGAACCCTACCTGCCCGGATGGTTCACCATAGTTTCTTAACAAAACCTGTTACATGCCACAAACGACCCCTTAGGATCTCAGTGGGGTAACCTTCCTGGAACGGAAGCCACTGTGTGTGGGGGATTCCTCAAATAGATCTATCCATATAAAACAAGCGGTTCACGAAAGAATTAATGATCATGATATAAGAATCAGCAGGTAACCACAAATCCCACATACAATCATCAAGTAAAGCACAATCATAGTTCATAAAAAGTAGAGCATGTTTCACCCCAAAACAATAGTAAAAAGCGGAATCACTAGAACTCACCTTAGGTTTCCAGTCAAAAGTCTCTTGGTGTACCGGGAAGTGTCTCAAGTCTAGCACCCTAACATGTACATATTAAGTAATAAGCTACTTCCCTAAACTTATTTAAGGTGTAACAATGGTGTCAAGAGTTTAGCTATTGAGTAAAGCTTTGGTTTCGTGAAGGTTTGTATAAAAAGTTTCCTTTTATGGCAGGTCAAGGCGTCTTCATGAAAATTGGGGTTTTTACTTCATTAGGTTAAGTATATTAAGAAATTTTGTTGTTCAAGTGATTATTAGCTTCCTGGAAGTCGATTATAAGGTTTGGAAAAATTTTACAGTTTGGTCCCTCAAGTTTCAAAATTGACAGTTTCTACCCTCAAGTTTAGTTTCTTGCCCTTTATGACATTTAAGACCAAAAATCAGATTATTAGAGTAATATTATACTTATTATGGAGTAAGTGTTTCAAAATTTTAGTTTACGGGTCTGATTTAAAAACTGCGCGTTTAACGCTCCCGGTTACGGTAAAAGCCGGATAGTTTTAACCGTAAATTGGGGTTTTCATATATTTGAATCTTGGACCAGTAGGTATTTTCTAAAAGGTATATTTATAAATTTTTAAGTCCTTAAATTGTGAAATTTGGCCTTTTATAGTTGAAAATCTTGTTTTTACGTTTGACCCGTTAAAACGCGGTTTTGACCGTGTTTGACCATTTAAAGCTTGTTTGACCAATTTTTCAAATCCTTTAAGTCTTATATTACTTAACTTACTGAAATCATATTAGTTTTATAAATCTTATCTTTGAACTCCATTTTTATGGATTTTTCTCATAAACGATGCTCGGTTTGTACCCGTTTTTAGTTAAAACGTCATTTATTTGTTTCTTTGACCATTTAAATTATCCATTGACTCCAGAACACTTTATTTATCATTTTTAAGCCTGGAATACTTTTCAAGAGTGTTAAATTCATATTCTTACTATTTTTAAAGTCATTTTACCATGTTTTCGGGTCCCGAAAGTGACTAAAAGAGGGAAAATCTCAACATGACCTTTAGTCCAGAGATTAAACATTACTAACACTTCTAATATTCATCAAAACCTACTGAAATTTCAGTCCCAAAGAGTTGCCTAGTTGTTCTACACATCCATATGCTTCAAATATGTAGAAAATGTGATAACCGACCATAACACTTGTGTAAATCATCTTAACTTGAGTTTAAACGATACCAACACTTCATTTAACTTTATAAACAGATTATTAAGGTGTCATTAAGTCGTTTATGAGTAAGTTATGGGTCTTGGTTGAAAGGGTTTTTCAAACAAATGCTTAAAGGGTGTTGTTACATGTAGAAGGAAGGGTTTCAAGGTGTAATCCATGTAACAATCATGGGTTCGAGTATGTAGCCTTTTGGAACTTTTAAAAAGAGGTTCTTGGGAGTCCATTAAGTCATAAAAATGCAGGTCACAAGTTTGGTTTACAAGAGTTGCAACTTTCACAAGCTAGATGATACCAAAACACCCAAAAAGAGGGTTTTCATGGTGGAAATCGGTTTCCACCTCAAGAATGACTAACATAACATGAGGTTTACCTTCAAAAATGTTGGGAACTCCTTAAGAACAAAGTGATGGTGAGAATTTTCTGCTACAACAAGGAAAAAGCAAGGTTTTTAGGTGAAAAATGAAGAAAACAAGTGAAATGTCCCAAAACCGACAACATGAGCTTACACTTGATGTAACTCACGGTTTAGAAGGTGTCGATGGTCGTGGATGGCTAGAAAATCCTTGGACTTGGCTGTAGAAGCTCGAACTAAGGCTGGAAAAGTCGAACAAGTGTGGTTGTGTGACCAAAACTCGCGAACTAGGCCACCTCCTTGCGGTTTGCACTTGGCCGATTGATGCTTGGTGTTGTTCTTCGAATTTCTTGTGCTAGACTTGGAGAGAATTGCTTTGAGAGAATTGTGAGGTGAGGGTGTGTGTGTTTCAGCTGATGTTTCGAATAAGAGGGAGAGAGGGAGAGAGGGAGAGAGTTTGCATGAAAGGTAAGTGGGTAGTGTGGTGGTGGTGTAGAGAGGAGAGGAGTGGAGAGGGGAGGGCGGTCGAACTTGAAGAAGTGCATGGTAGACAAAACCCTAGAACTACCATTAAAAGAAGCAAGAATAAACGACAAACTAAATTTTGTGGAAGAACCCGTGGAGATCACGGATCGCTTAGTCAAACAACTCCGGCGGAGCCGCATACCCAAGGTCAAGGTTAGATGGAACTCCAAGCGAGGACCTGAATTTACTTGGGAGGGTGAAGATGAAATGAGGAAGAATTATCCACACCTCTTCAAACCCACCCGCTCAGTCTCTAAACAGAGCTAAAATTTCGAGACGAAATTTCCTAAACGGTGGGAGAATGTGACAACCGACCTCCAGGTTGTTACCCTAACCCTATATTACTTGCATCCATTATCCATGTTGTGAGTGCTAATAATTGAAACTATTCAACCCTACTATGAAATTGGAAACAATTCTTACTACTTGATTCAAATTATGGTTTCATGTGATTTTCATTATTGACTTTTAGCTAATTTAGGTTTCTACCTTTTAAAAATTAGTGTCCCGGGAATGTCAACTAGTCACCCTTACAAAATTAAATTCAAGAGAAGGCAATTAAAATGTGAGCATACACACTCCCACTTATATAATTTTCGGCCATGCATGCATGGACATGCACTAGATACCTCAAATATACCATCCACTATATAATACATTATACCCAATACTACAAAACTACACTACATAATAACAATTTACAATACTACAAAACTACACTATATAATGCATGCATGGACATGCACTAGATACCTCAAGTATACAGAGTTTGGGAGAGCAGTCTGAAGAGCAGTCATGGCCTTCCTGTCAATCTCTACTCTTTTTCTATCTTCATCTGAGTAGTTGGCCACATCTTTAGGAATCATACCAGCACCAGTAGTAGAGGGGGTGCTGGGTATGAAAGGTCCATTCTCAACAGATTCCCACATTCTTGAATCAAGAGACCTGATGAAGCCTTCCATCCTCATGCACCAGGTGTCAAAATCATCAAGAGTGATCAATGGGGATTTGTTCATGGTTCCAGTCTCCATATCAGTCTTTGAGATGGAAGCCATTTGAAAAGTTTAGCTTTTGTGTGTGTGAGGGATCTTAAGATGGTTAGATCTTATATCAAGAGCCTGGAATGCTCTGATACCAATTGCAGGACCGTTTAAGGGCTTAAGCACAATTACAACACAACAACACAATGAGGAGATTAACTAAGCTCTAATCAAACAGTGAACTGGGTAACCAAGGGTGATACAAAGAACACAAGTAAAGCAAGAGACAGAACAAGAGAGTATGGGTTTCAAGGAGGCAGTATATTGCTTTCTCAAGTTCTTTTACAAGTGTTACAAAGCATGAAGAAAAGATACAAGAACTTGAAATACTTATACTACAACCTACAGCCGGCTATACTTTGAAAGCCAGCTGGATACAATTGACTAGACACTAACAAAATCAATTGTAGGATCAAAAGGCATATCTGCCTTTTGACCTTGTGACTATGACATGCCATAGCTCACATCCTTATACAATACAAAAAGGATAAAGTACATAAAGTGGAAAGTTGAAGACTCAAGACCTTAATGTACAGTTACCAAAAGCAAGGCCCTTTTCACCAACTCATGTAAGTTGGTGACTTTACAGAGATGCAGCGGAAAAGGTGCTTTATGGAACAGTACATCAGATAAAGCATGTGTACTAAAAGTCTTCGGAAGAAATCTGTCTTCATAGGTTGAAGCTTCGGAAGACTTTGTCTCTGAAGCTTCGGAAGACTTCATGTTTGGCTTCGGAAGATATTGGTCTTGGCTTCGGAAGATTTTACACTTAGAGTATTTTCTAATGCTTTGTGTAAAACTTCCAAAGCATTCTTCACTTCAGTACTTAGTGCATGTTGCTGAGACACTTAGGCTGTTTTGGGTTGCATCAGACTTCAGGAATCCTTACAAAACTTCTATGGTCAGTGTAGATGATACACTTTGTGCCATAAAGGTAGTGCCTCCACATCTTGAGGGCAAACACCACGTCACCCAACTCCAGATCGTGAGTCGTGTAGTTCTTCTCATGATCATTCAGCAGTCTCGATGCGTAAGCAATCACCTTATTGCGTTGCATCAATACACATCCTAGCCCTTGACGCGAAGCGTCACAATAGACCACGAAGTCTTCTACTCCTTCTGGAAGAGCAAGGATAGGTGCACTGCATAACTTCTCCTTAAGTGTTTCAAACGCCTCGTTCTGCTCTCGCTCCCACACAAAGGTTGTGTTCTTCTTGGTTAGTGCGGTCAAAGGTTGCACTATACGCGAGAAGTCCTTTATAAATCGTCGGTAGTAGCCAGCCAGTCCTAAGAATTGCCTTATCTCCGTAGGAGTTTCAGGAATCTTCCAATTCTTTATGGCCTCAATCTTGGAAGGGTCAACTTGAATCCCATCCTCATTCACCACATGACCTAAGAATTGGATCTGGCGCATCCAAAATTCGCATTTAGAGAACTTGGCATATAGTTGCTCATTCTTGAGCAATTCAAGAATTAGCCTGAGATGCTTCTCGTGCTCGTCTTTACTTCGGGAATAGATCAGTATGTCGTCAATAAACACGATCACAAACTTGTCGAGGTAAGGGCGACAAACGCGATTCATGAGGTCCATGAATGCTGCTGGAGCATTAGTCAGTCCAAAGGGCATGACCAAGTACTCATAGTGTCCATACCTAGTTCGGAAGGCTGTTTTGGGTATGTCTTCTTCTCTTATCTTCAGTTGGTGGTATCATGACCTCAAGTCTATTTTGGAGAAATAACTTGCTCCTTGCAGTTGATCAAATAGGTCATCTATTCTCGGAAGAGGTTAACGATTCTTTATGGTCAGCTTATTCAGTTCCCTGTAATCAATACACATTCGCAGGGTTCCGTCTTTCTTTTTCACGAATAGTACCGGGGCACCCCATGGAGAGACACTCGGACGTATAAATCCCTTGTCCAGTAGTTCTTGAATTTGTACCATTAGCTCCTTCATCTTAGGTGGGGCGAGTTGGTAAGGTGCCTTGGCTACCGGTACAGCACCAGGCAACAAGTTTATCTGGAATTCAACTTGCCGATTCGGGGGGAGTCCTGGTAGTTCTTCCGGAAACACCTCTGGGTATTCAGAAACCACGGGAATATCTTCGATCTTCTTCTCCTTTTGAGTTTTCATCACATATACTATAAAAGCTGGACATCCATTCATTAAGCTCTTGGTAGCTTTTAAGTGGGATATCATAGGGTATAGGGTGTTACTCCTTTCACCCTCTACCACTAACACTTCTTCTTCGCTCAACGGTATCTTGAGTAGACGCTCATCACATAAGATTTCGACTCTATGCTTCGCTAGCCAGTCCATACCCACAACCACATCAAATCCTCCTAACTTAATGGGCATTAAGTTAATCTTAAACGTATTCCCTTTTAGATTCAGCGGACAATTCCTAATGACTTCGTTAGCTTCTAAAATATTACCGTCAGCTAATTCTACGGTAAACGTATCAGTCAAGGTACACACGTCTAAGTCAATCAATGGCTTAAAAGTACTAGAGATAAAACTAGTAGTCGCTCCAGTATCAAACAGTACAGTAGCGGGATGATTGTTTACAAGGAACGTACCGTTGACCACGTCGGGTTCCCTACGAGCTCCTGCTGGGTCCATTACGAAAGCTCTTACCTTAGGCTGGTTGTGCTTGGCATCCTTGTCTCTACCCAGCTTAGGACACTTGTTCCTCATGTGCCCTGGATCTCAACATTCATAGCATTGTTTTCCTGGTGTGTAAGTACAGTCTTTAATTAAATGGCCTGTTCTCTTGCACCTAAAACAGGGCATCGGGTTACATTCCCCTTGATGATTAACTTGCACTTGCTGCACAATGGGCTTGTCCCCGAGTACAATCTCCGGTTTTTACTTCCCTGATCATCGCGCCTCGCACCTTCAGAACTCCTTCTTCCTGACCCACTACTACTTCCAACTGCTCTTTTCGCTTCAAACCACTTCCTTTTCTCACCAACAAACTTCTTCTTCTCATCAGCCCTTGCTTGATCGGTCCATCCAGCCCTAATTAGGTCATCAGTCAAACTGCTGGTAAGGTCGACAGCAGCTTGCAGGGTTACAGGCTGAGAGGAACGGACCATACCCCTAACTCTTGGGTGTAGTCCCCAGATGAACCGTGCTACACCTTTGGCTTCTGGCGTCACCAAATGTGGCACAAGTCGGGACAGGGCTAAGAAACGATTGATATATTCGGTGTAGTTGGGTCCTTTCATCTCCAAGCTTAAAAATTCTGTCTCCAGCTTCTCGAGTTGATTGATGGGGCAATATTTGTTGGTCATTAGCTCTCGGAATTCAGTCCAACCAATTCGATTAGCCACATTTCTTCCACGGCTTTGAGTAATGGACTTCCACCATTCAAGAGCTGATCCCTTAAGAGATTGTGATGCAAACCTCACCATATGCTCCATCTTGCACTCGCTGATGTCCAAGACAGCTTCCATTTTGTCAATCCACCTGTAAGTCTCTATAGCACCCTCGGTGCCATAGAAGTCCTTAGGCTTACATGCCATGAAGGTCTTATAAGAGCATCCATTCCTTAACGCCTCGGCTTCTTCGTCGTGGCTCTCATCGTTCATCGGCCGGTCATTACCAGTAGTGTTATCCCGGTCTGCATTTATCTGTGCAATAATAGTCGGAATGGCGTTAGCCAGTTGCTGAGCTACGAGGTTAGCAATCCTTTTGTCACTCTCTTGATTAGCATTTTCCCCGTGGGGAGTCCCTGGTGGAGTAGGTTGGTTTCCAGTCGGCCTTGCTTCCTCACGGCGGCCCCTGGTGGCTCCACGCCGTCCAAAACGTGTTCCTCTGCGAGTTGGCATTCTGATAGTATCACAAATAGATTCGTTTAGCATCTCATAATTTGTTTCGAATAGCCTATGCATCATTATCCTATTACACCATGCCTCGGAAGAGGGATCATGGCATGCACATATGTATTTATAACATAACAGTTGGGCAACCATTTAGAAAAGGCACAGACCAATTTCAAGGCACAACACAACATATAGCAATTTAATACAGACAGTTTAATAAATCTAGCATCCCAACAGCAGTTCAAGATAGTATCATCCAACAAAATAGAATCAGAGTCAAGCTCTTACAATTTGGAAGGTGCCATCACCCCCATGATAATAAAATAATAGTATCGAATAACAATTCAAATAGTTTCCTTCTATTGTCTAGAGACAGATAATCCCACTGAGCACTCCAACTCTCACATCCACTTTCTCTTCAGCCATCCAAACCATCCTGTACCCTTCTTCCTCTGCTCCTGCTCCAAACGCTTCACTCCTTGCGTAGCCATCATAGCCTGGTATTGAGCAGACTGGGAAGTTCGAGTGGCGTGCTGAACAGTCAGCTCATGACGGCGAACAGTCCTCAAAATCTCATCCAATGTCGCATCAGAGGGTCCTACATCACTTGCCCGGCGACTCGACTCGGAGTACCTATCACCAGCCAGTACGCTAGGGCCGTCATACATACTATGTCTCGGCGACATCAGGCGTTCGTCACGTGGGTCAAACAGTGGAGGTACCGATGTCGGAATCCTAACAGGCGGGGGAGGAGGAGGAGGCATCCGAAAGGATACGGAGGATCCTGGCCTAACGCTTTTGCGAGGTCGGGTGACAGTACACGCACCCCTATTCCCAATAGGTGGGATGGGTGAGAGGGTCGGAGCAGCTACTTGAGGAGAGTGGGAACACGTTCGGCTTCGGGAAGGTGATGTGGAGGAAGAGTCCTCGGAAGCCTCAGTGTCTTCGGACGTGACGGATATCCACCCTGGATGTCCGCATCTCCGAGGTACGCCTCATACTCTGTCTGGGGCTTCTCTCTCCTCAGGTTTCCGGTAGGAGTGGTCTTCAGTGTCGGGGTGAGCAGGCGCCTTTCCTTTATCAGCCATAGACGTTGTCCTGTAAGAAATACATCATGAGTAATTTGGTTTCTCATAGCTCATGATTATAATAATAGTACTAATAATAGTAGTGATGGCAATAGTATCTGTTATTCCAACATATAGCTGTCTGTTTTGCCCAAATCAATAGTCTCTTCAAGTAGTATCGGATAACATAGTTCATCATAAAAATCATTTAAATCCCCTTTTTAAAATTAGTTTCAAAATCATCAATATAAACTAGAAAAAGTCCAACCATAACCTAAAGATCAGTGATGGAAATTACGCGTCCGGTAAATTCATGATTACGTTGATCAAGTGTAATCATCAATTTACCCAACCCGATCATCCCAACACTTCCCACAAGGACAGTCCTAGGGTATCAGGGTTGTAGCCTAGGGTCTACTATGGTATTCCCGACTTCTCTACAACCTTTGGCTCTGATACCAATCTGTCACACCCCGGGCCCAGGTAGGGTGGGACGTCAAGACTAGCAACAACATATGGCAGCGGAAACAAACCATTACAAGAGCTCAAAGGAGAGAATATCACATGGACATTAATGTTTTTAAAAAGATAGCGGGGCTAGAAACAAATCAAGCCCCCAAATGAGTTTTACAATCATCCATAAAATAAATTTTACTTGTTCAACACAAATATAAAATTGTTCAAATGATTCATTAAGGAAATATGCCAATGCCATGGTCACGGGATAAGTCTAGGTCTTCACAACAGCTAGGATCTCTTCATACATTACCTGAAACATGCTCAAAAGAAATTGTGTCAACTAAAAAGTTGGTGAATTCAAGTGCTTAAAGTTTAAAAACAAAAGGACTTAACAAATCCTTCTTTGATTAAAAGAAAATAATCATTTTTATCATCGTGGGAAAAATCATAATCAACCCTGCACTCAGTCCCGGTTGGCCTCTTCTAAAGTTGTGTTTAACCGGATATTCCCGAAGGAAGAACTGAGCCCCAAACCAGTGAACCCTACCTGCCCGGATGGTTCACCATAGTTTTTTAACAAAACCTGTTACATGCCACAAACGACCCCTTAGGATCTCAGTGGGGTAACCTTCCTGGAACGGAAGCCACTGTGTGTGGGGGATTCCCCAAATAGATCTATCCATATAAAACAAGCGGTTCACGAAAGAATTAATGATCATGATATAAGAATCAGCAGGTAACCACAAATCCCACATACAATCATCAAGTAAAGCACAATCATAGTTCATAAAAAGTAGAGCATGTTTCACCCCAAAACAATAGTAAAAAGGGGAATCACTAGAACTCACCTTAGGTTTCCAGTCAAAAGTCTCTTGGTGTACCGGAAAGTGTCTCAAGTCTAGCACCCTAACATGTACATATTAAGTAATAAGCTACTGCCCTAAACTCATTTAAGGTGCAACAATGGTGTCAAGAGTTTAGCTATTGAGTAAAGCTTTGGTTTCGTGAAGGTTTGTATAAAAAGTTTCCTTTTATGGCAGGTCAAGGCGTCTTCATGAAAATTGGGATTTTTACTTCATTAGGTTAAGTATATTAAGAAATTTTGTTGTTCAAGTGATTATTAGCTTCCTGGAAGTCGGTTATAAGGTTTGGAAAAATTTTACAGTTTGGTCCCTCAAGTTTCAAAATTGACAGTTTCTACCCTCAAGTTTAGTTTCTTGCCCTTTATGACATTTAAGACCAAAAATCAGATTCTTAGAGTAATATTATACTTATTATGGAGTAAGTGTTTCAAAAATTTTAGTTACGGGTCTGATTTAAAAAATGCGCGTTTAACGCTCCCGGTTACGGTAAAAAGCTGGATAGTTTTAACCGTAAATTGGGGTTTTCATATATTTGAATCTTGGACCAGTAGGTTTTCTAAAAGGTATCTTTATAAATTTTTAAGTCCTTAAATTGTGAAATTTGGCCTTTTATAGTTGAAATCTTTTTTTACGTTTGACCCGTTAAAAGCGGTTTTGACCGTGTTTGACCATTTAAAGCTTGTTTGACCAATTTTTCAAATCCTTTAAGTCTCTATTATTGAAAAAACTTACTGAAATCATATGATTTTTATAAAATATTAGCTTTGAACTCCATTTTATGGATTTTTCTCATAAACGATGCTCGGTTTGTACCCATTTTTGTTAAAACGTCATTTATTTGTTTCTTTGACCAATTTAAATTATCCATTTACTCAAGAACATTTATTTATCACTTTAAGCCTGGAATACTTTTCTAAGAGTGTTAAATTCATATTACTATTTTTAAAGTCATTTTTACCATGTTTTCGGGTCCCGAAAGTGACTAAAAGAGGGCAAATCTCAACATGACCTTTAGTCCAGAGATTAAACATTACAACACTTCTAAATTCATCAAAACCTACTGAAAGTTCAGTCCCAAACAGTTGCCTAGTTGTTCTACACATCATATGCTTCAAATATGTAGAAAATGTCATAACCGACCTAACACTTGTGTAATCATCTTAACTTGAGTTTAAACGTTACCAACACTCATTTAACTTTATAAACAGATTATTAAGGTGTCATTAAGTCGTTCATGAGTAAGTTATGGGTCTTGGTTGAAAGGGTTTTTCAAACAAATGCTTTAAAGGGTGTTGTTACATGTAGAAGGAAGGGTTTCAAGGTGTAATCCATATAATAACCATGGGTTCGAGTATGTAGCCTTTTGGAACTTGTGAAAACAGGTTCTTGGGAGTCCATTAAGTCATAAAAATGCAGGTCACAAGTTTGGTTTACAAGAGTTGCAACTTTCACAAGCTAGATGATACCAAAACACCCAAAAAGAGGGGGTTTCATGGTGGAAATCGGTTTCCACCTCAAGAATGACTAACATAAACATGGGTTTACCTTCAAGAACGTTGGGAACTCCTTAAGAACAAAGTGATGGTGAGAAGTTTCTTGACAACAATGAAAAAGCAAGGTTTTAGGTGAAAATGATGAAAGAAAACAAGTGAAATGTCCCAAACCGACAACATGAGCTTACACTTGATGTAACTCACGGTTTAGAAGGTGTTGATGGTCGTGGATGGCTAGAAACTCCTTGGACTTGGCTGTAGAAGCTCGAACTAAGGCTGGAAAAGTCGAACAAGTGTGGTTGTGTGACCAAAACTCGCGAACTAGGCCACCTCCTTGCGGTTTGCACTTGGCCGATTGATGCTTGGTGTTGTTCTTCGAATTTCTTGTGCTAGACTTGGAGAGAATTGCTTTGAGAGAATTGTGAGTGTGCGGGTGTGTGTGTTTCAGCTGATGTTTCGAATAAGAGGGAGAGAGGGAGAGAGGGAGAGAGTTTGCATGAAAGGTAAGGGGGTAGTGTGGTGGTGGTGTAGAGAGGAGAGGAGTGGAGAGGGGAGGGCGGCCGATTTTGGAGGGGTAGTGGGAGGGTTTTTTGAATAAATTTTAATGTAAATTGTTATTATGTAGTGTAGTTTTGTAGTATTGGGTATAATGTGTTATTAGTGGATGGTATATTTGAGGTATCTAGTGCATGTCCATGCATGCATGGCCGAAAAATTATATAAGTGTGAGTGTGTATGCTCACATTTTAATTGCCTTCTCTTGAATTTAATTTGTAAGGGTGACTAGTTGACATTCCCGGGACACTAATTTTTAAAAGGTAGAAACCTAAATTAGCTAAAAGTCAATAATGAAAATCACATGAAACCATAATTTGAATCAATAGTAAGAATTGTTTCCAATTTCATAGTAGGGTTGAATAGTTTCAATTATTAGCACTCACAACATGGATAATGGGTGCAAGTAATCTAGGGTTAGGGTAACAACTGGAGGTCGGTTGTCACAAATAAAGAGTTCCACATATCCAAATACAAAATTTACAGATCAAATCCAATCACTAGAATAACGAAGTCCCATGGCACAAGTATGACCTTCATGCTTTGCCTTTTCAAGGAGCTTCGTGAGAGGATCTGCAATGTTTTGATCCGTGTGAAATTTGCGAATACATATCTTTCCCTTTTCAACTTCATCTCGTATGCAGTTGAATCTCCGCTCAATGTGCATAGTCTTGATGAGCACGAGGTTCCTTGATTTGAGCAATCGCACCCTCGTTATCACAAAAGATCTCCAGGGGGTCCTGAATGGAAGGGACAACCCCAGATCGGCAATGAATTTCTTCAACCATGCAGCTTCTTGAGCTGCCAATGAGGCGGCGACATATTCTGATTCTGTAGTTGATAGAGCCACCACATCCTGTTTGGAGCTTCTTCCATGAGACCGCTCCTCCATTCAGAATGAAAATATATCCCGATTGTGACCGAGAATCATCACGATCGGTTTGGAAACTCGCATCGTGTAACCTTTTACAACGAGTTCCTCATCACCAGATCCATAGATTAGGAACATATCTCTTGTCCTCCTTAGGTACTTAAGTATGTTCTTAACAACCATCCAATGACTGTTTCCAGGATTTTGCTGGTACGACTTGTCATGCTTAAGGCGCATGACACGTCCCGGTCGAGTGCATATCATTGCATACATGATGGATCCAATAGCAGATGCGTATGGGACTGCCTCCATTTATCTTGCTCATACATTGAGCTAGGACATTGAGTCGTACTCAATATCGTTCCTCTTTGAATAGGTACGGTACCTTTCTTAGAGTTCTCCATCTTGAACCTTTTCAAGATCTTATCAATGTATGCACTTTGATTCAAACCAATCAACCGCCTTGATCTATCCCTATAGATCTTTATTCCCAGAATATAGGTGGCTTCTCCAAGATCCTTAATGGAAAAAAAATAAAAACAACGTCCAAGTCAGGTTTACACCTTCCAAGGTTGGAATGTCATTTCCAAATAGTAGTATGTCATCAACATACAATACTAGGAAAGTATTATGCTCCACTAGCCTTCTTATACACACAAGCCTCATCAGCGTTTTTGATGAGCCAAATTTCTTTACCTCCTCATCAAAACGATGATTCCAGCTTCTAGATGCTTGTTTCAATCCATAGATTGATTTCTTTAACTTGCATACTTTATCAGGATGTTTTGGACCGACAAACCTTCAGGCTGAACCATATAGACATCTTCCTCTAGATATCCATTTAGGAAAGCCATTTTGACATCCATTTGCCAAATCTCATAATCATAATGAGCAGCTATGGCAAACAATATCCTTATAGACTTTAGCATCGCAACAAGTGAGAAGGTTTCATCATAATCAACCCTTTGAGAGAGTGTGAAACCCTTTGTACAAGTCTAGCTTTATAAGTATCCAAGTTTCCATTCATATCGGTTTTATTCTTGAAAACCCACTTACTTCCAACTACCTTTGAATTAAGAGGTGGTACAACAAGTTCCCAACTTGATTGTCATACATGGATTGCGTCTCAACGTTCATGGCCTCAAGCCATTTGTCACAATCCAAATTGGACACTGCATCATAGTATGTGGTTGGTTCATCTGAATCTACCACATAGCATCAACCATGAAAAATTCGTATCTTTCACGTGGATTACTAGTTCTACCACTTCTACGAACGTTTTGTGTGTATTGATCAACCATTTGATCATCCTCAACATCCTCATAGTGAGTGCTAGTTTCAACCAAACGTGCATCAGGTTGTGGTTCTTGATCCTCCTCAAGATCCATTGTTCTACTACTAGTTTCCTTCCATAAGGAACTTTGCTTCTAAGAACTCACCCTTTCTGGCAACAAACACCTTTTGTTCCAATGGATCATAGAAATAATATCCATAGAATCTCTAGGATATCCAATAAAGATACACTGGTGGATCGGACTTCCAATTTGTTTGGGGTGGGAGTCTTAACATAAGCCTCACAACCCAGACCCTTAAGTATGATAGGGATGGAACTCTTCCATGCCATATCTCAAAAGGTGTCCTTTCCACCTTTTTGGTTGGGGCCATATTTAGAATACGGGCCGCGTAGAGCAAAGCGAAACCCCAAAACGATAGAGGCAATGTGCTTCTTCATCATAGATTGGACCATATCCAATAAGGTTCGATTCCTCCTCTCAGACACACCATTGGTTGTGGTGTTCCAGGTGGAGTGAGTTGTGATACAATCCCACAACTCCTAAGATGATCTTGAAAAGCATCACTTAGGTATTCACCTCCTCTATCGGTGCGGAGAACTTTAATCGACTTGTTGAGTTGATTTTTACTTCATTCTTGAAGATTTTGAACATTTCAGAAGCTTCATCTTTGTGCCTTAATAAGTACACATACCCATAGCGACTATAATCGTCGGTAAAGGTAATGAAGTATCTTTCACCATTCCTAGTCATTGGCTTAAAAGGACCACATACATCCGAATGTATGATTCTGATTCTAATAAATCTTTTGCCCTTTCGTTAGTCCCATTAAAGGGTGCCTTAGTCATTTTCCTTGTAAACAAGATTCACACATATCAAATGAATCACATTCACTTGTTTTTAAAAGACCATTCTTTTGTAGTGTTTGAATTCTTTTCTTGTTTATATGACCAAGACGACAATGCCAAAGATAGGTATCACTCAAATCCAACTTGAGTTTTTTGTGCTAGTTTGGTACAATGAACTATTTAAAGTATTTCATGAACCAATTCATAAATACCATTAATGGGAATAGCTTTAAAATAGAACATATCATTTAAAGAAACATGAATATCATTTTCAATAAAAGATAATACATAATCATAAAGTCTTAATTGTGATACAGAAATAATGTTCCTAGTCAGACTAGGAGCATACAAAACATTCTTCAAAATAACATCCAAGCCACTTGGAAGTTTTAGGATGTAGTCCCCACGAGCTTCAACTTGGACTTTGGTTCCATGCCCATGAAGAGACTAACACCCCTTGATTGAAGTCCCTACTTCTTGTGACCCCTGCAACAAATTGCAAATATGAGTTCCACATCCGGTATCCAATACCCATGTTTAGAAGATGTAACATTAAGATCAATATGAATCATGTATATTGTACCTGAGGTCTGCCCGGCATCCCTCTTGACTTTCAACTCTTGGAGATGGACAGGACAATTCCTTGCCCAATGTCCAATCTCCCCACACTTAAAGCATGGGTCATTAGTAGCAACCTTTTGCTTCTTCTCTTGTGGTTTGGGTGGCACCTTTGCCACTCCTTTCCCTTTTCCCCATACGGGTCCTTTACCCTTGGCAACCTTTTCCTTGGGTGTGGGAAGAGCCTTTTCTTGTTCCCACCTTCATTGATGGTGAGAACGGGTAAAACCCTTTTACCCATGGCCGCCTCGGCCGTTTTGAGCATTGAGTGAAGTTCACCAATGCTTTGTCCCAAGCATTCATGTTGTAGTTCAACACGAATGTCTCGAACTTTTTGGTAAGGCCATTGAGGATCAAATCCGTGGCCAATTCCTTCGAGACAGGACAATTAAGCTCTCGAGGCGGTCAATATGACTTTTCATCTTAAGTACATAAGATGAAACAGATTGGTTGTCGTCCATACGACATGCATGGAGTGCTCGAACCGTTTCGAAGCGCTCAACCCTTGCTTGCTATTGGAACGTTTCCTTCAGCTGGGTTATCATGTCATAAGCTCCGTGATGTTCATACTCCTTCTGGAGATCCGGAGTCATGCTCGCTAGCATGAGACAAGACACTTGGACGGAGTCCTCAGTGTACTTCAGCCAATCGTTGAAGGCCTCTCATCATCCTCAGTAGCTTGATCGGGGATAGGGTCGTCTAAAACATATGATCGTCTCTCTTGCTTGAGAACGATTCTCAAGTTTCGATGCCAATCAATGAAATTATTATGATTTAGACGTTCCTTTTGGAGGATCGCTCGTAATGATTGGTTGGACGCGGATGAGTTATCATGATTGTCATTATTGGTGGCCATCTACAAAATTTAACAAAGATCTATTTAGTATTTCGATATTGCTATTTTTAATAATTAATGCCTTTTAGGTCATTTTTATATTAGAATCTAGAACCCAACATTACATTTAAATTGTGGTTAGGTGACCTTTATCCCACGATTTAAATTAATAAGATGGTCAACGATTGACGGTTGCAACCATTTGCAACTTCTAGAGGTATGGGATCGACTTTAAACATCATATGTAAGTCGGCATGTTAATCCCATCAACACCATTTGGAAACCATATTTAGGTGATCCATTTAACATGGTTTGCAAATCAAGTTACCCTACTTGCACACACGTGTGAGTTACCCACATAAGTGGTTAGGTGACCTTTATCCCACCAATGTGGTATCCCCACCTTAAATCACAAGTTCCCTCTAAATGGTTAGGTGACCTTTATCCCATTAAGAGTTTCCAAATGACTCAAGTGTTGTGCAAAAGGACGGTGTTAAACTTGTTTGTTAAAAGTTTAGAGATTTCATAATTCTAGTTAGAAAACTCTATGTACTTGTATTTGCATGCTTTCAAATATAAGATACCCCATGGTTCTTTTAATAAAACCCATTTTATTATAAAATCATAATCCTTTTAATAATCATTTATTAACACTTAATGATTAAGAACCATTTATATTAGCTTGTTAAGGTCATTTTTATTGAGATTGTTTATCATATCCAAATATCATACAATCATTCATAAAACCACAATCAAACAAGCATAATATAAACAACCATAATGTGCATAACCATAGCTACTATGTGACCACACTTGTTTGCCATCACAAGTGTGGTCATTAGGTCTTTCCTAAGGGTTGAATACAACACAAAATTGAGGTCTTCATAGACCCCCACTTGAACTTGCATCCATATGCCTCAAGTCCTTTTTTGTGTCTTCTTCTTGTGCTTCCTCCCGAGCATCTTCTTTACAAAAATATATCCTAGTACATATTTTCTAGTAAAAGAAATTACTCCTAATCTATTATTACATCCCAATAAATAAATAGACAAAATATATTTTAAACAAAGCACAAATTAATATACAACGCCATTGAATGAATACAATCAAATAAATACATTCAATCCAAACCAAACAACACAAGGTCTAAGCTAGGTTATGCACCAATATGAACATACATCATATCAACCAAAACATAACTATGAATCCCCTAAAAAACCCACGAATTTTCAGCCAACATAAACTGAAAATTTCGGGTTTAGATGTTGTCCAAACAAACAACACAACATATCACATACATATCTTTCAAGGTTTAATCACAAGCATGTGTAATATAACCTTGAAAGCTTGGGGATTCAAAATACAAGAACATTTCAGCCCTTAAAAGGGTTATAAAATCCCATAAAACAATTTTTAAAGGATACAAACAAGCATGCTATCCACATAACCGGCTCTAGATTCCATTGTTGGGGTTCGTTAGAACACAAGACATAGTTTAACCACTTAAACTTTGTAAAACGCAGCGGAAGTTTAACATTATTACATTGTTTGTAAGCTGAAAATATCATGTTCTATTTGATGTTTTAAAGTGTAAACAAACCCAAGAACAAAAGGGATCTTTTGTATGTGAATAAACATGCTATGTATACATAAAACAACATAATATGACAACCACAAAGGGCCATATCTACCTTTCAGCAGCTCTAAAACCGACCAAAGAAAAGAGGAAAAGGATGCTGAAATCGGCCAAGACTTCAGATAGGAGCCCTCAAGCTTGTATACCCCAAGCCTCCTTGCAAAGCACCTTCTTGTTAGGAAGATTTCAACACCAAAAACCCACAAAATAGCTCTCCAAAGTCCTAATGCTGCTGCTCCTGGCCGTAGCTTTTAGAGGAGAGAGAGAGTTTCTTTGGATGTTCTGCATGTATGGAGAAGAGGGAATGAGGAGTGCAAGACTAGTTTAAGTTATGTGTGTTTTCAAGACAACAATGGTCCAATGACAATTAAGGGGGGGCGGCCAAAAATTTTTAAAAACCAAAGTTTCCACCTAAAACTTGAAACACACACAATATTAAAATAGTTTTGTCACACATTAATGTTGATGCATGTATGTCCCTAGATCATGATATAAATGTAATAGATCTTGTTTGTCTGATTATGATGTAATTTGAAATGATTAATGAAATGATATTGATTGTTTGTGATTTGTAATGTCTAATATTTCATTAATGAGTCGATATTGAATTGGTTAATTAGGTTTGTGATTGTTTGAATGGTTACACATAATGTTATATTAATTAAAACATTCAAACTTAACTTAATGAAGTTCTCATGCGAATGGCCCATGCGAATGGACCACACGCATGAATAACTTCATACGATTGACTCAGTCGCACGACTGAACCAGGAGACTGGATCAGTCGTATGATTGACACATAAGATTGGCTCAGTCGCACGACTGAACACTCAGTCGTGCGGATGAATCAACCGCATGGTTCAATCGCACGACTGAACCATACTTATGGTCCAGTCGCCCGAATGAACAATACTAACCTATAAATACAACCCAATTCGTGGAAAAACGTAAGCATTCATACCATTACGACTCCAGACGTACCCTAGCCGTCCAGAAGCCTCCCAAATCGTTCTCCAAGTTCACAGAACACATTAGATCGATTCCCAATCGACTTCTAACGTTAGATTCAATTCTTGATTGATTCTTCGTGTGTTCTCACTGATTGGATCGCCAATCAAATAGGATTCCGCACTATTTGATCTGGTTTACACGCTAATCACTAGGTATTTCGTTCAAATACCAGGTCCTAACAAGTGGTATCAGAGCTTTGGCTCTTGATTACGTGTGATTCAATCAAGATTGCATAAAAGTTTGTGTTTTTGCACTAAAAACGCAATCTTGGTGTCAAAAGTGATCTTGGACGTTCCCTGCTCATCAAAGTTTGGTTTCTACGGACTTAGGCGATTAGACCTTGCGAAATTCGAATTTTTACGGCTAAAACACGTTAACCTAGAAATTTCGCAAAACAGCAGCTTCAGTCGCACGAGTGACCCATTCGCACGACTGGACTCCATTCGCATTGCCCATCGCACGATTGGACCTAGTCGCACCTTCATTCGTACGATTGAACCGTTCGTTCGCATAGCTCATACGCATCAGCTTCATTCGCACGACTGAACCAATCGCTTAGTTCAGCCGCACGATTGAACCAGTCGCAGAGTTCATACGCACGACTAGACCATTCGCATCCTTCAGTCGCACCAGTGACAGTTTGTTTTATTAGACTTAAAGTTATTCGCCATGGAAGATCAAATGTCAGCCTTTACTGCTGGGAAGGACTCTAGGATACAGAACCTGCTGTTGCTTGAGAGTGAGGTGGGTAATCATAATAAACCACCAAAGCTCTTGACGTTAGATGAGTTTCCCCACTGGAAACAACGTTTTGAGATCTACCTCAATGGAGTGGATCCGAATCTGTGGGAAGCCATCGAGATTGGATATAGTACACCGGTGGGAGCTGATGGAGTTAAGCTAACGTTAGGAGGGATGACGGACGCGCAGAAAGTTAAATACAATGCAGAGAAGAGAGTTTATGCATTGATTACACAGTCTATCCCCAAAGACATTTCCACCAGTACTCAGAGAATAAGCAGTCCAAGAAACTATGGGATGAGCTAAAAAGAGGTACGACGGGAATGCTTCGTTGAAGGCAATCAAGGCCAAGGAGTTAAAGAAGGAATTCGATAACTTCTCATCGATGGGAACGAGAGTTTAGACGATGTCATAGATAGATTCTACCATCTGATGAGTGAACTGCATACACATGGGGTGGCTACTACCATGGAAGAGAAAGTTACTAACTTTGCAGACGGATTGCCTGAAAAGTGGGCTTCATTCGTGTCTAACCTGAGACAGAATGGAATGCTGGCAAAGCTGGATATTAATGACTTCATTCTTAAGTTGCGAGAAGAAGCACTTAGGATGAAGTACAGAGCTCAGAAGTCTTCGTACACTCAAAATCCAGCTTTGTACAACGCCACGCCTCAAGCTAAGACATCTGGAGCACCTCTCCAGACTGCATTTGTGTCTAGCTCATCGGGTCCTTCACATGCTTCTCCTTCAGGATCAGACACGTCGGGTCTTCTTGTACCCACTATATTGGATCTGAAGCAAGTGCTACTAAACTGAAGACCGAGAACCTCGGTAATGTGACTGTGGAAGTAGCTCGAGAGCATATGGATCTTTTGGCTGCAGTGGTTCATTCTTATGATGGACTTGTTGCCGGGAAGATTGGAAACTGCCATCTGGCAGACGAGGACTACGAGCAGGTGGACGAAATGGAGCTTGAGAGGATGGACATAATGTGGGCCTTAGCTAGTGCTGTCCGGAGGGCGAAGAAGTTTGTTAAAAAGACCGGACAGAACTTGGTAGCTACTAAGGATACCACATTTGGCTTTGACAAGAGCAAAGTGACCTGCTTCAACTGTGGAGAGAAGGGGCACTTCAAGAGAGAATGTGTCAAGCCAAAGAAGACGGGTAACGGGAACCCATTCTCGTCCTTCACTCGCCAAGACAAGCAAGCTTCTAGTTCTACTTCATCAAGCAAGGATCCAAAAGCCTTGACTGCTCATGATGATGAAGGACAGGATTGGAGCTTTAGGTTTGTCTCACCAGGGGAATCAAACATTGCAAGTGTAGAAGATATTGACGATGATTCCGCGAGTGAAGGAGATCTAGCAGTTGAGATAGCGATGTCACATAGTGAAGAAGCAACTGCAACCGAGGTCAGTTACAAGCCTAAAGAGGAGACTACCACGTCAGAGACAGAAAAGACAGAATCACCAGAACCAGAGACATCTGATGCTGCGTTGATGGCTAACTCTTCTGAACCAACTCAGGTAAGTACTACTGACCAAATGTTTGATAATCATGCTTGTTCTGATTGTGATACTTTTAGGAATAGCATAGATGAAAAATTTGCTAGGTTATTAGATCATAATGATAACTTAGTAAAAGATTTGCAACTGTGCACTGAGGCTAATAGAGTATTAAAACAAAATGAGCATAGTTATAAAGAAAAGATAGACCTTTTGACTAAACAGCTTAGGGAAACCGAAGTAGTTGCATTTAACCAAGCTAATGACATTAGGTACTATCTAAACTCCCTAGAAGACACTAAGAAGCAAAAGGCAGTTCTAGAAGTAGAAGTAAACTCATTAAAACAGAAACTGCACAGTTGGACTAGTTCTTCACACATAGTTCAACACTTAGTGAGAGAAAGAAACAACGGGGAGGGATTGGGTTACAAAGTGGTTCCACCACCACCTGAGACCTTGATGAACACTAAGACTAGACCATTAATAATAACCCCATCAAGGATCATGTGGTGTCTACTCCTCTTGTTAGTGATCCAGATTCCTCATGTTCATCTATTGAATCTGGAAACAAACAAAAGGAGGCCACTTCAAAGGCAAAGGGTAAATTGCCTTGTGTTAATCTGGAAAAGGAATTTGAAAAGTTAACTTAAAGTCAGGGTCAAACAGAGTCAAATCAGAACCTAAAAAGACTTCTAATGTTAATCTTTCACATGTTTCAAGTCAAAAACCAGTTAACCAAAAGAAAAAGATGTTAAACAGGTTAAAACAGTTAACTTTGTTAAACCAGAGAAAACATCAAAAGAACCAGAGTCAAAACCTAAAGTGAGTGATGTTACTAGAGTGTCACACACTTCTCCACAAAGAAAGTTTAATCATAAAGTTGATAGCAGGTCGTGCTACAACTGTGGAGAATGTGGACACATTGCTTCCTATTGTCCTTTCTATCAGACACCTAGGAAGAAGATTGAACTTCAGGATCAAAGCCTAGGTCTTCTAAGAGGAGTTCTCTGACTCCACCTAGAAGAACTAGTGAACCTAAAGTTCAACCTGTAAGCCAGTCGACTGTTTATCACAAACAGGCCTTGCACAAATCTGGCTTATGGAAAGAGAAGTCATCCTGCGTGTCTGATACTGATGACAAGAAGGAACCTGAGCTACCCTCACCCTCTAAGGGTCAATGGGTGGAATTTATGATGTGTGATGCCTCTGGGAAACCCAAGCCAGTAAAGGCTTGGGTTCCTAACCTAAACTAATCCTTTACTTTGTATGTGCAGGGTGTTCGATACAGTGCTGAAACTAACACGTGGATTGTAGACAGCGGAGCATCCAGGCACATGACAGGAAATAGGGCCCTTTTATCAAACGTCAAGCAAATAAAAGGAGGGCATGTTTCATTTGCTGGAAACAAGGGAGGCTATATCACAGCTCAGGGAGAAGTGGGGAATCAGAAAGTTAAGTTTGATAAGGTGAACTACGTTCAACAACTTCAAAATAACTTACTTTCTGTTTCCCAAATCTGTGATAAGGGGTTTAAAGTCATCTTCGACAACAAGAAGTGTTACGTGCTAAAGAAAGACTACGTGATCCCAGAGGACCAAGTTCTGATGACTGCTTCAAGATATAAAGACCTTTATGTTTTGGATCTGTCAACAGCTGCTACAACGGATCATGAGGTTCAGTGCTTTCTATCTAAAGCTACTGAGAAGGATTCCATCTCCTGGCATAGGAGAATGGGACACATTAGTCAAAGGAAGATGAATCACTTGATTCAGAAGGATCTTGTGAGAGGAGTAATGTCAAGAACTTCCAGCTTCCTGACTTTTGTGTAGCTTGCAAGAAAGGCAAACAGACGAAGAAGTCTCATAAGGAAAAGAAAGTTCATTCAATAGAACTTCCTCTTGAACTTCTTCACATGGATCTGTTTGGTCCAGTCAGTACAAAGAGCATTGCAGGCGACTTGTACTGTTTTGTGGTCACTGATGACTACTCAAGGTTCACTTGGGTAATGTTTCTGAAATCCAAATCAGAAACATTTGAGTCATTCAAGGAGTTAGTAACCACACTGGAATCTCTCTACAAGCTGAAGGTTAGACAAGTACGCTCAGACAACGGGACAGAATTCAAGAACCAGTGGATGGAGGCATACTGCAAGGAAAAGGGAATTGTGCATCAATTCACTTCTGCCTACACGCCTCAGATGAATGGCGTTGCTGAGAGAAAGAACAGAAGCTTGATAGAGACAGCACGGACTATGCTGGCAGACTCGAAACTGCCTATCCAATTCTGGAATGAGGCAGTGGCGAATGCATGTTATACACTGAATCGAGTCCTGATAGTCAAGCGCCACGGAAAGACATGTTACGAGCTACTACAAAGACGCAAACCGAATTTGGAGTATCTTGAACCATTTGGCGCGCCGTGCACACTTCTGAAGAAGACACAAGAAGGAAAATTCAGCGAGAAGGCGGATGAAGGAATCTTTCTAGGATACAACATACCGAACAAGCGAGTTTACAACAACTCAACGGGTCTAGTAGAAGTGTGGTGTAATGTTGACGTTCAGAGATATACCACACCACCTACTGGCAAAGGACCCGCCTACTTTTTCGACTATGATGGATTCTTCAAGTCCTTCAACATCCCTCTCTCTCCCTCGGATGACGAGTTAGCTACTAGAATGATGTATGATATCTTGAATACACCATCTAGCTCACAGGGAGAATCATCTACTCAGTCAGGGGGAGTAGTCGATGACAGTGACTCCTCCTCTGAAGATGAAGCTGAAGAAGATGACCAGAACAGTCAGGAGGAACAGGTTCCAGTTCCTGAAAGTCCACAAGCATCTACCAGTGATGCACCTTCGACTTCGGAACCTCAAACTCCAACTACCTCAGATGCAGAACCAAATGTTCATAATCTTGGCTCTGAGGTAGCTGTTCCTACTACTCCAGGATCACGACTAAACGTCTATCATCCTAGACAATGTCATTGGGGATGTCAGATCAGGAGTACAAACCCGAAATCAGCTATACTCAGCTGATTACGCCTCGGTTATGGAGAAGGGTTACATTCATGATGGTGCTTATCGGTGTTTTGTCTCGCAGTTTGAGCCAAAATATGTCAGTGATGCACTAAATGATGAGGCGTGGGTGAGTGCCATGCAAGAAGAACTTCTTCAGTTCAAGAAGTTAGGTGTATGGACTCTGGTTGATAGACCTAAAGGTGCTAAAGTCATTGGCACCAAATGGGCCTTGAAATGCAAGAAGGATGACCAAGGGGTCATTATCAGGAACAAAGCTCGATTGGTGGTTCAGGGTTTTCGCCAAGTCGAGGGAATTGACTACAATGAGGTGTTTGCACCCGTGGCAAGGATGGAAGCCATTCGTATCTTCCTTGCCTATGCATCGTACATGAAGATTAAAGTCTACCAATTAGATGTGAAGAGTGCATTCCTTCATGGGGAAATCAGAGAAACAGTCTATGTCAGTCAACCCGAGGGATTTGAAGATCCTTATCATCGGGATAGAGTTTACAAGCTCGACAAGGCTTTATACGGGCTTCATCAAGCTCCAAGAGCTTGGTATGAGAAACTCTCGACTCATCTTGTGAAACACGGCTTTCGCAGGGGAGTCATTGACTGCACGCTGTTCATTAAAGAAAAAGATGGCGACCTACTGCTCGTACAGATCTATGTCGATGACATAATCTTCGGTTCAAAGAACGAAGAGTTATGCAAAGAGTTTGAAGCAGTTATGAAGAAAGAGTTTGAGATGAGTGCTATGGGGGAGATGAAGTTCTTTCTCGGGTTACAGGTGGATCAGACACCAAATGGGATCTTTCTACATCAGACCAAGTATGTAGGAGACATTCTCAGTCGTTTTGACATGGAGAATGCTTCTGCTGCTGGGACTCCACTTGCTACGAATCATGATATAGCACCTGATGAAAATGGAGATCTAGTGATGCCACGATGTACCGAGGAATGATTGGATCCCTCATGTATCTCACTGCCTCAAGACCTGATATCATGTATGCTACATGTTTATGTTCTAGATATCAGGCTAAGCCTAAGGTCAACCATCTGATCGGGGTCAAGAGGATTTTTCGTTATCTGAAGGGTACACCCACACTTGGGTTGTGGTATCCTCATGATGATGACTTTGAGCTCACGCGTATAGTGACTCGGATTACGGGGGCTGCAAGATGAACTACAAGTCTACATCAGCAGGGTGTCAATTCTTTGGGAGAAGATTAGTTACCTGGCAGTGTAAGAAGCAGACATCGGTTGCATTGTCAACCTGTGAAGCCGAATATGTTGCTGCTGCAAGTTGCTGTTCACAAATCATCTGGATTCAACAGCAAATGCGGGATTACGGTTTAAAGTTCTCTTCTACTCCTATTTTTGTTGATAACTCTGCTGCAATTGCAGTAACTAAAAATCCGGTCCAACATCCTAAGACCAAACATATCGGTATTAAATACCATTTCATAAGAGACTGTTTTGAAAAGAACTTAATTGATGTGGTAAAAATTAATACTGATTTTCAACGCGCTGACCTCTATACTAAAGCCTTTGATAAACCACGTTTTCAATATTTGCTAGAGGTCAACGGCGTTAAAAAGAAAAGTGAGGTTATTCCTGATGATGATAATGTGTAGTCCGATGTAGTTTAGTTAAGTTTTTCTTTTTTATTTTATTTTTTTGTTTATTTTAGTCTGTTTAATTTAAACTCATGTTATTTTGCTGTTTATTAAAATCCTAAAATAATTAAACCAGTTATGATTTTAGTATTTTAGGGGGAGAATATGTCAGCAAGTAACATTAAAAAAAAACGAGGGAGAAGGAGTGGATAGCTGATATAAGGTAGATCGTATCTGTGATACCGATTCAAACCCTTTGGAAAATGATAGTACACAGGAACAAATCAAGAGGGACTTTAAAATTAATTTAGAAAAGATGCAAAAATTCAAAGTATAAGTCTGTGTAGTCTAAGCAATATAAAAGGGAAGATGATAGAAAAACTGGTAACTCCTAAGGTAACACAAACGAGAGTAGACCTAGAGGTTGCTAGACCACAAATGATATGTCGGTAGATTCAACACAATAGATGATTAGACCTGACTGGTGATCTCAAGATCAAACTAAGTTGTTCAACTGACTGTGGGCTTCCATCTTATCACTGGTTAACACAATCAACAATATTCCAATAAGGGGTAATGAGCATGTAAACGCCACAAATGTGTGCGGATGACCATAAATAGAGCAAAGCAAGAAAAAATGAAAGACAAATGCTATAAAGCTAATGACTTATGTTGTTGGTGCATTTTGTGCAAAATAAAATAAGCTGCTCTAACAAGGAGATAGGTTGTGTGCCTCTCTGCTGTGCGATGGCACTGACCTGAGGATAAGCATAACCTAGATATTCTAGAATTCATTGTTGTTTGCCGCCTCTCTGCTGTGCGATGGCACTGACCTGAGGACTGGCTTCTCTTTGAAAGCTCTAAGAATAGTCTCTTCTTGTAATAATACCCGTAGACCGCTCAAAAGCTCCTGAGGAATGTTGATTACCATATAAGTGTGGGATCCACAAATGTTAGTTGAAATAATTAAACCTAAAACAGTCACCAGTCTGTGTCAAAAGTCTGTGTATGGATTTAAGTGGACAAACATATTGACAATCATTGTGGCTGCAACTCTTGAAAGTTCAAATCAATGTGGTAATCTAAGAGTTCCAGTATGATTTCCTAAAGTTGCTAACGACTCTGGATGAAAACCAAGAATTGAGCATCAAAAGATTTTGATAACAAGTCCCAAATGATTTGACTTGCCTGTATGATTCCAAAATTGAATTGGTCCAGGTGTGGTCAATCTAAGTTGAAGCTGTCTATTCCGGAACCAAATCCAGTAGATTTCCATCTTAGGATTTATCTCTCACAAAAAGCCAAAAAAAATTCTTATTTTTATTCTTTAGTTTAATTTTCTAAGTTAGTTAGTCGTTTTAGTTTGTTTTTGTCGGACTACATCAGGAAAATCAGTAAGGAATCAACTCACTAAAAGGGTCATGTCTGAGATGACCACATGTGTCTTAAAAGTTTAAAACAGTCACGTCTGAGGTGACAAAGTGTTTAAAAGGGTCACGTCTGAGGTGACTAAATTGTTTAAAAGGATCACGTCTGAGATGATCAAAAGGTTTTCAAGTTAAAATGATCATGTCTGAGATGATCAAAAGCTCATAACGTTAATTTCAAAAGTTAAAAGGGTTTTAAATGTTAAATACTCAAAATGGCAGAAAATTTACTAAGTGTGACCCATTCGCACGATTGGACCATGAGTATGGACCAACCATGCGAATGGCTCCCATTCGCACGACTGGACATGAGATTGAGCCATTCACACGAATGGCTTATCAGAATGACCCATTCGACCGATTGGAAGGGGGCGAATGAGTCAGTCGACCGACTGAGACTCAGTCGGTCAACTGAACATGCGAATGAAAGGTACGATTGAGTCAGTCGACCGACTGAACCTCAGTCGGTCAACTGCATGCGAATGACTGGGCCAATCGCACGATTGAGCCTCAGTCGCCCGAATGAACTGAGCGAATGAGGCCAGTCGGCCGATTGAACTCAGCTTCAGTATTTAAAGGGCACAGTCGATCGCATTTCACTCATCACACCCCAATCGCTCTCAAATCGCACACTCTACCGTTACTCTGCCAAAATTTCAGTAGACCTTGTTTTCTCTTGCTTGTGATTCACTGACGTTCGTTGTTGATTATACAGGTAGTTTGAAGTTCTATCTAACCGAAAACAGAAGGATTGAAACCCTAATTTGTGTTATTCGAATGAACAACAAGAAACGGACTGAACTTGACCTAATAACCTACTTAAACCATGCAAAATGTTAAAATTAAGTGTAATAGGTTATTAGTAACAAGAATGCGAGTCTATTGAACCGGTTATCCATGTTAAATACCTTGTTTTGATAAAGATTCGAACAACAGGCGACTGAACTGTGGGACAGGCGACTGGTCGTCCGGATGAACTCCAATCGCACGATTGAATCTTGCGATTGGGTCAATCGGCCGAATGAACCATGCGATTGAGCTCAGTCGGCCGACTGAACCAATCGCAGACTCAGTCAGCAGACTGAACCCAATCGCATGTCTCATTGACCAGAATGAGCTCAGTCGCATGAAAGGACAACCGACTGACTTCAGTCGCATGATTCATTCGCACGAATGAATCAGAATGAATTTCAACATTACACTTAGAACAGAATTTTAATGTATTATGTACTAATGGTTCTGTGTCTTGTGTTTCAGGAAAATGGCTGATAGATGGTCCATAAATCCAAAGCACAACATCTGTGCTCACTTGGATCATACTACTCGGAACGGGGCCGAGTTCACCGAGATTATAGCTTTCCTCAGACGTTCCCGGATTCATAAGGCTATATCTACTCCTTGCACGCCCTACAGATCACTACACCAGGCATTCTGGGAGAATGCCTCCGTGGATCGCTCTCGTGAGCCCTACAGTATTCGGAGCTCTATTCTGGGTCATGATATCGAGGTCACTGCTGCTGATATCCAGAGGGTTCTAGAGTTTGGAGATGATACTGATCACCCTACCAGATTACATCCATTGACTGTCCGAGGATGCTTTCTGAGGATCAAGTACGCTGGGGACATAAACTCAGGTGTGCTCAACAAGAGCAACCTGTGCCCCCAGTACAAGTACTTAGCTCATGTGATCCTTAAGTGCGTTGCTTCGAGGAGGGGTGGGTTCGACGACCTATCAGACCAGATCCAAAATGCCTACGTGGCACTGGTGCTGAACCACCCCTTCAGCTTTTCTAGTATGATTTTCTCCTATCTGGTGGAGAACCTGGAGGCAAAGGGGAAGGAGGGGTTTTGTATGTACCCCAGGTTTTTACAGCTGATCTTCAACGAGAAGCTGCCACATCTTCCCAAAGAGAGTCATGATGCAGTTGCACTGGAGATCATGGATGATACGACTCTAGGTCGGATGAGGGTTTATAGGGGCAAGCAGGTGAAGCCCCAGGTTAAGAGATTGATTGGCCACCTGGCCAACGAGAGATATGTGGCACCGGGGAGACGCAAATGGCGTCATGAGGACAGTGATTCTGATGATGAGAGGCTGCTGCTCCCAGAGCATGACTCTGACGATGATGATAGTGGGGACGCTGGGGACGATATGCCTACTCCACCAAGAGGCACTGTGTCTGATGTTATACCCCCAGTGTCTGCCCCAGCTCGAGAGGTTGCCGAGTCAGCTGGATTCCATCAGGATTTTGTTCATGGTGCGGAGGAGGAGGAGGAGTCGGATGAGGAGCCCCTAACGCGAACTGTGGGAAGCAAAGTTGTTCCCACAGAACATGGGCTAAGGGTGGTTGGTGAACACCCGAGAGACTCCGGAGAGATTGACACTGACCCGAGTTATGCACCGGGGTCAGCAGGCAGGGTTGTAGGGGGAGCATCCACCTCAACGGGGACGAGGAGGAAGAGGATGGCTCAGCCCCATGGTCAGAAGAAGAAGAAGCGTCGGTTGACTTTCGTTACCACCATAGCCTCTACTGCTACCACCACCACTACCACTTCCACAGCCACACCATCCACCACCACAGCCACCATGCTACCACAGCCACCACCATACCTCCCACCACAGTACAGATTCCATCCACCGCCATATCCTTTACTCCACATCACCTCCACCATTTCACCGACCCATCTTCACTACACCACCACCACCACCACCTCACACCAAGCAGGACCTTCAGCCCATCCCTCACACACTTATGGATCACCTCTACCTCCAATCGGGGTAGAGGAACAACTGTCTGCGCTCAACAGGATGGTGATGCGCTTACTTGCTGCAGATGAGGAGAAGGCTGCCCAGATCGCCAGCTTGCTGACCTGACTGCTGCACAATCTCACCAGATTGCAGAGCAGGGTCGAGTTATAGAGGAGCAGGCCCAACAGATGGCTGCTCAGAGCACTGAGATAGCCCAACTCCAAGCACAGAGTGTCACATCAAGCAAAAAGATAGAGGAGTTGGAGGAGGCAAAGAAGACTATCATGTTAAAGCTCAAGGGATCTAAGGAGGAGCCCTTGAAGATCAAGGAGGGGGTGGAGATGATGGAGATGATAGTGATGATGATGATGAAGATGATGAGGATGATGAGGGTGATACAGAGGAGGATGAGGAAACCGAAGGAGATAGGACAGAGGAGAAGGACGATGATGATGAAGCAGAAGGAGGGGATGCAGCTGCATCGGCCTCTGCTTCAGGTCAAGAGAGGAGGTCAAAGAACAGACAAGACCAACCAGCTTCTACCTCTGCTCCTCCAAGTGACGAGACGTTGATACAGGATAAAAGTAAAGACTAGATGTTTATGTATTTATTTACTTCTGTATTTGAATCCTGTATTGAAAACGATGTATTGAATGTTTATATTAAGTTAATGCATTTCTGTTTGATTAATTACTAATGATTTATGTGTTGAATGTTTAAATCAAACAGATCCAAATTACCAAAGAGATGAGTTTGATGTTGCTCCCCTTCAGCAGGTCAAGACTCAGCTAACAATGATTCTTGATCTGCAAGGGATCGTTAGGAGGTCAGTGAGTTATACCCCTGAAGAAGGAGAAATAATTCATGACCTATCAAACGAGCAACTGGCAGAGATTTTCAAGCTAAATCCGGATGAGATAGTGAAAGATGCTCCTACATGCGATTAGACTAGTGATGAAGAGCTCAACGATGTTGATGAAGTCGAGATCGAAGATGTCACTGCCGAGGATTACCCTCAGTACGCTGACAATGAGGGAAATGTGGTCCCCAATCTGGGTGAATCCCTCGTCAGTGATACTTTTAAGGTGTTGAACAAGATGGAGCAAGAAACAGAGAAAGCAGAAGGAACAGCCCAAGCCTCAAATGATGATGTCGACATTCGAAAGGCTGAGTGGGCTGCATGTTTTGAAGAAGTTAGAGCCCAACGTGCTGCACCGAAGAAGGATGCCTACACCAAACTCTACAGAGTCAAGAAACATCACAAGGTGTCTGGCAGGATTATAGCATGGGCGCATTTTGATGATCTTAACGTTTATACAGTTAAGAGAGAACAGGGCATAGAGTACTTCAGATTCTCACATGATCTGAAGACTCTACCAGGTTTTGAGCTCAACCGGCTGGCTAAGCTAAAGCTTTTATATGCTGACCCGAGGAAGATGTCAGGCTGGTTCGAGGCTGCCCTAAAGAAGGAGTACCACACCAGATGGGTTAACTTCAGACCCCAACAGCCTACTAGGTATGTCTGAGGCTGATGCCATTACTGGCAAGCCCAAGATAGTGTTGAAGTGGAGTCCTCCGTGCACAATGTCGAGAATCCCACTCAGGGAAATGCCACAGGACTTCACTCCACACTTTAAGTGGTGGTACTATGATTGGAGAACAGCTGAAGAGGTCATAGTCCTAAGCAAAGAGGGAAAAATGGATACGATCAGGGTATTCGACCCGATGTGGCTTACTAACTTGTCGGCTAATGATGTCTATACGCTATACAAGTGGCCACTGTTCTATGACACGCAGGACATTGTACAAGCCCTCCAGTTCCAGAACGTTATACGACTCTGCTTCGCGTTTGAAATTCACGCGGGAGTCACAAAAGAGGAGAAGTACAAGAAATACAAGGAGGTTATGCAGAAAACAAGAGATTAGAGAGATCTAGGTCCAAGGGGGAGTTTGTTGATGCATGTATGTCCCTAGATCATGATACTAAATGTAATAGATCTTGTTTGTCTGATTATGATGTAATTTGAAATGATTAATGAAATGATATTGATTGTTTGTGATTTGTAATGTCTAATATTTCATTAATGAGTCGATATTGAATTGGTTGATTAGGTTTGTGATTGTTTGAATGGTTACACATCAAGTTATATTAATTGAAACATTCAAACTTAACTTAATGAAGTTCTCATGCGAATGGCCCATGCGAATGGACCACACGCATGAATAACTTCATACGATTGATTCAGTCGCACGACTGAACCAGGAGACTGGATCAGTCGTATGATTGACATATAAGATTGGCTCAGTCGCACGACTGAACACTCAGTCGTGCTGATGAATCAATCGCATAGTTCAATCGCACGACTGAACCATACTTATGGTCCAGTCGCCCGAATGAACAATACTAACCTATAAATACAACCCAATTCGTGGAAAAACAAAAGCATTCATACCATTACGACTCCAGACGTACCCTAGCCGTCCAGAAGCCTCCCAAATCGTTCTCCAAGTTCACAGAACACATTAGATCGATTCCCTATCGACTTCTAACGTTAGATTCAATTCTTGATTGATTCTTCGTGTGTTCTCATTGATTGGATCGCCAATCAAATAGGATTCCGCACTATTTGATCTGGTTTACACGCTAATCACTAGGTATTTCGTTCAAATACCAGGTCCTAACAGAACCCTCTCTCTTGGTTCAACATTCTAACTTGTAAACTCCATTGAGGAGGAAATGAATCCAATAGCCTACTCACTTGTTCATTATTCGTGAGTTCTTCATCATACTTTTTCAGGGTGCTTAAGACAGTCAGAAATCGATTTGTCAGGTCGGTAAGGTTTTTGTTCTTGCAACCCACGAAGGAATTGAACTCTTTCTCAGCTTGTATTCCTTTATTTTTGACCAACTCAGCATTGCCATCATAGAATTCACACAGAGCATCAAACAGAGACTTGGCATTTTTGTGTTTAGCAAATCGGTTGTAAATGTCAGGAGCAAGGCATAAAGTTAAGGCTCCAAGTGCCTTTTGATCTCTGTCAATTAATTTTAGATCTCTCTCATTGAAACTGGACGGCTCTTTGTTTTGTGAAACAACATCTCCAACGGTAACTGTAGGAATATGCGGATCGGAGATAATAGATTCCTATTGATTGTGATCTGTGTAGTAAAAGAATGCCTTCAAACATCTCTTCCATACTTTAAATTTATCCCTGTGAATCAATCTTGGAGGTCGATTTGGTGCCACGCTCTCTAAATCGGAAATCGTAAGAGTTGTCATTTTTGACATAACCAAACAACTAGTTTCGCTAGAGAATTAACTAATTTCGCAGTATTTTGCTGGTAAATTCAGTAGCAGTTTTGCAACACATCAACTCGATGATGCTAGTTTCGCACGACAATTTCTCCCGAAACTAGTTGAACTTTCGTTTAGAGAGAAATTCGATAGCAATTTCGCAGGATTTGTCCGCATAAGCACAGCGAACTTTCGTTCAAAGTTGATACTTTTGCATAAACCAACACACCAATGTCAGCAATTAAGAAAACAGTAGTTTTGATGCTTGAAGATGTTGTTTCGTTGAATGATATACAGTTTCACCCGATGATTTCGAAAAAGCTTTTTTTACCACGAAATCGATCCAAAATCACCCAAATCTCAATGAATTTGAGATCTGATTATTACAATAGCTTCCGACACCAAAATATAACAGATCTCAATCAATTTCCATATCCAAATCACTCAAAACAGATCTAGAATTGATGATACGGTGATTTTAAACCAAAAGACCCAAAAACTCAATCAATCAAAAGCACTATGGCTCCGATACCATTTTGTTGGTCCATTTGATCGATTAACAGTGCAAATGATTCATGAAATATACATATTCCGTTGATCAAACATCAATATCACAATCAACACACCAATGTCAAGTTTCAAAGATACTTAATAATCACCAAAACACACACACAAAAGAAGAACAAAGGCTCAAGATGAATACAATAAGCTTCTAGCTAACCAAAACAGAATTACAACAAAGATATTTTCGTATTGGGGTTTGCAAAACTTTCTTACAATGAGAGAAACATTTTTATATATAAGCAGAGACAGTTTCGTTGTCCAGCGAAACTGTCTAGCCTATGGCCTAGTTTCGCCGGCGACGAAACACAGTTTCACCAAGTAACCTAAGTCAGTTGACTATAAGCGGATCTATAGTTTCGCTCATAGTTTCGCTAGGCTACAAAACATACAAAATACAAATTTCAAACTAAGTAAGCTAACATTAAACCTTTTACATTAATAAGCAAAATAAACACTAACTATGGTGAGTCCAACCTAATCTTGATCTTCAATCTAGAATTTCGTTTAATAATGTTAAACGTGCTAATAATATTAATCATAATAGAAATTAATTAATAAGAAGATATCCTTTATTTCTTAAACAATTAAGATGTAATTGTTATATGTTTATAATATCCAAATGATATTACAGATCAAGTCCACTCTTGAGCTATTAAGCCCTATTGGTTTAATATGGTCCTTATACTTAACTTAAAGCATGGGTTTTGTGAAATATATCTAGTCAAAGAATAGTGTTAGATTGTGTCAAGAAATAACATTCACAAGATATAGTTCTAGTATGCATCTTAGGTCCGAGAATACTATCGATGGAAGCACTTCAAAACCTATTTAAGATAACGATCCATGAGTAGTTTTGAAGCAGATCATATCTAATATTTATGTCTATAATATATGTGAGATTGGTTATTTCTCTTCGTTTATGTCATCCATTTGAAATCAAGTAGTTGTTCACAATAGTCTTATTTCATATTTATTCCCATAAATCCGAAAGACTACAGACTTTAGAATAAACGTTTTTATTTTTGGATTTTAATTTGCTAATGTTAAACACAATAGACACTAATGAATAAGAATATAACCTTTATTTTCTTGTAAGAATAAATGTAACTATTATACGCTTAAAATATTCAAATACTGTTATAGATCAACTTCACTTTCTAGCTGCACTAAGCTCTATTGATCTAATATGTTTCTTATGTTTAACTTGAGAAATGAGCTTTGTGAAGTGGGTCATGCTAGATTTTGATCTATACAGATCTTATAGAAATGTTTCAACAAATCTTAATGGCGTTACTAGATTTGCAATGAACTCTTCATTATTTATTTTGCATCCACTAAAATGAGTCTATTCATTTATATCATGTGGTTGAGTTATTGTTTGGGTAAAGTGTTATTTTCAACCAATAGTATAGTGAGTTGTATGTTGTGGAATTGTATTGATGTTACTTGCATAAGTGTTAGAGTTCTCAACTAGTAATTGTTTTATAATCATACTTTACATGAATTATGAATTAGATTTTTGTAACAGATTGGCCCAAGTATCATCACATTGAGTGTAACTTGTATAGTCATATTTGATAATGCAACATGTTTAAGTCTTGAATAGTATTGTCTTTTACATAATATATTGATAATAATAATACCAATAGCAGCCAGTAATTACTAGAATTGCTATAACAATGTTAGAGATAATATTATTTTAAAAGCAGTAGAATTAGTATATCAATGCATCAAGTAAATGTATATATATGTGTATATTCATGAATATACATTTTAGCAATATGTTCCTACTTTAATAAAAGAGTAACTAAGGTGATGAATATACATTGTAGCAATATCTACTACTTTAATAAAAGTGTACTAAGTGTAACGTTTCATATTTTTCGTATTTATTCTTTCATATTTGTTATAGCTTAATAAAATTTGAATTTCATTATCATATTTCATGTGAAAAGACCTATACATAAATGCTTATTTTATGCTTTGTTTATAAAATTTTGCATGTCCGCTTATGCATCACTTGAACCGTAACCATTAGACCATGACCAAGTGCCTTTAAAGTGAGACTTATATTCAATAGGATGCCCAATATTTATACTTTTCCAAATCAAAAAAATTCCTAGAAGGTTTCTAAGGCTAAAAACACTTGTAAATGCAAGAAATAAAAATATTACACATGTGTAACAAGTAGATTACACACTAATAAATTGCTAAACTTGGTCAACAAGCTAAAACTCACCCCATTTAACTCAAAATAGACCCCTTTTATATTTTAGGGTTTCCATATGGTTTTTTTATTTTATTTAATTTATTTTATAAAACTTTCCCTTCACTTCATACCATAATTAAACCCCCTAATCTTCAACTACAAATACAAGGCTACATTCTACCAATTTCTTTGCACCAAAGTCAAAACAAAATCCTAACTCTCCCTCTCTAATTCTTCTAGCATCAAGAACACCAAGGTGTTCAAGAACTTGATTCAAAGGTGAGTTTTGATTTTTTTTTGTTTTAGTACACAATGTCTTTACATTCTCTTACTTCTTCTTCTTGTTCTTTATTTTCTTTCAATTTAAGATTGATTCTTTGTTACCAATAAACCTTAGTGTAGTAACAAAGATTATTAATCGGGTCTTAACACAAAAGATCATGATTTAGGAAAGGGATTAATCGTGTTGAATAATTTTCTTGTTTGTTCTTGATTTTTATTTCCAATACATTCTTACAGTTTAATTCCTCTACTACTTCTTATTTTCATCAATATGAGATGATTCTTTGTTGCTCATACACCTTAGTGTAGCAACGAAGATGATCAAATGAATCTTAACACACAGGATCATGATTTACGAAAGGGATTGATCGTATTGAAGGTTTTCAAACTTGTTGTTATTCTTAAATCAATATCGTAGACTAGGGTTTCAAGACTCGCTCGCTTTGGATGCTTGAACCTAGTTTTATTTAAATATTTATATTGTTTGTTTATATGGTTGGTTTTGAAAATAATGATGTAAACTATTATTGGTTAATTATATTTAATGAGTTAGTATTTTTCTCATACCATGTGTGATGACGATATTCGATTTCGTTGCACCTGAGCATTTACGCTTTTGCGGGGGTGTGATAAATTGGTATCAGATCCTTGGTTATAGAGAATTCGGTTGCTAGTAGTTGAACTAGACTATAACCTAAGTGTCCCATGTACTACGATTATTATACTTAGAACTATAACATCGAATTTCTTCTTCTAGATATCTCATCCTACTCCGATGATATCTCCGGAAACATCCTTTCTCTCCCGTCTCACGAAGATTCCGACTTACCTTCCTATACTAATGAATCCATAAGCCTGATCCATTAGAGTCAATAGATGCTTCGCTTTGAGGACTTAAAAGAATTCCAAAGCCCAATCCACTTAAGTCAGAATCTGATCTACCTGGTAGAACTAGAAAAGTCACTCGTTTCATGCCCAACCCATTCAAGCAAGAAGAGGAAGAATACCAAACTTGAGTCTGACGCTACAAGCAAGCCCATTAAAGTTATCAAAATTTCAAGTGACTCGGAGGACGAAACCCAAAAGCATATCAAAAACTTACTCTGGGGCTAACAAGCCCATGAATTCTTGTAATTACCAAGGGCCTGTGTGATGGTGGCTAGGATTATATGTAATTTGGAAGAGTGGGTACATGTCCATGTTAGATTCTATCCAAGAAAAAATATGGTGCATAAATCCATACGGACCCGTCATTCTTTCCTATGCATAAATCCATACGGACCCGGCATGTTCTTACAAGACCCCGTGTTCTGATTAGTAAAATAAATTCGTTTATTCATTCGAGCTAGACATCAAACAAATATAAGATATGTATGCTGGTGTTTTCTTATTATATATATTCTTGTAAGGCATTTTAAGTTAATAACTGAATGGTTTTATTTATGGATATTATTGCCATGCATTATGTCTTATATGTCTTCTATTTCCAATTATTCATTACTTATGATATTTTCGTAGAATGCCTAATCGTCGTGATACAACTGACACCAATGAGCTAGCCATTATTATTTCGCAACAGCTTGCTGCCATACTCCCTAACATGGTGGTTCAGCTCAACAGCATTTCTTAATGCCGCCAACAACTCTAGGGGGAAGTAACACTAACTGGAGCACGTGTACTTTCAAGCATTTCAACTCCAACAACCCAGTGTTCCTTGGTTCTAAGGGGCCACTAGGCAACTACAATGGTTTGAAAGCATGGAAGGCACCCTTGATATGAGTGGTTGTCTAGATAATCTAAAGTTGAAATACTCTACCAGTTCTTTTTTAGAAACGAGCTCTTACTCGGTGGAACCTGAGAAGAGGACTAGAGGTCGAGATGTTGTTTTGGCTATGTATTGGGATGATCTTAAAGAAATCATGATCATAAAATTTTGTCCTAAGAATGAGCTCAAGAAAGGTCGAGATGTGCGACCACACTATGGAAGGTGTCGAGCATGAAGCATACACCACTCGTTTTCATGAATTGTGCACCTTGGTCGTACACATGGTAACTCCTCTGAGTAGAATGATTGACCGTTACGTAAGTGGTCTACCTACCCAAATTGGGGGTACTGTCATGGGTAGCTCTCCTATAACATTAGAGGCTGTCATCCGGTTAGCTACATCCCTTACTAATGATCTAGTTAAATCAGGAATACTATTCAAGAAGGGTGACAAAAAGGCTACTAAAGAGGTGATGAAAAAGTCTGACCACCATTATAAGAAGCAAAAGGCTACAAAGAACTTTGCTATGGTAACTCATGTTACTCTGGTTACCCAAATTACCCCAAATAGCCAAGTTCGTACTAAAAAAGGGTATACGGGGACACTCCCATAATATGCAAAATGTAAATACCATTATCACATTGGGAATCAATGCCAAGTGTGCACCAACTATGGAAGGTTTGGGCATCTAGCCCAAAATTATCGTGTGCGTATAAAGCATAATGCCAACAATGTTGTTGTTCCTACAAGTGGTAATAATAGAGCTTGCTTTAAGTGTGGAGCCACCAATCATTTCAGAAACCATTGCCCCAAATTAAACAACAACCAAGGTGCTTGTGCTCATGCCTTTGCTATGGGTAAAGATGAGGCTCATGAGGATCCTACTGTCGTTACAGGTACGTTTCTTATCAATGATCATTTTTCTTCCATTTTGTTTAATACTGGTGCATACAAAAGTTTTGTATCTATCAAATTTGAACCTTTATTATCGCAAGTCATGCCACATTAGTACCTACTTATATCGTAGAAGTAGCCGATGGTAAATTTACCAATGTTCATTCCATTGTCCGTGATTGCACTTTCATCCTCAACGATCATACCTTTACTATTGACCAGATTCCTATTACTCTTGGAAGTTTTGACTATTATCATAGGGATGGGCTGGTTGTCCACTAATCCTGCTGAAATATGTTGTTTTGAGAAACTCTTCCGCCTCCCTTTACCATCTGGAGATACTTTGAGACTATTTAGGGAAAAACCTTGTAGTGGCCTAAAGATTATCTCTTGCATGAAGGAACCTGGATATTTAAGGAAGTAATATTGTGCTTTCTTAACCCACATTATAGAGAAAAAACCTGAAGAGAGAAAGATGCAAGACATACCAATCATTAGAGATTTTCTAGAAGTTTTTCCAAACAATTTGCCTAGACTTCCTCATGTCCAACAAGTCGAGTTTTGGATAGATCTCGTGCCTAGAGCTAACCCAGTTGCGAAAGCCCCATATCGTCTAGCACCATCTGAATTTCAAGAATTATCCAGCCAACTCCAAGAACTTTTGGACAAGGGATTCATTAGGCCAAGCTTTTCACCTTGGGTAGCCACGATCTTGTTCATTAAAAAGAAATATGGATCCTTTCATATGTGCGTAAATTATTGGGAGCTGAACAAATTAACCATCAAGAATCGTTATCCCTTACCAAGGACCGATGATCTATTAGATCAATTACAAGGAGCAACCTGCTTCTCAAAAGTTGATCTTCGATCCGGGTATCATCAACTTAGAGTTCATGAAGAAGACATCCCGAAAACCTCATTCCAAGATGATATGGACACTATGAGTTCATGGTTATGCCCTTTGGTTTGACCAATACACCAGCGGTGTTCATGGACCTTATGAATCAAGTTTGCAAACCCTACTTAGATCAATTTGTCATTGTCTTCAATGGTGACATATTGATCTACTCTAAGACAGGAAGAGCATGAAATACACCTTGATCAAATCCTAGAGTTATTAAAGAATGAGTAACTCTATGCCAAGTTCTCGAAATACGAATTTTGGCTAAAAGAAGTTTATTTCCTGGGTCATGTTATCAATGAGAAGGGTATTCATGTCGACCCAGCCAAGATCGAGACCATCAAGAATTGGAGTACACCAACAATTGAAGGATTCTGTGTGCCCAAGACACTTAGAATATTGATGTGGTTAGTACGTTATGATCCAAGTCGGGTTATACCCAATAACAAGCTTAGCAAACACCAATTATTGTTTAATTGATTATATGATCATGCAATTAAATATTTACACCAATTAGAAAATGGGTTTTCTAATCAAATTGCATAAGAGATGGAACAAATTATAAGGATAATTTGTTGATGAATTATTGTTATTCTTGTCATTTAAAAGGGGTTTAAATAACACTAATAATATATGAGTGTACTTTAATTAAAGTGTTTAATTAAAGAATACATATGTCACATTTATAAATCAAGTCTAGAAGGTGACTTTTTATTGTGTGACATGTGACTAGTTAATTTTTGTATTGTGATCATTTTAAAGGAGGGAAAACTCTTTTATTTTGAATCTTTTGGCTGCCCCTTAAGGTCATTGGACCATCTTTGTGTCTTGAAAACATACACCTCTTAACTAGTCACACACTCAATTCATTTTTCATCTATTCCAATACATGCAAAACACAAAAGACTCTCCTCTCTCTCCCTCTCTATTTTGACGGATCCAGCAGCAAAAAGGGTGAGGTTTTGAGCTTTCTTGCCTAACAAGAAGGGTTTTTGCCATAAGCTTTGGGTATACAAGCTTGAGGGTCTCTACTTTGAGCATCTTGGCTGATTTCAAGCATCCAAAACCTCTCATTTGGTCGTTTTTTTTTCTGCTGGAGAAAGGTATTTTGGCAGCCCCATTTGTGGCTGTCATATTATGCTCGTTTCATTGTTCATAGCTTGTTTTATTCACATAAATGATCCTTGTTATATGGGTTTGTTTTATACTCTAATATGGTTACCAAAACAACATATTTTCAGTTTATAAAAGGGTTTATAATGCTATATTTCCGCTGCGTTTTTCAGAAAGTTTAAAAGGTTAAACTTCGTTTTAGTGTTCTAACAAACCCAACAATGGCATCAAGAGCCGGTTATGTGGATGACTTGCTTGTTTTGTCTTTAAAATTGGTTTTAAAGTATGATAATAAACTTAGTATAGGCTGATTTTGGGCTGCTAAGTTCATATGTTATGAAACCCCAATCTTTCAAAGTCATATCACACATGCTTGTGATTAAACTTTGAAAGATATACATGTTTGTTATTTGTTTTGTTTGGACAAAATAAAACCCGAAATTTCAGTTTATGTTGGCTGAAATTTCGTGGTTTTAAGTGGGGTTTTCATTATATTTTGGATGATATGATAGATGCTTGTTTTAGTGCATAACCTAGCCATTGACCTTGTGATTGTTTGGATGTTTGTGATGGTTGTATTCATTCATTCAATTGGGTTGTATTATTTGTTGTTTGTGCTTTGTTTCAAATGTAATTTATTTATTATTGGGTTGTAATAAATAGATTAGGTGTATTTTCATTTTACTAGATATCTTGTATTAGGACTTTTATATCTTGTAATATGAAGACATACACATTGGAAGCACAAAGGAAGGTCATGAAAGAAACATGGAGCATTTTGGATGCGGTTTCAAGTGGGAGGCTTTTGGAAGTTTTCTATATGCTTTGTTTGTGACCCTTAGGAATGTCCTATGGACCACACTTGTGATGGCAAACAAGTGTGGACCACTTTAGATGCTATGGTTATGCACATATGCACATATGGTTGTTTATGTTTATGCTTGGTTGATTGTTTGTTGTTTGATTGTTTGGTTGATATTTGGATATTCATAACAAACTCATTAACAAACTTAACAAGCTGAAAATTGATGGTTCTTAAAAGTTAATAAAAGGTTATTAAAATGATTTAATGATTTTAAAGATTAAAATAGGTTTTAATCAAAGAACCATAGGGTACCTTGTATTTGAAAGCATGCAAATACAAGTACATAGAGTTTTCTAAACTAGAATTTTGAAACCTCTAAACTTTTTTTACAAACAAGATCAACACCGTCCTTTTACACAACACTTGAGTCACTTGGGAACTCTTAGTGGGATAAAGGTCACCTAACCATTTTGAGGGAACTTGTGACTTGAGGTGAGAATGCCTTATTTGTGGGATAAAGGTCACCTAACCACTTATTTTGGCAAACTCACACGTAGGTGTAAGTAGGGTATCTTGATTTGCAAACCATGTCAAATGGATCACCTACGATGTGGTTTCCAAATGGTGTTGATGGGATTAACATGCCGACTTTACATATGATGTTTCAAGTCGATCCCATATTTCTAGAAATTGCAAATGGTTGCAATCGTCAAACGTTGACCACCTTATTAATTTAAATCGTGGGATAAAGGTCACCTAACCACAATTTAAATGTAATGTTGGGTTCTAGACTTTAATATAAAAATGACCTTAAAAGGCATTAATTATTAAAAAAAATATAACAATATCGAAAATACTAAAATAGATCTTTGTTAAATTTTGTAGATGGCCACCAACAATGAAAATCACGATAACTCATCCGCGTCCAACCAATCATTACGTGCGATCCTCCAAAAGGAACGTCTAAATCATAACAACTTTATTGATTGGTATCGAAACTTGAGAATCGTTCTCAAGCAAGAGAAACGATCATATGTTTTAGACGACCCTATCCCCAACCTACTGAGGATGATGAGGAGGCCTTCAACGATTGGTTGAAGTACACTGAGGACTCCGTCCAAGTGTCTTGTCTCATGCTAGCGAGCATGACTCCGGATCTCCAAAAGGAGTATGAACATCACGGAGCTTATGACATGATAACCCAGCTGAAGGAAACGTTCCAACAGCAAGCAAGGGTTGAGCGCTTCGAAACGGTTCGAGCACTCCATGCATGTCGTATGGACGACAACCAATCTGTTTCATCTTATGTTCTTAAGATGAAAAGTCATATTGACCGCCTTGAGAGGCTTAATTGTCCCGTCTCGAAGGAATTGGCCACGGATTTGATCCTTAATGGCCTTACCAAGAAGTTCGAGACGTTTGTGTTGAACTACAACATGAATGCTTGGGACAAGAGCATTGGTGAGCTTCACTCAATGCTTAAAACGGCCGAGGCGGCCATGGGTAAAAGGGTTTTACCCGTTCTCACCATCAATGAAGGTGGGAACAATAAAAGGCCTCGTCCCGCACCCAAGGCAAAGGTTGCTAAGGGTAAGGGACCCGCTTGGGGAAAAGGGAAAGGGGTGGTAAGGGTACCACCCAAACCACAAGAGAAGAAGCAAAAGGTTGCTACTAATGACCCATGCTTCAAGTGTGGGGAGATTGGACATTGGGCAAGGAATTGTCCTGTCCATCTCCAAGAGTTGAAAGCAAAGAGGGATGCCGGGCAGACCTCAGGTACAACATACATGATTCATATTGATCTTAATGTTACATCTTCAAACACATGGGTATTAGATACCGGATGTGGAACTCATATTTGCAATTTGTTGCAGGGGTTCAAAAGAAGTAGGGACTTCAATCAAGGGGATGTTAGCCTCTTCATGGGCAATGGAACCAAAGTCCAAGTTAAAGCTCGTGGGGACTACATCCTAAAACTTCCAAGTGGCTTGGATGTTATTTTGAAGAATGTTTTGTATGCTCCTAGTTTGACTAGGAACATTATTTCTGTATCCCAATTAAGACTTTATGATTATGTATTATCTTTTATTGAAAATGATATTCATGTTTCTTTAAATAATATGTTCTATTTTAAAGCTATACCCATTAATGGTATTTATGAATTGGTTCATGAAAATGCTTTAAATAGTTCATTGTACCATACTAACACCAAAAAACTCAAGTTGGATTTGAGTGATACCTATCTTTGGCATTGTCGTCTTGGTCATATAAACAAGAAACGTATACAAACTCTTCAAAAGAATGGTCTTTTAAAAACAAATGAATGTGATTCATTTGATGTGTGTGAATCTTGTTTACAAGGTAAAATGACTAAGGCACCCTTTAGTGGGACTAACGAAAGGGCAAAAGATTTATTAGGAATCATACATTCGGATGTATGTGGTCCTTTTAAGCCAATGACTAGGAATGGTGAAAGATACTTCATTACCTTTACCGACGATTATAGTCGCTATGGGTATGTGTACTTATTAAGGCACAAAGATGAAGCTTTTGAAATGTTCAAAATCTTCAAGAATGAAGTAGAAAATCAACTCAACAAGTCAATTAAAGTTCTCCGTACTGATAGAGGAGGTGAATACCTAAGTGATGTTTTTCAAGATCATCTTAGGAGTTGTGGGATTGTCTCACAACTCACTCCACCTGGAACACCACAACATAATGGTGTGTCTGAGAGGAGGAATCGAACCTTATTGGATATGGTCCGATCTATGATGGCTAGAAGCACATTACCTCTATCATTTTGGGGTTTCGCTTTGCTCTCCGCGGCCCGTATTCTAAATATGGCCCCAACCAAAAAGGTGGAAAGGACACCTTTTGAGATATGGCATGGAAGAGTTCCATCCCTATCATACTTAAGAGTCTGGGGTTGTGAGGCTTATGTTAAGACTCCCACCCCAAACAAATTGGAAGTCCGATCCACCAAGTGTATCTTTATTGGATATCCTAGAGATTCTATGGGATATTATTTCTATGATCCACTGGAACAAAAGGTGTTTGTTGCCAGAAAGGGTGAGTTCTTAGAAGCAAAGTTCCTTATGGAAGGAACTAGCAGTAGAACAGTGGATCTTGAGGAGGATCAAGAACCACAACCCGATGCACGTTTGGTTGAAACTAGCACTCAACATGAGGATGTTGAGGATGATCAAATGGTTGATCAATACACGCAAAACGTTTGCAGAAGTGGTAGAACTAGTAATCCACCTGAAAGATACGGATTTTTCATGGATGGATGCTATGTGGTAGATTCAGATGAACCAACCACATACCATGATGCAGTGTCCAATTTGGATTGTGACAAATGGCTTGAGGCCATGAACGTTGAGATGCAATCCATGTATGACAATCAAGTTTGGGAACTTGTTGTACCACCTCTTAATTCCAAGGTAGTTGGAAGTAAGTGGGTTTTCAAGAAGAAAACCGATATGCATGGAAACTTGGATACTTATAAAGCTAGACTTGTAGCAAAGGGTTTCACTCAAACTCAAGGGGTTGATTATGATGAAACCTTCTCACCTGTTGCGATGCTAAAGTCTATAAGGATATTGTTTGCCATAGCTGCTCATTATGATTATGAGATTTGGCAAATGGATGTCAAAACCGCCTTCCTAAATGGATATCTTGAGGAAGATGTTTATATGGTTCAGCCTGAAGGTTTTGTCGATCCAAAACATCCTAATAAAGTATGCAAGTTAAAGAAATCAATCTATGGATTGAAACAAGCATCGAGAAGCTGGAATCATCGTTTTGATGAGGAGGTAAAGAAATTTGGCTTCATCAAAAACACTGATGAGGCTTGTGTGTATAAGAAGGCTAGTGGGAGCACAGTAACTTTCCTAGTATTGTATGTTGATGACATACTACTATTTGGAAATGACATTCCAACTTGGAAGGTGTAAAAACCTGGCTTGGAAGTTGTTTTTCCATCAAGGATCTTGGTGAAGCCGCCTATATTCTAGGAATAAAGATCTATAGGGATAGATCAAGGCGGTTGATTGGTTTGAATCAAAGTGCATACATTGATAAGATCTTGAAAAGGTTCAAGATGGAGAACTCTAAGAAAGGTACCGTACCTATTCAAAGAGGAACGATATTGAGTACAACTCAATGTCCTAGCTCAAAGGATGAGCAAGATAAAATGAAGGCAATCCCATATGCATCTTCTATTGGATCCATCATGTATGCAATGATATGCACTCGACCGGACGTGTCATGCGCCTTAAGCATGACAAGCCGTTACCAGCAAAATCCTGGAAACAGTCATTGGATGGCTGTTAAGAACATACTTAAGTACCTAAGGAGGACAAGGGATATGTTCCTAATCTATGGATCTGGTGATGAGGAACTCGTTGTAAAAGGTTACACGGATGCGAGTTTCCAAACCGATCGTGTTGATTCTCGGTCACAATCGGGATATATTTTCATTCTGAATGGAGGAGCGGTCTCTTGGAAGAGCTCCAAGCAGGATGTGGTGGCTCTATCAACTACAGAATCAGAATACGTCGCCGCCTCATTGGCAGCTCAAGAAGCTGCATGGTTGAAGAAATTCATTGCCGATCTAGGGGTTGTCCCTTCCATTCAGGAACCCCTAGAGATCTTTTGTGACAACGAGGGTGCGATTGCTCAAATCAAAGAACCCCGTGCTCATCAAAAGACTAGGCACATTGAGCGGAGATTCAACTACATACGAGATGAAGTTGAAAAGGGAAAGATATGTATTCGCAAAGTTCACACGGATCAAAATATTGCGGATCCTCTCACGAAGCTCCTTGAAAAGGCAAAGCATGAAGGTCATACTTGTGCCATGGGACTTCGATATTCTAGTGATTGGATTTGATCTGTAAACTTTGTATTTGGATATGTGGAACTCTTTATTATTTGAATAAAATTATTTGGTTATAATGTTTCAATTAATGTTCCAATGTAGCATGTTTAATCCATGAGTAAATTGTTTACTCTAAATGTCCGTAGTCGTTCATACTTGTGGGAACAAGTGTGAGGTAAGATTATTATGAACTTGGATTGGTTGATATTCATAAGGATGAATATAGAGCAATGGGTTGCTACCAAGGTTCATAGATATTTGTGGGATACAAATATTGGACTAACCCGCATCTCAAATTTTACTACATGGAATCTTATTGATTGATCATAAGTAAATTTGAGTAAAGGCGAATATCATTTGGTATCCTCCGACCTGAGATACATATTGGGTTTTGATATTCACCAAGTATTATACCTTGAGCCTTTTCTTCACTTTCCTGAAATAGTGGACAGCACATAAGGGTATGTTCAGGTATGACACGAGGTGTTTGTGAGAAACGTATGTAGTCAAGATGGAATTTGTTCCTCTTATTCGTTGAGAGTTAGATGTCTAAGGCCTGATTAAGTTAAATCAACAAGGAATGATCATTCTGTGTCCTCGGATTTAACATGACATCTGAAACAAAAGGATAGATGATTGATTCACCTAAATCATTTAAAGTAGGGTACTTGAAGGGATGATGTTATTGAATGGCTATAAGTCATGCGTATTAAGGGTAGTAAACCGTTGTTAGGCGGTATTTACTGCTTGCATCAATCTTCTATGAATCGTGGGCAAGTGGGAGATTGAAGGATTCTGTGTGCCCAAGACACTTAGAATATTGATGTGGTTAGTACGTTATGATCCAAGTCGGGTTATACCCAATAACAAGCTTAGCAAACACCAATTAATGTTTAATTGATGATATGATCATGCAATTAAATATTTACACCAATTAGAAAATGGGTTTTCTAATCAAATTGCATAAGAGATGGAACAAATTATAAGGATAATTTGTTGATGAATTATTGTTATTCTTGTCATTTAAAAGGGGTTTAAATAACACTAATAATATATGAGTGTACTTTAATTAAAGTGTTTAATTAAAGAATACATATGTCACATTTATAAATCAAGTCTAGAAGGTGACTTTTTATTGTGTGACATGTGACTAGTTAATTTTTGTATTGTGATCATTTTAAAGGAGGGAAAACTCTTTTATTTTGAATCTTTTGGCTGCCCCTTAAGGTCATTGGACCATCTTTGTGTCTTGAAAACATACATCTCTTAACTAGTCACACACTCAATTCATTTTTCATCTATTCCAATACATGCAAAACACAAAAGACTCTCTTCTCTCTCCCTCTCCATTTTGACGGATCCAGCAGCAAAAAGGGTGAGGTTTTGAGCTTTCTTGGTGTTATCTCTCCCTAACAAGAAGGGTTTTTGCCATAAGCTTTGGGTATACAAGCTTGAGGGTCTCTACTTTGAGCATCTTGGCCGATTTCAAGCATCCAAAACCTCTCATTTGGTCGTTTTTTTTCTGCTGGAGAAAGGTATTTTGGCAGCCCCATTTGTGGCTGTCATATTATGCTCGTTTCATTGTTCATAGCTTGTTTTATTCACATAAATGATCCTTGTTATATGGGTTTGTTTTATACTCTAATATGGTTACCAAAACAACATATTTTCAGTTTATAAAAAGGTTTATAATGCTATATTTCCGCTGCGTTTTTCAGAAAGTTTAAAAGGTTAAACTTCGTTTTAGTGTTCTAACAAACCCAACAACAATACCATCGAAGATTTGTTCATTTCTCGGTTTAGCAGGGTATTATCGAAGGTTCATCGTGAAATTTTCAAAGGTTGCCTTAACTCTCACCCACCCTGACCTAAAAGAACAAACCTTTTATCTAAGAGGAGAAGCAAGAACATGCTTTCCAACTTCATAAACATAAGTTATGTGATTCCCCCATCCTGAGCCTTCTTAAACTGAAGGTTTCAATACTCACTCGCTTAGGATGTTTGGACCTAGTTTTAATTAAATATTTATCTTGTTTGTTTATTTGATTGGTTTTAAAAACAATGATGTAAACTATTATTGATTAATATATTTAATGCCTTAGTATTTTTCTCACTGGACGTTTCCGCTTTAGCGGTGTGTGACACTAAGGTGGACACATGGAGGCATCACATTCATGCTCATCAAAATTTTCCTGCTTCTGTCTTCTATCAAATGATTACATTATTTACAAATAATATTTATTTTTTAGATTAAAGACAGTTTTTTAAATATTAAAAGAGGTATTTTGATTAATGTTATTTCTAAACAAACATTTTTTTATTAAATAAGAAATTTTTCTAAAACATAGAACTTTCATACAAATACGAAATATGTTTTTAAAGTGTAAAATTTTTATAAAGCATAAAGAATTAAAAGTAGGAGTTATAATAAGAAAAATTTTACAAAGTACTTAATTTGTTTAAAAAAAAATTAAAGTTGATATCATTATTTTATTACTTATACTGGTTACATATACGTAATTTCAACATATTTTCTATTAGAATATCATTTTATAATTAATAAATTCTTATTTATTTTTATATTTTGTTTATTCAACACGTGTAATACACGAGTTTACTAAAACTTATTATATATACATCTATCATCTTGAATATATTAACGTGTTACTGACTCAGGTTTTATGTGCACATTTCTCGTAAAGTATTTATCCCAAAATATATCATTTGGTATACTTTGAATATTATTGTCCCACGATTATATTGTAAGTGCATTGTGAAAATACAAATCGATATACTTACAATAACAAATTGTATATTGCATGTATTATCTTGTGTATAAATGCGTCACCATTTTGTTTTGCTGTTCGTCTTTACTAGTCATGTTTACTACCCTTTTAAGTAAAATCCACACATAATTGGTTTTATTAAATACACACGCTAGTGGGCGTGACCCGCGTAATGTGACAGGCTTGTAATATTGAAATACTTAATTGTGATGACTTATACGTTAGCATTAACCACTCGAAGGAGCTAAGAAAAGAGAATCTAACATTAAAAATTCATTGGTCATATTGTAGTATTAGTTTCAATTTTTAAGAAATTATATCATTGGTCTCAACTTTTTATCATATCGTAACACCATTGGTCCTTAACATGGATGCCCGTTAGTTTTTGACGTTATTTTTATAAATAACATTTTTACCCCTAAAATTTTAATTATTTAATTATTATTATTATTGTTCAAACCACCACCTAGCCATCTTATACTACCATCATCAGCATCATTTAACCATAACTGCCCACCAACATACCACCACCTGCCAACCAAGGCCATCATCATCCTTGACCACTATCACCTATGTAAGGATTCCTTTAAGTCTGATGCAAACCAAAACATCCAATGTCCCTCTGCAAGTAATGCACCAAGTACTGAAGAAGAAATGATTCGAAAGTTTTACACCATACACTAAATATATTCTAAGTGTAAAATCTTCCGAAGCCAAGACCAATATCTTCCGAAGCCAAACATGAAGTCTTCCGAAGCCTCAGAGACAAAGTCTTCCGAAGCTTCATCCTATGAAGACAGATTTCTTCTGAAGACTTTTAGTAACATGCTTTATCTGATGTACTGTTCCATAAAGCTGGACACCTTTCCGCTGCATCTCTGTAAAGTCACCAACTTACATGAGTTGGTGAAAAGGTCCATGCTTTTGGTAACTGTACATTGAGGTCTTGAGTCTATAACTTTCTACTTTATGTACTTTATCCTTTTTGTAATAGATAAGGATGTGAGCTATGGCATGTCATAGTCACAAAGTCAAAAGGCAGATATGCCTTTTGATTCTAAAATTGATTTTGTTTGTGTCTAGTCAATTGTATCCAGCTGGCTTTCAAAGTATAGCGGTTGTAAGTTGTAGTATAAGTATTCCAAGTTTTAGTATCTTTCTTTATGCTTTGTAACACTTGTAATAGAACTTGAGAAAGCAATATACTGCCTCCTTGAAACCCAAATCTCTTGTTCTGTCTCTTTATCATTACTTGTGTTCTTTGTATCAATATCTTGGTTAATCCAGTTTACTGTTTGATCAAGTTTAGTTAATCTCCTCTTTGTGTTGTTGTTTTGTAATTGTTAAGCCCTTACCGGTCCTGCAATTGGTATCAGAGCATTTCAGGCTCTTGATATAAGATCTCACCATCTTAAGATCCCTCACACACATAAATACTAAACTTTCAAAATTGGCATCCATCTCAAAGACTGATATGGAGATTGGAACCATGAACAAGTCCCCACTGATCACTCTTGATGACTTTGATACGTGGTGTATGAGAATGAAAAGTTTCATCAGGTCTCTAGACTCAAGAATGTGGGAATCTGTTGAATATGGACCTTTCATACCCAGCACTCCTTCTGCTACTGGTGCTGGTATGATCCCCAAAGATGTGGCCAACTACTCTGATGAAGATAGGAAGAGAGTAGAGATTGATAGAAAGGCCATGACTGCTCTTCAAACTGCCCTTCCAAACTCTGTGTACAGAGGTTTCAAGAAGTGCAAAACAGCTAAACAGCTGTGGGATGCACTAAAACTGATGTATGAAGGCTCCTCTGAAGCCAAGGAGAACAAGAAGGATCTCCTGAAGCAGCAGTTTGAAAACTTCACCTTCAAAACAAGTGAAACCATGACTCAACAATACTTTAGGTATGTTGAGATAGTGGATACCCTAGTGGATGGTGGAGTTCCTCTTGAAAACAGAGACATTGTAAGGAAGTTCATGTCCTCACTTCCTAGGCAATGGACACACTACTGTGTGGTGATCAAGAGGACTGAAAATCTCAAAACTCTTACTCTGACAGAGTTATATGGGATTCTCAGTGGCTACCAGATGGAGATGAACATGCAAGGTTCATCTGGCAACTCCAACAATCAAATGGGTTCAGCCCTGCATGTGGTTGAAAGGGATAGCATAGAACCCCAACATCATCTCATATGCTATCCTGACAACTTCACCAAAGGGTCCTTTCATCACCTTCCCAGAGACACCTAGGGAGAACTACACTCAAGGAAGCCCATTCCAAGAGACAAGCTCTTCTCAAGCCTTTGTGTCTTCTAATGAAAGTTGTGGTAACTCTCTTTTCACTCTTGAAGACCTGGATTGTATCCATCCAGATGACCTGGAATACATGGAAATAGTTCAGCAGATGGCTCTTCTCACTCATAGAGCCAAGAAGTTCTACAAGAGAACTGGAAGGAGGTTTCCAAGCAATGCAACCAGTGGAAAGTTTGGCTTGGATAAAAGCAAAGTCAAGTGTTACAACTGTAACTTGATGGGCCACTTTGCTAGAGAGTGTAAGGCACCTAAAACAAATGGTGGTCAAGCACAAACCAGACCAAACTACACTGACAAAGCCCCTTAGAATGAGAAGCCAAAGCAACAAGCTGTTGTTGTTGTTGAAGAAGGAGGCTTTGACTGGAGCTTTCAGGTGGAAGATGCTTCTCCAAACCAACACTAATGGCAGATCATGATGAAGCCAAGGTATTGGAACATCTCTGTACTCTGAATGCATTGCTAAAGTTAACAGATATAGGTCCTATAACTTGGAAATGAGATCTGATCTTGAGTCCTTAAACATTTTAAAATCTGATTTTAGAAAGTCTGAAAATGATTACAAGCTAAAGATAGAGGACTTAGAGAAAACCATTTCAGTACTAAAACATGAACATACAGATTTTAGGACTCAAATCCAAGATCTCATAACTAAGCTGACTGAGTTCCAGGCTGAGCTTGTGATCAGCAAAGCCAGGGCAGAAAAGAGTGTTCTTGAAGAAGAGATCTTCAAGAACATGATATCCTCATCCCTGCACAACAAAGTGTGTTATCAAAATAGACAGGGACTGGGATCAAATGAGATAGCTCCTCCACACACAATCTTGTCTGTAAGATCTCCTAGGTGTGGAACTTGTGAAGATGAGCTTCCTCTCATAGATCCTACAAGTGAAGAGGATGAAGAAGAGATAGTGAAGAATTCCTCTGAGAAGAGTAAAGAGGAGGATTCTACTAAGGGCCACTATCCTTCTAGGAGAAGAAGTCTACTGTGATGACCAAGTCAAAGAGAAAGAACTTGATCAGGAAGAGCAAAAGAAAGGCAAAGAAGGCTCAAGAGATCAAGGCTACTTTTGACTCTAAGCAGAAACAAGTTTTTATCTCTGCAGGGTTTAAAGTAGTAAAGACTGAAGACATCAACCAAAACTCCTTAGCTAAGAGTTCTGTTCTTGTTCAAATCATCTCAGTACCAAAAGAAGACTGATCTGCTGTGTACCACTGCTGCACAGCCTGGACCATCAAACTCCAAGAACAGTTCACAGCCCAAAAGAACTGTCTCAGCATCTATAAAGATGAAGGTGGAGAAGGGATGTGACCAAAGACATTCTTGCTCTCATAAGGAGACTCTTTTGAAGAAGAAAAGTTGTGTGTCATGTGTGAAAGTACCTCTCACATTGCTAAGGATTGTCCATATAATCCTAAAAGTACTGTCCATTGACCAATACAAAGACTTCAAAGAGTTTCAAGAAGATTCAAGCTTCGAAGGAAAATCTGTTTCCTTCGGAAGCTCTAAATCAAAGAAGAAGGTAAATGGAAAATTACCTTCGGAAGAAAAATTGGTCTCGGAAGAAAGGAGTTCTTCCGAAGCACTGAAGTCTGCTGCAGTGACTGCAGAATCTTCCGAAGGTTCAGTCATCAAAACTTGTGAAGTCCCAAAAGCTTCCAAGGTTTTGAAGGTCAAGTCCAAGACTCCAAAGGTGGTGTGGAAGTCTAAGAAAGACCAAGTGACTGAAGTTTCTCCATCAACAATAGCTGAAGATCCCTCTAGCACAACCATAGGATCTATTACTGTTGCATTACCTTCTATTATACTTAGTGAGCCCAAGACAAGTAAGGCTTGGGTTTCCAAATGTAACTAATCATTTTCTTTGTGCAGGAACAGCTCAAGACAAACAGGAATGTCTGGATAATTGATAGTGGCTGTTCCAGGCACATGACAGGCAATAGGTCACTACTCCATAACTTTGAGAGAATTGATGGAGGACCAGTTGCTTTTGGAGGAGATGAAGGTGGTTACATTTCAGGAAGGGGCAAGGTCACAAATGGTAAGCTCAGCATTGAAAAGGTAAACTTTGTCAAGGAGCTTGGGTACAATCTTCTGAGTGTATCCTAATTTTGTGATCAGAGTCATAACATGCTCTTTACTGAGCATGAGTGCATTGTTCTCAAGCCTGGAGTGGTCATTCCTCATGAGCATATCCTGCTCAGAGCCCCCAGGAAAGGGAACATGTACAAGATGGATTTGCAAGAAACATCTCCCTCTGGAAAAGTTTCATGCTTTCTATCTAAAGCAAATAGTGATGAGTCTTTCCTATGAAATAAAAGAATGTGCCATGTAAACTTTAAGAACATGAATAAACTAATTAAACATGACTTGGTAACTGGATTGCCAAAGAAAGAGTTTACAAGTGATGATCATTGTGTTGCATGACTGAAAGGGAAGCAACATAAGTATCTCACAAGCCTAAGGAAAAGAACTCCATCACTACTCCCCTACACTTATTACATATGGATCTCTTTGGCCCCACCAGTGTAATGAGTCTAGGAAGGACCTCTTATTGTTTGGTGATCACAGATGATTTTACAAGATTCACTTGGGTTTTCTTTCTTAGAACTAAGGATGAAACTCTTGAGATTCTGAAGAATTTCATCTTAAAAATTGAGAATCAAAGTGATCACAAGGTCAAAACCATAAGATGTGATCAAGGGACTGAATTCAAGAATCAAATCCTTGATACATTTTGTGATGAAAAGGTATTACAAGACAATATAGTGCTCCCAGGACTCCTCAGCAAAATGGAGTTTCTGAGAGGAGAAACATGACACTAATTGAAGCTGCAAGAACTATGTTGTCTGACTCTAAACTGCCCATCACCTTCTGGGCAGAGGCAGTAAATACTGCTTGCTATGTGCAAAACAGAGTTTTAGTAGTTAAGACACATGGTAAGACTCCTTATGAACTTTGGCACAAGAGAAAACCTTTCATTGGTTTTCTCAGGTCATTTGGATGTCCCTGCACCATCTTGAATACCAAGGATCAAATTGCCAAGTTTGCTGAGAAATCAGATGATGGACACTTCATTGGATACTCTTCCCAAGCCAAGGCTTTAGAGTATACAATCTCAGAACTAGAATTGTTGAGGAGTCAGCCAATGTGACTTTCAATGAACACACACCCTGTGTGGCTGGTTCTGGTCCTGATTGGCTATTTGATCTTGATTTAGTTACCAACTGTTTTAACAAATCTTGTGAGAATGTTTCAGGATCTGCAGAAAATTTAAATACAGGTGATCCTGATCCAAGATTTGAGCTAGGAAGACCCTCAACTCATACATCTTCAGCTCCAGTTGGAACTACTTCAGCAAATGAGGTTTCTATCAGCACTACAATGACAAATTCAGCTGATACATCTGGGGTGCCTTTAAATTCCAGCTCAGAGGCTCCACAACCAGATAAAGATACCTCAATTGTGGAAGACAACAATGGTGATGGTGAAAGTGATCAGGAATTCCTTGATGCTAATAACCACACCATAGATGACAACATCAATGATGTCACACACTCATTGGATCAAGTAAATCTTGATAAGTGTGGTGATGTGGAGGGTGAATCATCTATGCCAGATCTAAATTTCTCAAATTTGGATCTTTCTCAGCAACTTGCTGTGATCCCTCAGCTAAGGATCCACAAGTCTCACCCCACCACAAACATCATTGGAGATGTTGTCACAGGGGTAAGAACAAGAGGACAAACCCATGAAGCAAATGTTTGTCTTCACTCTTGTTTCTTATCTCAGATAGAGCCAAAGAAAGTTGATGAAGCTCTAAAGGATGGAAGTTGGGTTGAAGCTATGCAACAAGAGTTGCTTCAATTCAAAAGGCAGAAAGTTTGGAACCTTTGTCCTCTTCCTCATGGGAAGACTACCATTGGAACCAAATGGGTTTTTAGGAATAAGAAGGATGATAGAGGAATTATCATCAAGAACAAGGCAAGACTAGTTGTTCAAGGATACACACAAGAAGAAGGGATTGACTACACTGATGTCTTTGCTCCTGTAGCAAGATTAGAAGCTGTTAGGATATTCCTGGCATTTGCTGCATCCAAGAACTTCAAGGTCTTTCAACTTGATGTAAAGTGTGCTTTTCTGTATGGAGTGATTGATGAAGAGGTTTATGTCAAACAGCCACCTGGTTTTGTAGACCCTGATCATCCTGATTATGTCTGCAAGCTTGACAAAGCTCTTTATGGGCTGCATCAGGCACCCAGGAAGTGGTATGAGACATTGTCTGAGTATCTTTGTAAACATGGATACAGAAGAGGTACTATAGATGGAACTCTCTTCATCAAAGGACAGGGAAATGACTTATTGCTAGTTCAAGTTTATGTAGATGACATCATCTTTGGTTCAACTAATCCAAAGCTCTGCAAAGACTTTGAGAAGCTGATGAAAGACAGATTTGAAATGAGTCAATGGGAGAACTCAATTTCTTTCTGGGAATTCAAGTGAAGCAAGTTGAAGATGGCATCTTCATAAGTCAGTCAAAGTATGTTCAGGACATACTCAAGAGGTTCAACATGACTGATTGTAAGATTGCTAAGACACCCATAGCCAGAAACCACTCCCTTGGACCTGATCTTGAGGGGGAGTGTGTAGATGAACATTTATACAGGGCTATGATTGGGTCTCTTATGTATCTTACAGCTAGCAGGCCTGATATCATGTTTGCTACATGTATTTGTGCAAGATATCAAGCCAACCCTAAGATGTCTCACCTAATCACTGTCAAAAGGATTTTAAGATACCTCAAAGGTGCCTCAACACTTGGTTTATGGTATCCAAAGAATCCTGACTTCAATCTGTATGCTTATACAGATAGTGATTATGGTGGTTGCAACATGACTGCAAAGTCTACATCTGGGGGATGTCAATTCCTTGGTGGAAGGGTTGTCTCATGGCAATGCAAGAAACAATCTGTGTGTCTGCATCAACTGCTGAGGCTGAATACATTGCTGCTGCAAGCTGCTGTGCTCAAGTGCTTTGGATTCAAAATCAGATGTTGGACTATGGATTTAACTTCAAGGAGACTCCTATCCACATAGACAACAATAGTGCTATCTCTATCACTGAGAACCCTATGCAGCACTCAAGGACCAAACACATCAATATCAGGTATCATTTAATAAGAGATAACTATGAAAAAGGATTAATTAAACTAGTCAAAGTTCATACAGATGAACAATATGCTGATCTGTTTACAAAAGCTTTTGATGAACAGAGATTTAAGTATCTAATATCAGCTATTGGGATGATTAACTTTGAGTAGATCTTTTCTTAAAACTAATTCTGATTATTTCTTAAATATATGTGTCCTAAGTTGTCTAGTTCATCACTTTCATAAGCTCATGTTTTCTTTGGATTTATTTTTTTAAGACTTTCCTTAGACTCTTGAAATTTTTCTGATCCTTCGGAATATATACTTTTACCTTCGGAAGAAAATCATGCCTTCAAAATAAATAACTGTCTAAGAAATTTTACCTTCGGAAGAAGTCTAAATCTATCTTCCGAAGCTTAAATTCTTGTCTCAGACACTTATTTGTTTTTAAGGACTTTTTCCTTCCGAAGCAAAATTAACTCTCGGAAGCTTTGCTGTTTCATATACAAAGCATTCAAGTGTTCATTTCTCTTCCGAAGCAAAAATTTTCAAGACTCTCAGGAAACTCTTCCGAAGTCATTTACTTCGAAGCTTTTTCTTAAAACTTCCGAAGATAATTTACCTTCGGAAGCTTTTCGAATTCCAAGAAAACTACTTTTTGAGCAAAAGTAAACTACTTTTTCAGAGGTGGGACCGACTTTCGGATTTCAAAGTTTATCCTCTTTCATTAACTTTGGTTCAAATCCCTTTTCACATAATACCCAACGGTTCCCCCTCTTCCTCACTATCTTCCTCAATTCCACTATTCCTCAAACTAATTCCCAAACCGCCTTTGCTTTTTACCTTTCTTCAACCTTAAGCTTCTCAAATGGCCAACCTTAACCGCAGAAACAACCCAGATTTCTTCATGCAACTTCACAGGCAACACAACCAGGTTGCTCTGTTAAGCTCTGAGAAAGATGAAAGTTTCTCAGAGATTTGCCAATTCTTAAATCTATCAAACTATTTCACCTCCCTAACCATTGATCCTACTCTATATGAGGATCATTTGCTTGAATTCTGGAAGACCTGCCAAGAGGTCATTATGGATGGGGAGAAGGCACTGTCTGCCACAGTGCAAGGGAGGACAATCTTCATCACTCCGGCCATCATCAACTATCATTTGCAGCTGGATGATGAAGAAGGTGAGTTGTCCTTCCCAAAGGAAGCTGTCAATCATTCCTTTGAGCAGATGGGCTATGAGGGAGATTTCTCTGTAAAGACCTTCAGGAAAGGGAAGGTCTCATCCCAGTGGAAATACCTACTCCATGTGGTTATCCACAGCTTGTCAAACAAGCATGGAGGGTGGGACCAGATTCCTGAGGATCTCTCCTTCATAGTGCATGGATGGTTCAAGGGGTCAAGTTCAGGTACTCTCAATTTGTTTATACTAATTTACTTGCAAACTTGGACTCCTTAGAGTATTACATGTTTCCTAGATATGTTCAACACATTCTTAACTGTGAACTGGGCTCACAGTTGAGGGAAACAAGTAATATTCTTAAATTGGGACAGATGAAGCCCGGCATCTTTAAAATCATGAAGAAGTCAACTGTAGGCTTCTCAGGGGTAGAAACAGCCCTTGTCCCCAAAATTTAGAGCTCATTGCTCAAGGTGACAACCTAGCAACACAAGCTAGTGTTGAACCCACACCTTCTACTTCTTACCACTAAAAAGGCCTCAAATAACCCTCACCTACCAAAGAAAATCCAAACGAACCCCTGCTCAAGCTATTGAGTCTGTGCAGGTCCCCATATACTCACCTTTACAAGAGGAAGTGGACACTAGAGCTCCCACTTCCCCTGAGAAGCAAATCACTCCCATTTCTTCAACTATCAGGGCTGAGGTTCCTCATGCTCACCCTGATGAGCTCACAAGCCCAACAGCCTTAAGCCTTCACTCTGAGTCTCAACACTCAAGTGAACAACCTTCAGGGGACAGTTACCATCCCCAGCCTTTAGATCTGAATCAACCCATTCCCAACATATCCTTCTATACTGATGAAGACTTAGGATTCAGTGAGTACCATGAGTCTCTCTTCTTCTCCCCTACTCAAAGAGAGATGAGTACCTCTGAGTCTCCTCAGTCTAGCCCACATCAGTCACCTGTTACTGAGGTGGACACTCTGAACATGTTCAGGATGTCCATATGGAAGAGGCTCTTACTTCTGCAAGTGATTACATCATTAAGACCTCAACCATGGCAACTCACCCACTAACATCTCAACTAAGATTGCTAGTGAGCAGAGGAAAACCAGCAGCCAAGAACCTCAAGCTGGTGGTGAGAGAGAGGACTTTGGTCCAATCATCTCATCCCCCAATGATTCTTCTGATGAAGAAGAGGGGAATTTGAGACTAAAGGTGCAAAAACTGTCAAAAACATGCTCCTATTTAGTCTCTAAGGTCAGTCACCTTAAATCTCAGGTGACTACCTTACAAAACAGGGTCAATGATCAGCAACTTCAGATTTCATATCTTAAAGAAAAACTAGCTGGGAGACCTTTAAGAAGAGCTCAACCAGGAACACAAGAACCTATGGATGTGATTGATTTATCCTCCAGCTCACCTATGCAAGTGGGTGATGCTACCAAAAAGGGGGAGAAAGTCATTGCAGCCACTAAACCTGGGAGTTCTTCACAGAGAATGGACATAGAGGACTCACCATCCTCACTTGCAGTTTGCATTCTCAGCAACTTTCTCAAGTTCACATTAATGTGGACTCTATAGACTCTATCATCAGGACTCTCTTTGAGGAAGGTATACCAAGGGATATGTCATCCCCACCTCAAGGAACTTCAAACTACATCATAAGGTGGAGGTATGATGCTGATAGAAGAGCTCTTATTCTTCACAGAGTTCAAGGGCAACAAGAAGTATTTGACTTTCAAAGCTTGAACTTCTATGAAAGATTGGATCTAGTCAATATGCAACTTGTCAATCCAAGCAAATCAAGACAGGCTGACAGATTGGCTCAAAGAATCCAAGACAGGATCATGGCAGAGTTCAGTTTAAAAAGGAGACTTAGGCAATCAGGCAATGTCATCGGTCAACTGGATGTTGAGGTGGACCCTAAGATTAGTTTCATAGGGGAAACCTTGACTGAAGGCCTAGTGGCAGAACCTGAGACGCCTGTCTCATCATCATCAACTGCTGCAGAGATTCACACTCCCTCTGAGACACCTGCTGGTGAAGGTGTTTCTTAGCCTCTCTCTGGCCAGAGCATGGATGCTACACCAAGCAATGAAGGCCAAACCTCTATCCACCCTGAGTCAGAAAGGTCTGTGGGTGACAAAGGGAAAAGGATTATGACTCTTGAGGAAATTGAGGAGGAAGAGAGAAAGAAGAAAAGGAAGCTAAGGGGAGAAAGTTCCTCTGGGTCTTCAGGCTTTATGCAAGCTGCAATCAGGGCTGCCCCCAACCAAATACTCAAGATGATAAGTTGAGGGCAGTCAGGATTACTTATCTGCAGACCAGGAACTATGACATTGATGAAATCATTTCTCTCCCCTTAGAACAACTAAATGAACTGGCTGACATGGAAGTGTCAAGAGAGATGAAAGAAAAAGAGGATGCAAGGTTACTTCTCCAATTCAAAGAGGAGAAGAGACAGAAAAGACTCTACAAGCATGCTCCCACTCTCTCCCTAGTTCAAGAAAGTCCTGTACAAGAAGATGTGGCTCCACAAGAACCTCAGGTAGACAAAGAAGAAGATAGTGCAGGACCGTTTAAGGGCTTAAACACAATTACAACACAACAACACAATGAGGAGATTAACTAAACTTTAATCAAACAGTGAACTGGGAAACCAAAGTGATACAAAGAACACAAGTAAAGCAAAGACAGAACAAGAGAGTATGGGTTTCAAGGAGGCAGTATATTGCTTTCTCAAGTTCTTTTACAAGTGTTACAAAGCATAAAGAAAGATACAAGAACTTGAAATACTTATACTACAACCTACAGCCGGCTATACTTTGAAAGCCAGCTGGATATACAATTGACTAGACACTAACAAAATCAATTGTAGGATCAAAAGGCATATCTGCCTTTTGACCTTGTGACTATGACATGCCATAGCTCACATCCTTATACTTTACAAAAAGGATTAAGTACATGAAGTGGAAAGTTACAGACTCAAGACCTCAATGTACAGTTACCAAAAGCAAGGCCCTTTTCACCAACTCATGTAAGTTGGTGACTTTACAGAGATGCAGCGGAAAAGGTGCTTTATGGAACAGTACATCAGATAAAGCATGTGTACTAAAAGTCCTCGGAAGAAATCTGCTTCATAGGTTTGAAAGCTTCGGAAGACCTTTTGTCTCTGAAGCTTCGGAAGACTTCATGTTTGGCTTCGGAAATATTGGTCTTGGCTTCGGAAGATTTTACACTTAGAGTATTTTCTAATGCTTTGTGTAAAACTTCCGAAGCATTCTTCACTTCAGTACTTAGTGCATGTTGCTGAGACACTTAGGCTGTTTTGGGTTGCATCAGACTTCAGGAATCCTTACAAACTCCCCCTAGGCTGATGCTACAAAACACTTAGAAGATCTTCAAATGTTGGTAGTCTTCAGTACAATCAGGACCATTCCTTTCTTCATGAGATGGTCAGGATCATCAAGACTCTCATAGTATCTTCTCTCATCTCAAAGAGATCATGCAGAGGTAAGTTGATTATGTCTTGCCATGAGTAGACATTCTCAACACCTTGATCTCTGATAACATTCCATCTCTCTGGATTGTAGAGTAAGTCCAGGACAAATGGGTGTCTCACTAGTTAGAGGAGCCACTTGAATAGGAGTTGATTGGGCTGCCTCATCATGCACTTCCTCAGGTTGATCTGATTCAGCCTGAGGTGCAGAGGTAGATGACTTTGGCTTCTTCTTAGTCTTTGGTTTAGAAGCCATCCTCTTCTTCCTCTTGGATGTCTTTAACTGAGAAGACTGGTCTGCAGCACCATGTTGATCATCAGTGTCTTTCTCAGTTGGGTGTTCCTCCCTCACAGGTTCAGAAGGAGAGGGAGTTTGACCCTGCCTAGGATCAGAAGATGAAGCTTGCTGAGGCTCAGCTGGAGGTGCTGGTTGAGGTGTCTCTGGTTGTTCAAACTTGACCTCCACTTCAGGTGGGACTTGACTTGGAAGAGAGTGCAAGTCAATGAGTTCTCCACTTTTAATCTTCTGCTTGATCACCCTAATATGCTCATCCATAGTGGATAGAGACATGGGGCCAAGTCTCCTTCCGGAGAATCCATACAGCTTCAAGAAGCTCACCATTCTTTGTCTGTCAGCAGACTTCTTTGCATTCTTTTGAATGATGGCTCTTGACTTTGCAGCTTCTTCCCTTAGCTTCCTTTTAGTTGTCTTTCTTTCTTGACTAACTCAAGCTCAAGTTGCTTTAGATACTCGAACTCAATGAAGTCATAGGACAAGGGAAGAAGTGCATCTGCCTGATAGAAGCCTGTGGCACTCAGGTAGTTGATCATCTTGATCCTATCTTCTTCTTTATCTACCTGAGGTTCTTGTGGAGCCACATCTTCCTGTGCAGGACTTTCTTGAACTGGTGAGAGAGTGGGAGCATGCTTGTAAAGTCTTTTCTGTCTCTTCTCCTCTTTGAGTTGGAGAAGTATCATTGCATCCTCTCTTTCTCCTTCTTCAACTCTCTTGACACTTCCCTGTCAGCCAGTTCATTTAACTCTTCTAAGGGGAGGGAGATGATTCATCAATGTCATAGTTCCTGGTCTGTAAGTAGGTAATCCTGACTGCCCTTAACTCATCATCTTGAGTATTTGGTCTGGGAGCAGCCCTGATTGCAGCTTGCATGAAGCTAGATGACCCAGTGAACTTTCTCCCCTTAGTCTCCTTTTCCTCTCTCTCTCTTCCTCCTCAATTTCCTCAGGAGTCATTATCCTTTTCCCTTTGTCACCAACAGACCTTTGTGACTCAGGGTGGATTGAGGCTTGGCCTTCATTGCTTGGAGTAGCTTCCATGCTCTGGCCAGAGAGAGGCTGAGAAACACCTTCACCAGCAGGTGTCTCAGATGGAGTTTGGACCTCTGCAGCAGTTGTTGATGATGAGACAGGGGTCTCAGGTTCTGCCACTGGGCCTTCAGTCAAGGTTTCCCCTATGAACTAATCTTAGGGTCCACCTCAACATCCAGTTGACCGATGACATTGCCTGATTCCCTAAGTCTCCTTCTTAGAGTAACTCTGCAAGGATCCTGTCTTGGATTCTTTGAGCCAGCCTGTCAGCTTGTCTTGAATTGCTTGGATTGACAAGTGGCAAGTTGACTAAATCCAGTCTTTCATAGAAGCTCAGGCTTTGGAATTGAAAACTTCTTGTTGGCCTTGAACTCTTTGAAGTATAAGGGCTCTCCTGTCATCATCATACCTCCACCTTATGATGTAGTTTGCCAGTTCCTTGTGGTGGAGATGAGACAGCCCTTGGTATACCTTCCTCAAAGAGACTCCTGATGAGAGAGTCTATAGAGTCCACATTAATGTGAACTTGAGGAAGTTGCTGAGAATGCACAACAGCAAGTGAGGATGGTGAGTCCTCTATGTCCATTCTCTCTGAAGAACTCCCAGGTTCTGTGGTTGTAACAACTTTCTCCCCCTTTTTGGTAGCATCACCCACTTGCATAGGTGAGCTGGAGGATAAGTCAATCACTTCCACAGGTTCTTGTGTTCCTGGTTGAGCTCTCCTTAAAGGTCTCCCAGCTAGTTTTTCCTGCAGATATGAAATCTGGAGTTGCTGATCATTGACCCTGTTTTGCAGGGTAGTCACCTGAGATTCCAAGTGACTAACCTTAGAGACTAAATAGGTGCATGTTTTTGACAGTTTTTGCACCTTTAGTCTCAAATTCCCCTCATCTTCATCAGAAGATTCATTGGGGGATGAGATGATTGGACCAAAGTCCTCTCTCTCACCACCAGCTTGAGTTTCTTGGCTGCTGGTTTTCCTCTGCTCACTGGCAGCCTCAGTTGAGATGCCAATGGGCTGAGTTGCCATGGTTGAGGTCTTAATGATGTAATCACTTTCAAAAGTGAGAGCCTCTTCCATATGGACATCCTGAACAGGTTCAGAAGTGTCCACCTCAGTAATAGGTGACTGATGGGGGATAGACTGAGGAGAGTCAGAGGTACTCATCTCTCTTTGAGTAGGGAGGAGAAGAGAGACTCATGGTACTCACTGAATCCTAAGTCTTCATCAGTGTAAAAGGATAGGTTGGGAATTGGTTGGTTGAGATCCAAAGGCTGGGGATGGTAGCTGTCCCCTGAAGGTTGTTCACTTGAGTGTTGAGACTCAGAGTGAAGGCTTAAGGTTGTTGGGCTAGTGAGCTCATCAGGGTGAGCTTGAGGAACCTCAGCCCTGATAGGTGAAGTAATGGGAGTGGTTTGCTCCTCAGGAGAAGTGGGAGCTCTAGTGTCCACTTCTTCCTGTAAGGTTGAGTATTTGGGGGCCTGCACAGACTCAATAGCCTGAGCAGGGGTTCGTTTGGATTTTCTTTGGTAGGTGAGGGTGATTTCTGGTCTTTTTAATGGTAAGGACAAAGAGGTGTGGGTTCAACACTAGCTTGTGTTGCTAGGTTGTCACCTTGAGCAATGAGCTCTAACATTTTGGGACTAGGGCTGTTTCTACCCCTGAGAAGCCTACAGTTGGCTTCTTCATTATTTTAAAGATGCCGGGCTTCATCTGTCCCAATTTAAGAATATTACTTGTTTCCCTCAACTGTGAGCCCAGTTCACAGTTGAGAATGTGTTGAACATATCTAGGAAACATGTAATACTCTAAGGAGTCTAAGTTTGCAAGTAAATTAGTATAAACAAATTGTGAATACCTGAACTTGACCCCCTGAACCATTCCATGAACTATAAAGGAGAGATCCTCAGGAATCTGGTCCCATCCACCATGCTTGTTTGACAAGCTGTGGATAACCACATGGAGCAGGAATTTCCATTGGGATGAGACCTTCCCTTTCCTAAGGTCTTTACAGAGAAATCTCCCTCATAGCCCATCTGCTCAAAAGAATGATTAACAGCTTCTTTTGGGAAGGACACCTCACCTTCTTCATCATCCAGCTGCAAATGTTGGTTAATGATGGCCGGAGTGATGAAGATTGTCCTCCCTTGCACTGTGGCAGACAGTGCCTTCTCCCCATCCATAATGACCTCTTGGCAGGTCTTCCAGAATTCAAGCAAGTGATCCTCATATAGAGTAGGATCAATGGTCAGGGAGGTGAAGTAGTTTGACAGAGTCAAGAATTGGCAAATCTCTGAGAAACTTGCATCTTTCTCAGAGCTTAACAGAGCAACTTGATTATGTTGCCTGTGAAGTTGCATGGAGAAATCAGGGTTGTTTCTCTGCGGTTAAGGTTGGCCATTTCAGAAGCTTAAGGGTGAAGAAAGGTAGAAAGCAAAGGCGGTTTAGAGAATTAGGTTAGAGAAATAGTAGAATTGAGGAAGATAGTGGGAAAGAGGGGGAACCGTTGGGTATTTATATGAAAAGGGATTGAACCAAAGTTAATGAAAGAGGATAAACTTTGAAATCCGGAAGTCGGTCCCACCTCTGAAAAGGTAGTTTACTTTTGCTCAAAAGTAGTTTTCTTGGAATTCGAAAAGCTTCCGAAGTTTATTTGTCTTCGGAAGTTTTGATTGAAAAAGCTTCCGAAGCTAAAATGGCTTCGGAAGATTTTCCTGAGAGTCTTGAAGATTTATGCTTCGGAAGAGAAATAAACCCTTGAATGATGCTTTGTATAGAAATAAACAAAGCTTCCGAAGGTTAATTTTGCTTCGGAAGGAAAAGTCCTTAAAAATAAATAAGTGTCTGAGATAAGAATTTTAAGCTTCGGAAGATGAATTTGACTTCTTCCGAAGGTAAAATCTCTTAGACAGTTATGTATTTTGAAGACATGTTTTTCTTCCGAAGATAAAATTTTATCTTCCGAAGTATCAAAAATTTTCAAGAATCTAAGGAAAGTCTTCAAAAAGAATTTTACATCCAAAGAAAACATGAGCTTATGAAAGTGATGAACTAGACAACTTAGGACACACATATTTTAAGAAGAAATAATTAGAATTAGTTTTAAGAAAAAGTCTACTCAAAGTTAATCATCCCAATAGCTGATATCAGATACTTAAATCTCTGTTCATCAAAAGCTTTTGTGAACAGATCAGCATATTGTTCATCTGTATGAACTTTGACTAGTTTAATTAATCCCTTTTCATAGTTATCTCTTATTAAATGATACCTGATGTTGATGTGTTTGGTCCTTGAGTGCTGCACAGGGTTCTCAGTGATAGAGATAGCACTATTGTTGTCTATGTGGATAGGAGTCTCTTTGAAGTTAAATCCATAGTCCAGCATCTGATTTTGAATCCAAAGCACTTGAGCACAGCAGCTTGCAGCAGCAATGTATTCAGCCTCAGCAGTTGATGCAGACACACAGGATTGTTTCTTGCATTGCCATGAGACCACCCTTCCACCAAGGAATTGACATCCCCCAGATGTAGACTTTGCAGTCATATTGCAACCACCATAATCACTATCTGTATAGGCATACAGATTGAAATTTGGATTCTTTGGATACCATAGACCAAGTGTTGAAGCACCTTTGAGGTATCTTAAAATCCTTTTCACAGTGATTAAGTGAGACATCTTAGGGTTGGCTTGATATCTTGCACAAATACATGTAGCAAACATGATATCAGGCCTGCTAGCTGTAAGATACATAAGAGACCCAATCATAGCCCTGTATAAGTGCTCATCTACACACTCCCCCTCAAGATCTGGACCAAGGGAGTGGTTTCTGGCTATGGGTGTCTTAGCAATCTTACAATCAGTCATGTTGAACCTCTTGAGTATGTCTTGAACATACTTTGACTGACTTATGAAGATGCCATCTTCAACCTGCTTCACTTGAATTCCCAGAAAGAAGTTGAGTTCTCCCATTGAACTCATCTCAAATCTGTCTTTCATCAGCTTCTCAAAGTCTTTGCAGAGCTTTGGATTAGTTGAACCAAAGATGATGTCATCTACATATACTTGAACCAGCAATAAGTCATTTCCCTGTCCTTTGATGAAGAGAGTTCCATCTATAGTACCTCTCCTGTATCCATGTTTACAAGATACTCAGATAGTGTCTCATACCACTTCCTGGGTGCCTGATGCAGCCCATAAAGAGCTTTGTCAAGCTTGCAGACATAATCAGGATGATCAGGGTCTACAAAACCAGGTGGCTGTTTGACATAAACCTCCTCATCAATCACTCCATATAAGAAAGCACACTTTACATCAAGTTGGTAGACCTTGAAGTTCTTGGATGCAGCAAATGCCAGGAATATCCTAACAGCTTCTAGTCTTGCTACAGGAGCAAAGACATCAGTGTAGTCAATCCCTTCTTCTTGTGTGTATCCTTGAACAACTAGTCTTGCCTTGTTCTTGATGATGATTCCTCTATCATCCTTCTTATTTCTAAAAACCCATTTGGTTCCAATGGTAGTCTTCCCATGAGGAAGAGGACAAAGGTTCCAAACTTTCTGCCTTTTGAATTGAAGCAGCTCTTGTTGCATAGCTTCAACCCAACTTCCATCCTTTAGAGCTTCATCAACTTTCTTGGGCTCTATCTGAGATAAGAAACAAGAGTGAAGACAAACATTTGCTTCATGGGTTTGTCCTCTTGTTCTTACCCCTGTGACAACATCTCCAATGATGTTTGTGGTGGGGTGAGACTTGTGGATCCTTAGCTGAGGGATCACAGCAAGTTGTTGAGAAAGATCCAAATTTGAGAAATTTAGATCTGGTCTGGAAGATTCACCCTCCACATTATCACACTTATCAAGATTAACTTGATCCAATGAGTGTGAGACATCATTGATGTTGTCATCTATGGTATGGTTATTAGCATCAAGAAATTCCTGATCACTATCACCATCACCATTGTTGTCTTCTACAAGTGAGGTGTCTTTATCTGGTTGAGAGGCCTCTGAGCTGGAATTTGAAGGCATGCCAGATGTATCAGCTGAATTTGTCATTGTTGTGCTGATAGAAACCTCATTTGCTGAAGTAGTTCCAACTGGAGCTGAAGATGTATGAGTTGAAGGTCTTCCTAGCTCAAATCTTGGATCAGGATCACCTGTATTTAGATTTTCTGCAGATCCTGAAACATGCTCACAAGATTTGTTAAAACAGTTGGTAACTAAATCAAGATCAAACAGCCAATCCGGACCAGAACCAGCCACACAAGGAGTGTGCTCATTGAAAGTCACATTGGCTGACTCCTCAACAATTCTAGTTCTGAGATTGTATACTCTATAAGCTTTAGCTTGGAAGAGTATCCAATGAAATGTCCATCATCTGATTTCTCAGCAAACTTGGCAATTTGATCTTTGGTATTCAAGATGGTGCAGGGACATCCAAATGACCTGAGAAAACCAATGAAAGGTTTCCTCTTGTGCCAAAGTTCATAAGGAGTCTTACCATGTGTCTTAACTACTAAAACTCTGTTTTGCACATAGCAAGCAGTATTAACTGCCTCTGCCCAGAAGGTGATAGGCAGTTTAGAGTCAGACAACATAGTTCTTGCAGCTTCAATAAGTGTCCTGTTTCTCCTCTCAAGCAACTCCGTTTTGCTGAGGAGTCCTGGGAGCACTATATTGTCTTGTAATACCTTTTTCATCACAAAATGTATCAAGGATTTGGTTCTTGAATTCAGTTCCTTGATCACATCTTATGGTTTTGACCTTGTGATCACATTGATTCTCAACTTTTAAGATGAAATTCTTCAGAATCTCAGGGGTTTCATCCTTAGTTCTAAGGAAGAAGACCCAAGTGAATCTTGTAAAATCATCTGTGATCACCAAACAGTAAGAGGTCCTTCCTAAACTCATTACACTGGTGGGGCCAAAGAGATCCATATGTAACAAGTGTAGGGGAGTAGTGATGGAGTTCTTTTCCTTAGGCTTGTGAGATACCTTGTGTGCTTCCCTTTCAGGCATGCAACACAATGATCATCACTTGTAAACTCTTTCTTTGGCATTCCAGTTACCAGATCATGTTTAATTAATTTATTCATGTTCTTAAAGTTTACATGGCACATTCTTTTATGCCATAGGAAAGACTCATCACTATTTGCTTTAGATAGAAAGCATGAAACTTCTCCAGAGGGAGATGTTTCTTGCAAATCCATCTTGTACATGTTCCCTTTCCTGGGGGCTCTGAGCAGGATATGCTCATGAGGAATGACCACACCAGGCTTGAGAACAATGCACTCATGCTCAGTAAAGAGCATGTTATGACTCTGATCACAAAATTGGGATACACTCAGAAGATTGTACCCAAGCTCCTTAACAAAGTTTACCTTCTCAATGCTGAGCTTACCATTTGTGACCTTGCCCCTTCCAGAAATGTAACCACCTTCATCTCCTCCAAAAGCAACTGGTCCTCCATCAATTCTCTCAAAATTATGGAGTAGACCTATTGCCTGTCATGTGCCTGGAACAGCCACTGTCAATTATCCAGACATTCCTGTTTGTCTTGAGCTGTTCCTGCACAAAGAAAATGATTAGTTACATTTGGAAACCCAAGCCTTACTTGTCTTGGGCTCATTAGTGTAATAGAAGGTAATGCAACAGTAATAGATCCTATGGTTGTACTATGGGGATCTTCAGCTGTTGTTGATGGAGAAACCTCAGTCATTTGGTCTTTCTTAGACTTCCACACCACCTTTGGAGTCTTGGACTTGACCTTCAAAACCTTAGAAGCTTTTGGAACTTCACAAGTTTTGATGACTGATCCTTCGGAAGAATCTACAGTCACTGCAGCAGATTTCAGTGCTTCGGAAGAACTCCTTTCTTCCGAGACCAACTTTGCTTCCGAAGGTAATTTTCCATTTACCTTCTTCTTTGATTTGGAGCTTCCGAAGGAAACAGACTTTCCTTCCGAAGCTTGAGACTTCTTGAGACTCTTTGAAGTCTTTGTTTTGGTCATGTGGACAGTACTTTTAGGATTGTATGGGCAATCCTTGGCAATGTGAGAAGTACTTTCACACATAACACACAACATTTTCTTCTTCAAAGAAGTCTCCTTTTGAGAGCAAGACTGGCTTTGGTCACATCCCTTCTCCACCTTCATCTTGGTAGATGCTGAGACAGTTCCTTTGGGCTGTGAACTGTTCTTGGAGTTTGATGGTCCAGGCTGTGCAGCAGTGGTACACAGCAGCTCAGTCTTCTTCTTTGTACTGAGATGATTTGAACAAGAACCATGACTCTTAGCTGAGGAGTCTTGGTTGATGTCTTCAGTCCTTACTACTTTGAAACCTGCAGAGATAAAAACTTGTTTCTGCTTAGCATCAAAAGTAGCCTTGATTTCTTGAGCCTTCTTTGCTTTCCTTTTGCTCTTCCTGATCAAGTTCTTTCTCTTGGACTTGGTCATCACAGTTGATTTCTTCTTCTCCTCAGAAGGATAGTGGCCCTTGGAAGAATCCTCTTCTTCACTCTTCTCAGAGGAATTCTTCACTATCACTTCTTCATCATCCTCACTTACAGGATCTATGAGAGGAAGCTCATCTTCACAAGTTCCACACCTAGGAGATCTTACAGACAAGATTGTGTGTGGAGGAGCTATCTCATTTGATCCCAGTCCCTGTCTATTTTGATAACAAACCTTGTTGTGCAGGGATGAGGATATCATGTTCTTGAAGGTCTCTTCTTCAAGAACACTCTTCTCTGCCTTGGCTTTGCTGATCACAAGCTCAGCCTGGCACTCAGTTAACTTAGTGATGAGATCTTGGATCTGAGTTCTAAATCTGTATGTTCATGTTTTAGTACTGAAATGGTTTTCTCCAAGTCCTCTATCTTTAACTTGTAATCATTTTCAGACTTTCTAAAATCAGATTTTAATATGTTTAATGACTCAAGATCAGATCTCATCTCTAGGTTGTAGGACCTGTATCTATTTACTTTAGCAATGCATTCAGGGGAGCAAAGATGTTCCAATACCTTGGCTCTTCATCATGGTCAGCCATCAGTGCTTGGTTTGGAGAAGCATCCTCCACCTGAAAACTCCAGTCAAAGCCTCCCTCTTCAACAGCAACAGCCATGTTGCTTTGTCTTCTCAGCTTGAGGGGCTTTGTCAGTGTAGTTTGGTCTGGGTTGTGTTTGGCCCCCATTTGCTTTAGGTGCCTTACACTCCCTAGCAAAGTGACCCATAAGGTTACAGTTGTAACACTTAACTTTGCTTTTATCCAGCCCAAACTTACCACTGGTAGCATTGCTTGGAAATCTTCTTCCTGTCCTCTTGTAGAACTTCTTGGCTCTGTGAGTGAGGAGAGCCATCTGCTGAACTATCTCCATGTATTCCAGGTCATCTGGATGGATACAGTCCAGGTCTTCAAGAGTGAAAAGATAATTCCCACAGCTTTCATCTGCAGACACAAAGGCTTGAGAAGAACTTGTCTCTTGGAATGGGCTTCCTTGAGTAAAGTTCTCCCTTGGTGTCTCCGGGAAGGTGATGAAAGGACCCTTTTGTGAGTTGTCAGGGTAGCATATGAGATGATGTTGGGGTTCTATGCTGTCCCTTTCAACCACATGAAGGGCTGAACCCATTTGATTGTTGGAGTTGCCAGATGAACCTTGCATGTTCATCTCCATCTGGTATCCACTGAGAATCCCATACAACTCTGTAAGAGTAAGAGTCTTAAGGTTCTCAGTCCTCTTGATCACCACACAATAGTGTGTCCATTGCCTAGGAAGTGAGGACATGAACTTCCTTACAATGTCCCTGTTCTCAAGAGGAACTCCTCCATCCACTAGGGTATCCACAATCTCAACATACCTGAAGTATTGTTGGGTCATGGTTTCACCTGCTTTGAAGGTGAAATTCTCAAACTGCTGCTTCAGAGATCTTTCTTGTTCTCCTTGGCTTCAGAGGAGCCTTCATACATCAGCTTCAGTGCATCCCACAGCTGTTTGGCTGTCTTGCACTTCTTAAAAAACCTCTGTATACAGAGTTTGGGAGAGCAGTCTGAAGAGCAGTCATGGCCTTCCTGTCAATCTCTACTCTTTTTTCTATCTTCATCTGAGTAGTTGGCCACATCTTTAGGAATCATACCAGCACCAGTAGCAGAGGGGGTGCTGGGTATGAAAGGTCCATTCTCAACAGATTCCCACATTCTTGAATCAAGAGACCTGATGAAGCCTTCCATCCTCATGCACCAGGTGTCAAAATCATCAAGAGTGATCAGTGGGGATTTGTTCATGGTTCCAGTCTCCATATCAGTCTTTGAGATGGAAGCCATTTGAAGAGTTTAGCTTTTGTGTGTGTGAGGGATCTTAAGATGGTTAGATCTTATATCAAGAGCCTGAAAGCTCTGATACCAATTGCAGGACCGTTTAAGGGCTTAAACACAATTACAACACAACAACACAATGAGGAGACTAACTAAACTTTAATCAAACAGTGAACTGGGTAACCAAAGTGATACAAAGAACACAAGTAAAGCAAGAGACAGAACAAGAGAGTATGGGTTTCAAGGAGGCAGTATATTGCTTTCTCAAGTTCTTTTTAGTGTTACACAAAAGCATAAGTTTTAAAGATGATATTTCAAGAACTGTTGACCCTTCATATACTTACCTACAACCTACAGCGGCCCTATACTCGTTGAAGCCAGCTGGATACACAATTGCTAGACAACTAACAAAATCAAATTGTAGGATCAAAAGGCAATCGCATTTTGACCTGTGACTATGACATTGCCATAGCTAACATTCCTTATACATTACAAAAAAAGGATAAAGTTTAAAAAGTACATGAAGGGAAAAAAGTTACAGAATCAAAGACCTCAATGTACGTTACCAAAAAGAAGGCCCTTTTACCAAACTCATGTAAGTGGTGACTTTACAGAGATGCAGCGGAAAAGGTGCTTTATGGAAAACAGTAACATCAGATAAAAGCATGGTACTAAAAGTCTTCCGGAAGAAATCTGTATTTCATAGGTGAAGCTTCGGAAGACTTTGTCTCTGAAGCTTCGGAAGACTTGATGTTTGGCTTCGGAAGATATTGGTCTTGGCTTCGGAAGATTTTACACTTAGAGTATTTTCTAATGCTTTGTGTGTAAACTTTCGAAGATTCTTCACTTCAGTACTTAGTGCATGTTTGCTGAGACACTTAGGCTGTTGGGTTGCATCAGACTTCAGGAATCCTTACAGGTATGTGAGAGGAGGTTATTGTAGCTAACGGTACCTCTTCTCAAGCATAGTGTACAATCATCTTGTGCTTCAAGTTTTAAGGTCCTTTTTGCTCCACCGGTGGTAAGGTCAACGCTACCACCGACGATCTCCTGCCACTGAACTGTAACACCATCTCCACGAAGGTGAAGGTGACTGGTGGTGAGCTGCAGATCTGAGAAAAAAGAGAGAGTAGAAATGGATATGTAAGTTTGGTAGTCATGAAGCAAATCGACTGAGAGGATGACGGCTCTCGGTGAAGAAAGATTGTGGCTCTAGCGATGGTAGTGGTGATGAATAGATGCGTGAGCGGCAGTGGTGGTGAGCAGTGATGGTAGTGAGCGGTGATGGTCGTGAGCGGGTAGAGAGATAAAACTCTGACATTTGAGACTTGTAGTAGTCGGCTAAGAAGTAAAGAGGAAGAAGAGTGTTGTGACGGCGGTGGTGGTTACGACGGTGATAGGTAGTGATGAGCGGTGATGGTGGTGGTGATGGTGAAGCTCTTTAAAGGTGAGATAGATATTGTAATAGTTGGAAAGAAAATAGAAAAATGCAACTATGATTTACTTTTCAAATTTGAAAATTTTTATAATCATAAAATATATATATTCTATTCAAATATTTTGCTTTTCTTTTTTAAGGACATTATTATTGTTTTAACATCATAAAAAATGATTTTTTAGTAATATTACCTTTAATATTAGAAAGATAGAGCTAAAAACGGTACAACTTGCAAGTCACTCATATATTTGTACTCTTTAAAGTTGTTTAAGATAATCAAATATATTAGATTATAAATTTTCAAAAGCTACAATGGAATTGAGTGTATAAATTCGAGTTACTTTACGTTTCAAACTAAATTTAATTAAAAATAAGTTGGGTCGATTTGTAATTTATACCTTATCACGTCACGTACGATGTCGTTGCAACGCGCGACGGGTAAATAACTAGTTTATATTAACCGCCAAAACACACTAGAACTAATTTACATCAACTTGTCATAACGGGAGCTCGACCCCTTAACCTCAAAAGGAGCTTAATCACTTTAACTTTAAATGCATTAGACCCGATCCCCCTCCGTCCAATAAAACGTTTGATAACCACGTAACCACAAGTCATGAATTCTAATAATTCAAACTGCTAATAATAATACTTCATATTCGTAGTGTGATCAATTATATTTCTATCTTTCACTTTTGTTGTTCATGACACTTTTTGTTTTTATTTTCGTTGTCAATTGCGCTCCTAACATAAAAAAACACATGAAAAAAATTAGAAGTTGATTGTCATTAAGAACCAAAGTAAAAGTAAAAGTTGTCAGTATTCAAATTGAGCCGTGTTAGATATATTTTATTTTTATTTAGCATTTACGTAAAATTTCCGTTGCAAGGCACCGGGACTTCCGCTAATATGCTTAAATAGAAGTCGATTTTTTAGAAATAGGCTTTACATGTAATTATGCAACACAATAGGGGTTAAAACACATAATATTTTATAGATGGGGTTATCGCAATTGGTTTGTGCAATATTTACACAAGAAAATAGCTCATGTCAATGTTTTTGAGAAATCGCACTGGGTATGTGTGATTCTACACATCCAGCTGCCACTTCATCATGAAACTTAAGAAATTGAACCTATCCAATCAAGTGCGACTTGTCAGTGTTCAACAAAAATCGAACTTGTTAAGTGCAACGTCTCACTAAATAAAACCCTTTCAAAATCTGTTATTGCTATACGCGGTGTCTCAATAAAAGATATTTTTGTGCAACCCTTGAATTATTGACGTGGCATCTCAGAGAAGTCGCACGGTCAAGTGCGATTTTTCGTGATTGCAGTGTTGACAAATCAAAGTTCAGACATATCGATAGTGTTTGTAAGGATGTTGCACTTCCTAAGTACGATAACCCACACATCTCATGTTATGTTGCATCCATGCATGTCTAACCTAGTTTTAAGAAAACCACAATAAAGCCCATGTTGTGTTGCATGCATGCATGTCTAACTAGTTCTAAAACAATGCATAGAAATTACATTCTAATTATAAATACAACGTATTATGAGGATGTTACATTCATCCATGGATAATCTGTGTGGGCAGACTCCAACATTAATAAACCAATTTTTTTCTCTCTCAGGTTCGTAGGTCTCCATTGCATACCCTTTTATGAAGTAAAAGTATAGTCACACAACCTACTAAAGTTAAGTAACATTCACCTTAAAAAAATTATAAAATATCTACAGTTTTATGCGACGAACCAAATGTTTGAAGATCGTATTTGTTTGGGTTGTGTTTGAACATTTGGCTTTGCTGGCTACTCCTTTTGTCCTCACTGGAGAAAGCCACGATTATTAAAAGTCTTATAATGGGGGTGCGTGCGCTACTAGCGTAACACTTGTTGGGAGGTTGTGGTCGCTCTCTTGACGAGTCCATGACATGACAAAACTAGTAGACCTTATCAAAAGCAGGATTGTTAGACTAGCCTAAAGACAAACCTGGACATCACATTGGGTCTCAAGAGATAACTCCGTGACATTTAGATTGTAAATGTACATAGAATAAATTACGATTTTTGTCCTTGTGGTTTGACCACTTTAAACATTCTAGTTCAAAAAGAGATCTTTTGTAATGTCATGCCACGTGGTTTAGTTTTTGTAACGGTTTTGGTTCATAACACTAACTCTTTTACTTTTAATAGTAAAATGTAAGGGTAATTTGGTCATTTTACATACAATGAGTATTTTTATAAATTTTTAAAATAACTTTAGTATGTGATTTTGTAATATATACATTATAACTAAAAGTATAAATTAATAAATTTGTCCTCTTCTTCATTAACGGACCGTCCGCACCACCGACGGATGTGTTTCTCTTCATCTCAATTTTTAACACAAACCATCGCTGGATCTGTCATTCTCCGTCCCGATTTTCAACAATCACCATCGCTAGATCTCTTTCTATCCATCTCTATTTCCTCCAACCACCATCGCCAAATCTATCTCTATACATCTCGATTTCTGACGAGTTCATTTGGTTGATTTTTAGGAAATGGTTGTTGACCAGACAAAGGGAGGGTTGTAGGCAGTGGTAGTCGACCAACTGAGTTTATGGGTTAATTTTGATGCGGTAATGGTGGTGCCATGAACGAGGGGGAGATGGCCTAGTGGGGACGTGGTGTTCGTGTTTGGTGGAGGTTACGAACAACAAAGAGGGGTAGGTGTTGGTGGAAAACGACAGTGGTATTGGTAAATAGAGGTGGTGGTAGACAGGTAGTGTTTGGTGGGTGAGGGATAGGGTTGAGTTCAAAAATAATTTTTTTTTAGTTTTGAGTTAATTAAACAAATAAACCTATTTTTAGATGTAAAAGGATCAAAATTCTTAGACTTACCGTCCAAACTAAAAAGGTTAATATCATATACAAAAAAACTTAACCAAGATATGATATAACAAAATAATTTTTATAACTGAAAATGATTAAAATAATTAAAACCGAAATTAATAAAAAACATGGGTTTTCACCTTTTTCTTTGCATACAAAAGGCCAACCAAGTGAACTCCATAAACCCTAAAACCGAGATTTCACTTCATATACTCTCATCTTTATCCCCCTAAAACCCTAACGTGTATCTCTGAAGGGTTTAGAACCGAACACACACACAAATACACACTCAGTACTCAACAATGGCTGAAGCAATGGCACCTTCAAAGGTCAGTTTTCAGTTCGAAGACGCCGATGAAACCATCGAAGAAGCAGCCACCGCCACCTCCAATCTGGAGGAGGATTCCGCCATGTGCGACGCTCACGATTCTTCCATTATCGGTGCTGATAAGACCAGCGCTGATTACTACTTCGATTCATACTCTCATTTCGGTAATTAACTGATTGATAACAATTTTATCACAGTATCTGTTGTTATATGACTGTTAACGTGATAGTGAAAGAAAAACAATCATTGTGTCAGTTGATGTAAGGCTAAAGTTGTGTTTTTTTAGTTTGCTTATGTAAACATGAAGGGAAATCGTACAATATATCAATTGATGTATTGTTTGAAGTGGGTTCTCTTTGTTGCTTAAAGGGAGGTTATATTGGGTAAACCTTAGCTGTGTTAAACTGAAACGAGCGAAATGGAAGAATCAGTAGCTATATTATGTTAAACAAAACCAAATTAAGGCGTGTAATCATTAATCTACTATGGTTGTTTTATATAGCAAATGGTGTTATTGGGTTTTTCATAGTTTCTTGATAAAGTATGTTTAGGATTATGCTATAGTTTTTATGACAGAATTAATCATTTATCATTGAGGTTTGAGGGCACTTGATCGGAACTAAACTGCTTGTCTTCACAGAAAAGTTATGAAACCAGCAAAATAAACCTACTGGACCTTGGTCAGGACTGTGTATTAACATTCAGTTCAAGCATTGTAGTTTCTTATCAAATTTTCAATAGTTAAGTTTCTATAAATTGATAATCCAATTTGATGAGTTGGTTGACCGCATCAGCAATTTGTTTTCATTATTTCCTCAACCGTCTTCAATTTCTCAACTTCAGTGAAAATGCACGTGCTATAAGGAATAGCTATTTTCTTTAATTTTGTTCATTTCATTCTGAAGTATTTTTCTGATATGTTTTGTGTTTATGTTTTTATGGCTGCAGGTATTCACGAGGTAAGCCTGGTGTCATTTGCATACGACAGAGTTACATTACTACTGGCTGTCCCCCTATTCCATATCATTCTAGCAATACATAACCGATAGCCCTGCACTGTTGTGTATAAGGAGAAAAGTAAAATGTTTTTTTTTAAAAAAGTAGTAATTATTATTTTAATATTGTTTTTGATTGCAGGAAATGCTGAAAGACGTGGTGAGAACCAAGACTTATCAAAATGTTATTTACAAGAACAAGTTTTTATTCAAAGATAAGATTGTTCTTGATGTTGGTGCTGGGACAGGAATATTATCCCTCTTCTGTGCAAAAGCTGGGGCAAAACATGTTTATGCTGTATGTATCTTTTATCTCTGTCATATATTTCATATTAAAACGTAAATGTTTTTTTTCTTTCATGCATCATAGATCGTTGCTGATTTGATTGATATAGTAACTACTGATTTGTTCGACTCTGTTCATATGTGATAACCTTCTTATGTTACTATGTGGATTGGTTTCTCATGTTATAATAAAGTGGTTTGTTCACACTATATGTTTTCATCATGGCCAATTATTTATATCTTCTGCTTAAACCTTCTGTGTATATAGTCTCCTTTGAAAAGTTTGTCAAACTCGTGTTTGAATGTGATACTTTGTATTACTTGCAATACACAGATTTGTTATAAGTTGTTGAGAAATTAAAGTTTTAGTATATGCACTACTTGTCTGCAGATTGAGTGCTCACAGATGGCTGACATGGCTCAAGAGATTGTTAAAGCAAATGGCTTTTCAAGTGGTATTAGCATCTTCTAAACTCAACGTCTTGCATTCTCTATAAATTTAGATTGACTTGTTAACTGATTTTGTCATCTTTCCACCTTGATGTTGCAGTTATCACTGTTTTGAAGGGAAAAGTTGAAGAAATTGACCTTCCAGTTCCACAAGTGGATATTATTATTTCAGAATGGATGGGGTATTTTCTATTATATGAGAATATGTTAAATACAGTTTTGTATGCTCGTGATAAGTGGCTGGTAAGTTTCACTTTGTTGGTTCTTTTTAAATCGTTAAACTTTTTTTTAGCTTTCAATCTTTCAGTGTCATTCACATGTCCATTTTTACAAGGCACTCTGTATGAATCACTATAGTGTTTGGTATGATGATTTTTCTAATAATTTCTAGTCTGTCCTTGCTATTAGAGACCACATGTATTTTTTGTTTCCATTGTTTTGTCATTTTGAGGACTAAGTAGCTTTTGTTGTTACCATGTTCTTTCTATACGATTAATATATTTTGCCTAACTTTTTGTTGAAGAAGTTGTTTTTTTCCTCTTACAAAAGTCTGCCTGTATCTTGATTTTTTTCTTCTCTTTTTGAAGGGTTGGTTGTTATTTCTTCACATTTTTCATGTCATTGTTACTGTGTTACTTTTTGTGAAAATATTATAGTCTGGTTCTTTTTTAAATAAAGAATACAAGAGTCACCGTGGTTTCTCAATATCTTTTATACAAGCAATGTTTGATCTTTTGTCAAATTTTCCTGGTCTTCAACACGGCATTAGGTCCCCTGATTATTTTTATGTAATTTTATATGTGAAGACGACCTATCTTCTGTTTTTGCTCATCTTCACTTCATATGGAGATGACCTATCTTCTGTTTGTCCTTCATAGGTCAGCAATGGAATTGTGCTACCTGATAATGCATCACTTCATTTGACAGCAATAGAAGATTCTGAATACAAAGAGGACAAGATTGAATGTAAGCAACCACCTCTGACGTAACCTTATGTTGTGAAACAAATGTGCAAATTATTTTCAGCTTCATAACATTTTGTTTATGGCCACAGTTTGGAAAAATGTGTATGGGTTTGATATGAGCTGCATCAGGAAGCAGTCTATGATGGAACCTCTTGTTGACACAGTTGACCAGAATCAGATCGTTACAAATTGTCAGTTACTTAAGGTGAGAGTCTGAGAGATATATCATATTTATATATATCCGTCAAATTCCTGCTTCCATTGAAGTGAGAAGTGTCAAAATGGCCGGGTCGGTATAATGGGTCAAAAGGGCAGTTTTTTAGTTTATGTAAATTGTTTTGGGGTATATCAAGGTCGAGTCTCCGATTCGTATTTCGTCGACAAATTCTCTGTCCAAAATTTTGATTTTTACGAGAAGTTAGTGTATGAACGTGCTTGCAGAAGTTGTTATTTCAATTAGGGCAGCTGTCAAAGAATCCTACGGGCTTTTGTTGAATTTGAACACAAGTTTATGGAGTTTACTTTTACATGATTAACTCCTTTAACCTACAAATCAATGAAAAAGTATTAGGACTTTAGTTTAACAGTTAGACTTGTATTTTTGGATGATTAAGTCCCTAATTGTATAAAAAACTAAACTTTTGTACATAATTAAATTACTGAACTTCATATAAAGGACCTTTTTGTTGAATACATACATTTTTCAAAGTTTGGTGACCTAGCCATGTAAAAGTAAAGTTCATGGACTGTGTGACTCCTTTTTATTGTTTACTTTAAAATTTTGTCTGGTTGGAACTTGGAAATTTAAAAATAAGCCAAATCGGCATGTATATAACTAAATGGGTCTAAATTGTAACATTTGAAATCATACAGAGCATGAATATATCCAAGATGACGTCTGGGGATGCATCATTTACAGCCCCTTTCAAGCTTGTGGCTGAGCGTGATGATTACATTCATGCTCTTGTAGCATACTTTGATGTCTCTTTTAGTGTGTGTCACAAAATGACAGGCTTCTCAACAGGTTAGTTATTTGTTTCTATTTCAATTACTTTTTTGCAATTGCTTTATTTTTTTTGTTTCACTACGTTGTTAATGTGCTGGATTTAGTTTTACTAAACCACCAGTCCAGATTGGAATTATAACTTGTGAGTTGTGACTCCGCCCGTACCTAAATAGAAGTTGACTATAATAAGTATGTAAAATAATATTCCTAGTGGAATCTTTAAAATCATAATCTGTAATGATTACAATAGAGTTGGGTCATTTTGGCTTCAGATTTTTCAAAAAGAGAAATCTTGTAATCTTGTAATGGCATCTAGACTGTAGAGGGTGATAAAAATGGGTGGTTGGGTAACGGGTCAAAATGGGTACTCTTTTGTGAGTCTAAGTGGGTCGGGTTGACCCACAAAGATGTTTGTTCATCTGTCAATGTTTTCTGTAAACAAGTGATGTGCTATCTCATTTTACAATATAAAGTTTTAAACAAAACAACCAGAAGGTTGTATGCAAACAAAAGACCATTTGGACAACTTTCAACCGGTCTGGTTTGTTTCCCTTTTAGCTAGGTTTTTCTGTTTGATCCGTTTGAGACACAAGGCAACCAAACAGACCCATTTGTATATATAAAATGGGTCAAAAATTCCAAAATTCCCTTTAGCAACTCAAATTTTGATCTTGTTGCATTGTTCCTCATAATCTAGGGCCAAGGTCAAAGACTACACACTGGAAACAAACAGTGCTATATCTTGAAGATGTTTTAACTATATGCCAAGGAGAGTTTGTTACTGGAACCATGACAGTGACACAAAACAAGAAAAATCCCCGAGACGTCGATATCACTCTCAAATACTCGTTAAATGGTCGTCGTTGCAATGTCTCGAGAACCCAAGAATACAAAATGCGTTGATATGGGAATTGATTTGTTTGCGAGATTGATATTTTTGTAGGGGGGATCAGTGGGAATTGGGGGGTGCTTTTGCAAGTTGATTGCAATACCCCGGCTTATGCATTATTTTTTGTACTCTAGACAGGCTATTTATGACATTTTAATGTTTGCTAGTTGATGATGACTTGATGGCTTTAAATGATCACGGTGAGCGAGTTATTTGCCGGCTACTTAGGCTTGGCTCATTAAAAGTTTGACTTGAGCTTGAGTTAGTGTTGAATCAATCTGAGTTGAGTTTGAGCTTGAGCATGAGTGTTTCGAATGAGATTTGTACATAGTTTTGAGTTTGCTGAACTTGTCATCGAGTCAAGTTTGAGTTTTGTTTGGGTGAATAGTGAACACCATGAAAAATGCTGTTCTTATTTTTTGTAAAATGGTATCCTTCCAACCGAAAAAGTCAATAAAGTAATTTTTGAGCATTAAAGATTTAATTTAGAGTGCCCTTACCTTCAAGCTTTTCTAATAATTATTGTCAACTTATAAATGTATCAATATGAATGTGACGTTATTAATGTTTCTTTAATATTAAGTTACTAGATTATTATATTATTGTATAAAGGCACTAGAGTTGAAAGATTTTAGTGTTCAAGTATTAGTTTAGTGATATTTTCGTGTATTTACAACTTCAAGTGGAGAGATTGATATAGTAAAACTAAACGTGTCATTTTATTTAAACATAAGAAAATAAATTTTCTTTTTATGAGACGAAACCGGTTTTTATACGAATATTTTTTCTTGTGGCGTTAGTTCTACTATCCATACATTTTAGCACGTGAATATATATATATATCATAAGGGGAGGAATCCACGTGGTGTAACAAAGATGTAAACTAAGTTTCTTTTAAAAAGATTAAACGTTGAAGCTTTAACATTTTCATTAGCAATCATGATTATGTCCGACAGTCTGCTATTCCTAACAAGATAGCCGACTACATGGTTTAATTTTTTTGTCAATGCGTTAGCAATAGTTTTATAGGAACACGATTCTGATAATCTGTCTAGAGTCCTCAAGCCGGTAGTATCTAAACACCAAATAACATACGTAGGATCTCAATTAAGTTTTCCACAACATAACTTATTGCCTTCATGGTGTAACTTGACAACAACCATCTATCAACTTCCACTTATATCTAACATCTAGAAATATGATCATGTATGTCCTGGTTACGCTTAACACATGAACTTAAACGTAAATGAGATCCACCCCATTAAGCCTAGTGGTGCACACATTGATTTTTGGACCCAAAACGGTTCTGGTTCAGTCAAACCTGGTCAACATTAGGTTTCGGGTCAAACCGATTCGTTTAAAACCAGTATTTGAGAAAAAAATAGGCTCCAATTTTAAACCATGTTTTAAATAAACTTACATTCTATCAAAGATGCATTCATGTTACAACTTCATCGCGAGCTCGAACTCGAATTGTGTCTTCAACAGTTGAACCCTAATTTCCCAAATTGATCTGTATTTTGATCGAATTGCACTCTGAGAAACAGAAGAAAACGAGAGGACGAATTTATGGAGCGAAAAAAACGGAAACCAGAGGAAAAATCGCTACAATGTTCGTATACAGGCCACAAACGCTTGCTACTTATAACATTGTAGAAAGAGAAAACATCAAAGCAGAGAAAGAGAAAGAGACAGAGAGAAAGAGGAAGGCTTCTTTGGCTTTCATCGGACACAGAAGCCGCCGGCCATGGCAGATTCCGGTCATTCCATTGTTGCGGATTTGCCCACGATTCATCTTCGCGGCAAGGTTTTCATCACTTCTCATTACATTCATCTCCAAAACTATTTCAAAGTTAGGATAATATGACATTATGTGCGAACTTTATGCATGTGTTGATGTAGTTGATTGTGTTATGCAATTTGATTGAATAATGCGTGTGTTCGAAATGGAGAATTGGATGATCAAATAATCATTGAATCAAAGACAGATATGGTTTTCATCACTTTAAAGTTTAAGCATATTTCAATTTGAGCTCGCATTATTCATCTTGGCTACCAAATTTTGTATGTTTAGTTGTTTTTGTATATCGCAAGTTGAAGAATTGAAATCAACATGCGTATGATTGAATTAAATTTCTCCAAATGTGATTAATTTTTTTCAAATCCTAATAATTTGCCATCACTTGCAACAAATTTTATGCATGGGTTATGTAATTGACCAGTTGTAAAAATTGGGATTGGTATCGGTAATCGGTGGGTGACCTTTGCCATTTGTGAAAATCGTTCAAAATTGGTCAAAATTGGCCAAATGTGTATGTATATAATATGAATTTGAATAACCAAGTATAAAATTCCAATCCCTAGTCCCGATTAATTGCTAGTCGTTACCTCACCGCCGACTAGCGCCTAACAATTTCTACAACCATGTGTATTATGCAGTTGAATTATCTATTCAATGCTTGAATGTTCCCTCGGAAAGGGATTATCATGACATTAAGAAGGAGAATTAGGTTATCAAAGTATCATTTAATTAAAGTTCAAGATGGTTATGTAATTCTACATATATAATTTTATTTTCAAAAGTTAGTTTTCTTGCATCTATGCCTTCTCCAAATGTGATTATTTGGCCCCAGGAAGCTGGGAAATCATAATTATAATCAGTTTTGCTAAAGACTAGGAAACTAGAGCAGCGAGCGATTTGATGTCCTATCTCATTTGTTATGTTGCATGTGACAACCATAAGATGCGTGTTTAATTGTCCAAACAACCCCACGAAGTCACTTCATTTTGTGTTCTTGATGGAAATTTTATACGCATTGTTGGAATTATACAAGCATAAATTTCATATTATTTGGAATTAAACCTTGTAATTGTAATTGTATTGAGTAAGTGTGTTTAGGGTTACAATAGAGGGTCCTTAATATTACATAATTAACCTAAACTATTCACTAATAATAACCTAGTCTAATATTCCCCTCGCAAGCTAAGCTCGGGAGAGATTTAGCTTGAAATCTAAAAAACATAAAAATAAAAATAAGTAACGTAAATTATTAGTCTTGTTGTTTGTCGTTGCAATCGCCGAATGTGTGAAGCACCGGTTGTTCTTCTCCGGTTATCGCGTTGTATGCGATGTGAGTTTGAAACTATCGTTATTCTTATCCTATGAATCTTCTCGCGTATCTCCCCACCTAAAACTTTTGCATGAAGGTGTGCCGCCGTTGTATGGCGGAGCACTGTTGTATATCAGTGGCAATGAAGGTAAAGCATCACGTTGTATGCGATGAAGGGTTGAGATTGAAAAGGAGAAGCGGTGATTGTATGTGCTATGCGGCGGCTAGGGTTAAGGTTTAGCGATGGCTAGGATTAGGGTTTGGTGGCAACTAGGGTTAGGGTTTGGCGGCGGCTAGGGTTACGGTTTGGCGGCGACGGCTGTGGTTGTGTGAAGGGAAAGAGACGATGGTGGTTTGTATTCACCTGTTAAAGGTGAAGATGGTAGTATGATTATTGTAACGGAAGCATCGATAATGGATGGTTGGACAGGGCGGCGGCAGCAGTCGCCGCCCTGATTAGGGTTTCGGCGGTGATCGAGCCTTCCTGGCTCTGATACCAAATTAAACCTTGTAATTGTAATTGTATTGAGTAATTGTGTGTTTAGGGTTACAATAGAGGGTCCTTTATATAGAGGACAATATTACATAATTAACCCTAAACTATTCACTAATAATAACCTAGTCTAATATTTGGATGCATGCACACTTTGTTTATTTTTACACCCATCAAGTGTGACACATTAGGCAATTCCCTCATTGTTCTGTCCACATAAGAGATATCGAGACATAAAAAATGTCTTATCTTGAATATAATCAACGCGTTTTGGTGCATTGACTGTTGGTAAGCGAAGAACTCCACATAGCAAAGTGTGCTTGTGTGGGAGCACTCCCGAATGGGTCATCTGATCTCCTCGGGAGTTTGCACTCGGGTAACTAAAACACAAATCAGTGAGCTCGTCGTGGGAAAAACTACCAATATTGGTCGGTATGAGTGGCGGATGTTACATTGTGTGCTCTTGGAAATTTTATTTGAAATTTTTGTTTCATATCTGTTGAAATCCAAGCTATTTGAATCTGTGTTTACCTTTTCTTTGCTTAATTTTTTTTTTGAGCATTTGGATTATTTAAACCTGGAAGATTTATTTTACTCTTCAATTTGATGATTCAATTGGGTTTATGTGTTGTGGAATATTAACGCAGGAACATATCATTCAGACTGGCTGCGGTTCTGTGTCTGTTACTGTGTATGGAGATCAAAAAAAGCCACCATTGATAACTTATCCTGATTTAGCACTAAATCGTAAATCTTCTCCTTTAAAACATTGTTTTGTTGTCTTAATGTCAGTTTATAGTAACTTTCTTTTGTGTGTGCTAATGATTTGCAGACACGTCTTGTTTCCAAGGACTCTTCACCTCTCCTGAATCAACTTCCTTGCTACTCCACAATTTCTGCATTTATCACATTACTCCACCTGGTCATGAGGTCTGTTAGTTTCTCGACTTTTTGTTTCAGACTATGAAGCACCAAAGACTCTTTGATTAGGAGGTTGTATGCATTCAAATCACACTATTGGCAGCTTTTAATATGTTTACTTTTCACCTAATTATATGATTTGACCCATTTAGCCCATTGGATATATAACCTAAGTAAATGGCCGAACCTTTGCGGACAATACATGTTGCACCGTTTGCGTGCTTTGTAGGTTTGACATGGTGCTTGTTTATATTATCAACATGAAATTCTCTAGTGAGATTTACACAAGGGTTGTTGCAGTTAGGCGCGGCCTCGATTTCTACAGATGATTCAGTGCCTTCTGCTGTTGATCTTTGTGATCAAATTCTTGTGGTCCTCAATTATTTTAGGTAATAAAAACATTTAATCTTGGTTACTTGTTGCTCGAAGTTACACAGACTTATGTGATGGGGCGTATTTTGAGTTTTTTAGGCTTGGTTCCGTGATGTGTATGGGAGCAATGGCTGGTGCTTACATTCTTACGCTATTTGCGGTATTATTAATCCTAGTTTATGTTTTATTATTAGAGGTGGCACTATTTACTTATGAATTTTTCAACGATTAGATTATGCTTTATCTTTGATTGGTCAAACATGCGAAATAGTTTCAAAAGAAATGGGCCGAAAGTCGCACAAAGTGTATATTTACTGCATAGAACCTTCTAAATGTTATTTGAAAAGTTAGATTATTATCGAAATAATATTGTTTCTTTAGCTTAAATTTTCACTATAATTATCTGTAACTCTGGAAATGTTGGACAAAAAAGTGTTTATGGTCTCAACCCAATCCTGAATAAAAGTTATAGATTTTGACAGGTTACTGACTAGCCCACTTTGCTACTTCTAGTCATTACACAACACATATAAATTGTTTTTCTTCTCATGTTTGATCTGTTGTTTTTGTCTTTTGCAGATAAAATATAGTGAAAGAGTAAATGGTTTGATACTTATTTCCCCTATATGCAGAGCAGCCTCTTGGAATGAATGGTTCTACAATAAAGTTAGTTTCTTTCATTTCTGGTTTTCAACATAGTTATCAGCATCATGCAACTCATATCACAAATCAATATAGTATCTGTATCAAAGTACACCTGGTTAAAATTTTAATACTCATTAATTATGAAACTGGTTTAAACTAGCCTGTTTGGTTCTGCGGTTTTTTTTAAAAACATAACCGGATTGTGAACACCTCTAGACTGGTTTATATGTTATTAATAGTTAATAAATGTTCACAAACACGGTGTTTGGATGCAACCATATATGACAATTAGCCTTTTTACTTGTAAATGAGTGACCGGTATCCATGGGTTAAACCGGTCAAAAGTCAACCAAAGTTAGTTTTTAAGGCATACAATATCCTAAATCTGTTTTTATTCACAAGATTAGACTGATATTTGAATAATACTAATTCCTTGATCTTATTTAACACATTATTATTTTCTAATAATTGTACAAAAGTAACAAAATGACTTAAAATTACCCATTTTGACCCAGACCCATTTTGACACGCTGTCTAACACACTATTTTCTCAATTGGGTTCATGAACTGTGACAATGGTCTAACCAAAGTTTTGGTTTGTAGCTCATGTCGAAATTGCTTTATTACTGCGGTATGTGTGACATATTAAAGGAGTTACTAATTCACAGATACTTCAGTAAGGTATATATTCCAGCTTCTTTTTCCTATATGATACTTGTTTGATCTTTTTAATATCCATTGGGCCAGATCTCATCCTGCCTAGAGCCCAAATATGAGTCCGATTCGGACATTCGTTAATATATATAATCTTGATCACAAAATTTTGTGGATTGATTCAGGGAGTCTGTGGTAATCTAGAAGTCCCAGAATCAGAAATGGTTCGAGAATGCAGGAAGGTTAGTTGTAAAATTACCTTAATCACCCTCAGATAACTAGCTTAGCTTAAATAAGTCGTAATAACAGGAACAGATAAATAAGTAATCTGCCAAAACAAGAAATGTTTTGGAACAGTTAAATGTAATGCTATGTTTTTCTTCTTACAGTTATTGGACGAGAGAGATAGCATTAATGTGAGGCGGTATCTTCAAGCACTTGATAGGTATATATACACAAGAGTTCACCGATAATTATATATAAACTAGAGGTGGCAGTTATGGCCCATTTACTTTTGAAGAGGTCGATTTGTATATGTTTTATCTGTTACTGGTCAAATGGGTTGGAAGCTCTCAAAACTGTATTTTAAATACATACAACGTGACAAATCGCATTGTTTAAAAAGTATAATAGTATTTTAATAATATATTTCCTTTAATCATAACACACATTAATAATTGTTGAAATAGTATTTCGGGTTAGGCTAACGCGTACCAAAACTTACCACCGCAAAGCGACCCGGTTGACTCGCCCATTTTGTCACCTCTATTTATAACTTTTCAACCGTCTTTGTTGTTGAATGGCTTAAATTCCATTTCTTTTTTGTATTTTAATATCTATTGTAATGAGCAGGAGAACTGACATCACTAAAGAATTAGAGACCCTTGAATGCAAAACGATTATTTTCGTTGGGGATAAGTCTCCATTTCATGATGAAGCCCTCCATATGAGTACAAAATTGGGTAGAAATTGTTCTGCTTTGGTGGAGGTATGTTTATGCATCAAAATTGGGTAGAAATTGTTCTTAGTCTGGTGGTTGGATTGATTTTAAGGAGTTTCTTTTCTTTTTTCTTTCTTTTTTTTAAAAATTTTTTGTGATAACATTTTTTAGATTATAAGATTTAAACTTGGGATCTGTAGTATATAAAAGTGTTTACCAACTACTGTAGGAAGATGTTGATTTTGTATTTGTTCATAACTAAATTAAATACATTTTTCTTCAAAAATTCTCTTCGTTATTTTTTTTCTTTCTATAAATAATCAACATAACAATACAATACTTAATTTTTATATATCTAAATATTTTATAAATTAAGTATGAAGTCATTGTATTTGAGTCCACTCCGACTACTGAACCAGTAATGTGGCCTGTACGAAACCATTCCGGTTTTCAAAACATTGATCATAGCCTATTCACCTTCTCTATCTCTTCATGCTCTACACATTAAGGGGTGAACTAGGTGTTTGGTTGTCATATGACGGGGTGATTGTTTTCCTAAAAGACCGTCTTTTGTCTAGTGAACGCTTATTTTGAACCGAGGGCGTATTGTTTATTTAACATAAAAGATTATACAGGTACACCCATGCGGATCAATGGTGACAGAAGAACAACCTCATGCAATGTTGATCCCCCTTGAATTATTTCTAAAGGGGTTCGGGTTGTATAGACCATGCCAGTTTTATGATAGCCCAAGGAGCCCACTCGACTCGTGTTGCATCGATCCAAGTCTTCTATACCCTGAACGAATGGGCCTGAAGCTTAGACCGATAAAAACACGAGTATCTTCTCCCCAACCTCGGGCCAAGAGCTAACACTTGCTTTCTTTCTACCTATGGAAGGGTAGATGTATACATATAGACATATACATACAGAGGAAGAGGAAATATGTTTGAGAGTTTACAGTTTATACAATTGTAGTCTCTTTTATGAATCTTTTTCTTTGTATTTTTGTAAAAATTAATAAAAATCATGCCTTCCTAAATGCTACTCTTACAAATTGTTGATGATATTGATTTTGCTTGAAGGTTATTCGAAGATGATAGGAATAAGCTTTATAGAGAAACAAATTTTAAGCAAAGAATTTTACGAACCGTATAAACATTCGTACATAATGTCACTTGTCATGAGGAGAGAATAAAGACTTGTAAAATGCGGCCTTATAATTTGATACAACAATAATATTAATTGGATTTTAATAATCCAAATTATTAATCATTGGCCGATAATAATCCATACTATTGATTTGACCAGTAATAATTTCAACTTTTTTTATTACCAACAACAATCCCAGTAGTATAATGATCATACATTCACACTTGATTTGTACTTGTTTTAGGCTCGAATTAACTTGTAAGTTTTCTCTTTTCGTTCATATTCATTATTGTGAACGAAATCGAGTCGAAATCAAACGTAAATTTTTAATAATCATGTTACCGAGATTATTGTTGATAATAAAAATAAAAGTTGAGATTGTTACTGGTCCAATCAATAGTATGAATAATTATCGGTCAATAAGTAATAATTTGGATTATTAAAATCCAATTTGCTATATAATAAAGATACAAAAACGAAAATATTGATATTCCGCTAAGAATTTGTATATGAAATACACAAGTTTTATTTGGTACCATTATGATTTTCATTTAGAGTGTGTTTGGTAGCTCTTTCGGGTTTCCAACGGTCTAAAATTTTAACTGTAAATACTCTACTACTTCGTTACTAGTCTGAAAGGCCTTGGCAAGAATATCAGTAGATATGTCTGGTTTTGAACCAAAAATCGTATTTGCAATCGTGACGATACCAGGGTTCTGGCTGCTCAATGCTGAAACCGCAAGTGCATTTGTGTTTCCAATGTTTCTTTGAAAATGTACAAGTCTTATCGGAAAAACAAAGACATCACCCTTTTGCAACACTTTAGTGATAAAGCGGTTTTCAGGGTTTGATGTGACAAATCCGACCTCAATTGTGCCTTCCAATACAGTGAAGAGCTCAGTGGCCCGAGGATGAAAATGAGGCGGGTTGAGCCCCCATGGTTCGTAGTCCACACGAGCCATTGCTATTCCTAAAGTGTTGAGCCCGGGCAACTGTTCCACGAAAACCGGGCTCACCTTGGACCCAACTGCATTCGAGGTGTTTCCCTTCATGCGTAACCCACCAAAGTAGAAGTCATCGGCTTGAACCAAACTCGGGTCTTTGCAAGCGAATCCATTCACCAAAACTGCCATAGAAAAATGATTATAACAATGAAGTTAGAAGAGCATATTAGGCTACTAATTCACCAAAACTGCCAAAGAATTTGGAGTCTAATACATATCATAACCTCGGATATATTCTCATATCGTTTTTCATAAAAAAAATTCTAGACTGTGTACGTTTATTTGCTTGTATAAACACACTTCTATCCCATTAGACAAAGGAAAGGTCTTGCCCTCATCGGGCCCACACTTTCCAAACCCTATCAGTAGCTTTGCTATGAACGAGATTTACTGTATACGTTTATTTATTTGTATAAACACACTTCTACGTCTAAACACTCAATTAAAACACAACCTATTCATAAACAAAATGGTTAATCATAATCTAAACGAACAAACACAAATAACACGATTAACAGTACCTTGGCCATTTGGGTCCGCGACACAGAAATCTTGAAGAGGACTAGGATCTGTAGCCATGGTCGCGGGTAAAACAAGAACCAGAAGCAAAAACGAGCTGAGAACACGAGCCATTGATCGATGGGTTAAAGTTAAACAGCTTGTTGTGGATGAAAAGGTTGAACATGCAGGGTTGCTTATATTTATAATAATAATAATAATAGTAAACATGCCGTCCTGTAAATTAACCATTGATCTATTCATGTTACATAGGCACAAATTTTCAACGTTTGTTAAACTATCTTTAATTATTTTACCTTTTAACGACCATTTCTAGCTAATATTTAAATGTGTCCGAAGGACATCATGCTAGTAAACTGGTAAAGTAATGTGCTTTTTAATTAAAATGTTATGAGTTTAAATTCTGTAAGGTGTTGATGTGGTAAATTTAAAAGTATGGTATGTGTAAAGTAGAAAATGTGTTTACCAATAAATAATATAATATTTAAATCGGAAAACTTCACAGAATAATAAACAAGTTTTAGAAGTGTTTCAATTAAATTACTCGTATTTTTATTTGTTCAATCAGGTCGGTAATATTTTTATTTGTTTCAATTAGGTTACTAATGTTTTAGAAGTGTTATAATTAGGTTACTCATATTTTTTTAAATAATATGCAAATTTTTTTAAATAATTCGGTTTTCATAAATATTGTTAATTTTTTGAATACTTTAAACTTTTTTTAAAAATATTTTAAAATTTATGAATGACCTTATTAGAATTATCCTGAAATTTTAGTGACCTGATTGGGATAACAAATATTTACGAGTTTTGATTGTGACAAAAATTTTAAAAGTGACCTAATTAAAACAATACAAAAACTTAATTACTATTCTACAAAGTTAGATTTGAATCAACTTTTTGTAAAAATAATGGTATTGGGAGTTTTGGATTGCCAATTTAAAGTGTTGTTAATAATACTAAGCTATGTTTTAAAGACTTTTTAACAGTTATAAAGTTAGAACTTTTCAATCCACATATATTAGCGACTCATGTTAGCAATCAAATGTAAATCAGTCACAAAACTACATAAGTGCATATTAGCAACAAACGTTAGAAATCAAAATTAAAATCAATCACAAACTGGTCGTTAATTTTACTACCATTTCTATCAGTTGAAAATTGTGTGAAACTAATATTAAGACCTTGCGTTGCTGCAGGGATGTAAAACCATGAGAAAGTTAATATTGAAACGTTGTTGTGAATCCACGCTTTGAAGAGAACGTTGATAACATACGTAACTTTATATGAGAAAGACGAATTCTGGACATTGTTGATAGTAGTCAGAACCTTATATTAAAAGTCGTAACGTCGCGTTACGACGGAGGCGGTAATGCGATTGGGAAAAAGTAACGTCGAAACGCTGCCCAAACCCGAGTGTTGATAACAAAACGTAATTTTATATAAGAAAAATAAAATATGGTTTTCGTTGATAACATTTCAAATTTTATGCTAAAAAATGAACTACATGTATTAATAGTTCTTTATATAGCATAATGTATTGTACATCATGCGTAAACCCTTGTATTTCACTGTACATGGGGTTGCAGTTTGTATAGTATGTAATTATAAATTAAACTTGTTTAATCGATAGCAATTCAGTATAATTTTACAAGTAGCAACAACAAACTACGTACAATGATGTATGATACCCTTATTAATAAATTCGAACGATCGAAGCATAACAAACCTCTTGGACCCCCTCTAATTTCGGCACATGCGTTTAAATTACACGTCTTAAGTTGCTCCATTATTCCGCTTTGTTTGTTTCAGAAAACAATTAGCAGATAAACAGCTTTAAAAAGCGATCCCAAACACCCTCTGAGTATACATTGCAAAATAAAACCTAACAAAGTTGAATCGGCCGGTTTGATTTAAGGATACGACAGTAGACACAATGTTTTGCAATCAAGAAGGTGTTTGAATAGGTTGTTTAATAAAACATGATGCTAGAGATGGTGTTTAACCAGTCAACTACATTGAAGTCGACGTCTAAATGGTGATTATTGATTAATGATATTGATTAGGTTTGATCTTATCTAAATAAGTGTATTAACGGGTCAACGTAATTGATCCAACGACCCGGTCAATCAGTCAATCAAACTAGTGCTAATTGGAATTAATTATTTTTTGTATCAATAATAATATAATACATACAATAATGAATGCACGTACAATATATACTTCTAAAGCATAAAGGCCAAATGTTTAAGCAGTCATTTTAATATCGAAGTGTCTTAAAACCGGTGGGAACATAATCTGAACACAATCAATTAAGTTATGAATATTTATCATCTTATATACAAATGTGATGGAAAGGTAGATAGTGACGTTAAATATCGAATTTAGATAGACTGTTATATGTGAAGCGCAACTAGGATAAAGAGAAAATTTTATATAGTTGTGGTCAGACCATCTATAACAAATTGTTGGGTCATTAAGAATACAAGGGCGTGCAATATGGAAGTAACCAGGAAAAAGATGTTGAATTGGATGTGTGGGCACACAATATTAGACCGGATAATGAATGGGGTTTTTATAAAGATATTGTTGGATCGAAAGAAAATTATACAAGATTTTTTTGATGATCGGCAGATAACATGCGAAATCAATGGTAACTATCTACTAAACAAATCACATATAATACTTTGAATGAAAATACGCAAGAAGTTCTTTCAAAGTATTCACTTGATTATATTTATCGGTTACACAATGTATAACAGGAAAACAAGTGGACAAACTCGCTAACCTCAAAACTATACAAATGTGGGGTATTTATACTATGAAAACTAAACAATATAACAAATCTTCACCATCTATTCTAGGTTTAGGATCAACGCCATGTTCCAGCCATTGATCTACACATTATGACATTTCACGAATGTGTAATAGTATTGGTTACAAAACAATATACAACATAGACAAGAATTAGCGAAACAAAAGATCAGTAGTTTTAGAGTGTTGTTGTCTCCACTACTCTTAAGCATTGTCATTCTTGTCTATATAAGTAGTGAATCAATGGATCTTCAGATAATCAGTAGATATAGATGTGCTAATTCATAGTTGTTCAGTACTTCATAGTTGGATGTAGTCCTTTAGCAGATGGACTTTATTTTCAACATATCTGATCAGCATAGAACATATATACATAGTGTTTAGGTAGTTTCATCCTCTTCATATCTCAACAGATATGTTATGAGTAGCTAATAACGAATAAGATATTAAAGATTAAGATGGTTTGAGCATACAAAAAAGAGACAAATGACCGGGCTAGTTAAGCAACAAACCCTTACCATTAAGAGGAGAAGTAGAGGCATGTCCAAACTGACTTAGGAGGAGATGATTGGACAAGATTTGCTAAAGTTGCACATCTCTGGAGACATGGTTAATAAGAGACTGAGAGTACATAGAGACTTATGATTAAAATTAATAATGTCTAAGGGAGGGGGTTTAGATGTGTCTATATATATCTTCTTTAGAAGCTCATACATGTTAGTACCTGATTGCTTATTGTTATTGTGCTTCTTCTTGATTATTATATATTGTTTATTTTGTGCTCTTGTTGTTAATTCTATATTGATTACCTATTGATCCTTGTATATTATTGATTATTGTATGTTTTTTGTTTCCAACTTCATATTGATTGCTTAGAGTGTGTTGTTTGACCAATTATTACCATTGTGTGCATGCTTATCATTGTATATTGTTGCTCATTATGTGATTCTTCTCGTCTACTATATGTTGATCGACTACCAAGCATCATATTCTCTTCTGTTTGGGTGCTTCGATCCTATTGTGTGTGTTGGAGGGTCTCGTTAAGCATCATTTATCCCTAGAAATAATGGCAGAGTTTGCCTACATGTCACCTTCCCAAACCTTTTTAATAATTTTGTTATGAATAAGACTTACTAGGTTTAGTTATGGTTATGATTATTGTTATCTAAGTGTCTCAGTTTTTTGAAAGAATTACATATATCGTTCTTTCCACCTGAAAAATAACATATTGAAGCAGGTGCAAAATTGAAGTAAACTACTAAATTACTTTTATCATTCGATATTTATAATAACGATAACGATAACGATAACGATAACGATAACGATAACGATAACGATAACGATAACGATAACGATAACGATAACGATAACGATAACGATAACAATAACGATAATGATAATAATAATAATAATAATAATAATAATAATAATAATAATAATAATAATAATAATAATAATAATAATAATAATAATAATAATAATAATAATAATAATAATAATAATAATAACAATCAATATTTAAGGCATGTCGGGTTAGATTGCGCTCTTCAAAACAGCCTAGATGACATCAGCCGCATCACGCGGGCCAACCCACTATTAATATCTAAAATGATACAATCAGTCATTTCAAACTAGAAAAAAACAAAAAAAAAAGAGAAAAAGACAAGAAAAAGAGTAAATTACAAAACCCGTCCTTTATATACATAAAAACCTTTTTCTTTAATCTTCATTAACTACGATAGAATTCTTTAATCTAAGGCATGTTTGGGAAAAACAATTTTTTTACTTTTTGATTTTTTGGAGGGGTAAAAAGACCAAAATACCCCTCCAAAAAAGTTAAAAAGTTAAAAATTTTAATTTTTTAACTTTTTTGGATGGGTATTTTGATCTTTTTACCCTTCAAAAAATTAAAAAGTAAATAAATTACCTTATCCAAACATACACCTAATCTTTTAAGTTTGTAACATATTTACACCCTTATTAAACTCGGAAACACAAAGTAAAAAGAATAAAAAAAAATTCTTATCCCAGTTTGTCCACCTCTAAATACAATTAGTTGGGGGTATAATCACCGGCGCCGTCGCTTGAAGCTCCGTCAATGGCGCCGGCGAGCCAGCTGTCCGGAGTCGCCGGAAAACCGATAATCATATGGGATTTTGATCGGACGATCATGGACGACGACAGCGATCGGTGGGTGGTGGTACAAATGGGCTTGACTCCATTCTTCAATCACCTTCGTCAAACCCTACCCTGGAATTCTCTCATGGTTTCTAACATCTCCACTTTTGTTCTAACATCTTAACTCAATTACCCAACAAAATTTCAAGTTTTCAGTAGGTTTCTTATCGGATCGATTGAATCTTCACGCTTTTGATAAAGAATGTGATTTCGCTAGGGTTCCCGTAGAGTAACCCTAACTGTTCTTCAATTTGATGTTTCTGATCATTGATATTGAAATGATTAGTTAATTGCTTTCTGTTTTGTGTTGTTGATTTTAGGATAGAATGATGGAGGAGTTGCATTCTCAGGGAAGAACAATTGAAGACATTAGGAACTGTTTGAATCGTGTTGCATTGCATCCCCAAATCATTTCAGCCATTAGAGAAGCTCATGCTCATGGGTATCTAGTTATTTATTCAATTTGTGATCTTGATTCATGATTTGATCTTTAGTATGGTGTTATGATGATTGATGATGATGAGAGTGTGAATGTTTCAGATGTGATTTGAAGGTACTTAGTGATGCTAATCAGTTCTTCATTGAAACAATCCTGAAAAACCATGGGATTTATGATTGTTTTTCGGAGATTATTACAAACCCGACTTTAGTTGATGAAGAAGGCAGACTTAGGATCTTTCCTTACCATGGTTCGGCCATGCCGCCTCATGGGTGCGATCTTTGCCCACCCAATTTGTGCAAGGTACCCGAATTTCTTTATCTACTAATTCCATTGTATAAGTATGTGTATCAAAAAGTGAATATGTAGCTTGAAGAGTATATTTTCTATTATTTGTTAGTTTCATTTTATGTGTTCTATTTGCATATGTGTGACAAGACATCAAATTGTGCATCGCGCGTACTTGATCCAAATTATCTTGAAGACGGACCTAGATAATGGAACACTGTATTCACTTATGAAACGAGGTAGAACATTGAAAGAAATATACATGGATATTGTCAAAATCACAAGTTTACCATCACGACACTTGAGCTTATTATCTGCTACTGTTTATAAGCATAAGCTGTTCTAAATAACAATATCAAACACCTCCTTTTAAGCTAAAAAGTGCTCACGAGGCGGTATGTGTGATATTGACTATGGTTAACAAAAACTGAATCTGTATTAGTTACAATAGTTTCTTTTCTTTTGAACATTTAAGTTAAAGTAGAAATCTTGACTAATGACTATCTTAGATGTTGAATTGTTGATTATGGATCACAATTTTTGAATTCCATGTCTAGTAATCGTCTAAGAAACTTTCTTGTACAAGATTCATAGGAATTTAAGTAGAGGGGTAGCACTAATATAGGCGGGTTTGAGAACGGGTTGAGGTCATAACTTGTAATGTTCACTGCTTGTCAAAACTGTTGAGTTGATCTGTGAATAATTATTCTTTTTTTCATTTCATATACATGTATTACGAGACACTATTATCAATATAACAAATCATTTTCTTTAATATGTGGATACATTTTGGATAACTTTCAACCTATTTTACCCGTTTTCTTCTCATGATTTTAACTTGTACTTCTTACTTTCTAAACAGGGGCTCGTGTTGAATAAAATTCAAGAATCGACTCAAGATATCAAGAACCGGGTCATAATCTACATCGGAGATGGGGGAGGTGATTTCTGCCCAACACTGAAACTTAGAGAAGAAGATCACGTCATGCCCAGAAAAGATTTCCCTTTACATCGTTTAATTATAAAATCTTCAACACCTATTAAACCAAAAGTTCATGAATGGAGCAATGGAGAAGAGCTCAACAAGATCTTGATTCAGCTTATTGGTTTGGTTTCAACTACTAAAAGTTGAAACCACACATTGGTAGAAATACTGTTTCAACCGACGAACTTGGTTGATTATTGTGCAACTTTGCACACTTATATATGATACTTAATTCATTAGTAATTCGGTTAGTTTTGATTATGTCTTTATTGTTACCAGCCAGATTTGTGAACTTACAGAAAAGTTAAAACTAGAATATAAGTGTATTTTAACAGGTTAATAGTTGCCTAAAGCATATTCAAAGGCTTACAATCTTTTGAATATTTAGCCGTAAGAAATTAGCATCTCACCATGCTTATGTGTTGTCATGTGCAAGAGACCCTTGGCTATGGTGCAGGTGTGTGTAAACCTAAATAGTTTATATGCACAAGAACAATACTATAGTTAGACCGTTTGAGAATATGATTTTTTTGTTGGAGATGGTTAAAGTGATAAGGTATATTGTTTATATGTTATATGTCAAGAGTTAAATCTTGCAAATGATAAATACTAAAGTAGATTAAAAAGCTTTCTAAAAAAAGTAATGAAATTTTTTGGTTGATTTCTGTAATTCAGTTGCAGTTATATGCATACTACTAAATTAGCCAAAGTATATATAACGAGGGTTTTAGTTTTAGCTCATAACCAAATTAAACAAACACAAGCTCACTCTAACTCAAACAGGTTTAGTTTAAACATTTATGGGTTGTTTGACAATTTTTGTATGAATAAATGCTGAACCAATAAAATGTCTAAACCATTAAGTGCTGAACCATTAAGAGTTCTGAATCATTAAGAGCTAATATATCGTTTAACTATTCAAACCCAAATGTCTGACCAATTCAGATAAAAGGTCTTAACCATTCAGACTTATTATAATACTTATCCATTTAGAGACAAATGTCTAAACCATTCAGTCATTTGCTCACGATACAATCTGAACCATTAAGTACTGAACCATTCAAACATCTAACTATCAAAAGGCTGAAACAAACAGCCTCTTAGTGTTTTTTCATCATCAGTGTTAATTTTCGGTCCGGTAATATGAAATTTCAACCTGGTATTGTAGATTTTTTTATATATTTATAGTTAGCCGCCGCCCCACCCCACCCCCTATGATATGGTTCAAATTCTGCCACTAATTTCAAACTCCTAACCGAACCAAATGAACACAACCTCACTCCTACTCGAACATATTATTATTGCTTAATCTCCACCATAAACTTGTGTTTGAGTTAATCTATTTGACCCATTTTCGTTAACAAGTCAACTTTTAACACACTAACTAAACAACCACCTGTTTACAACAGATCAATCCATTTGATTCATTTACATAAACAGGTTCAATCAGTCATGTTCAGATCATTACACAAGTAATCAATGTTTAAACACGAATATATATAAATTCACACTCTAGTCAATCAATTCAAAACCCTAGATCATCAATCTTTCACCTCTCCAATCCGAATAACATCAAAAAGTATCAACTTAATCGAAGATTCTACTACCATTGGTCTGAACAATTATCCAAAACCCTAGGTACATTTCTGAAAAAAACTGTCAATCCGACGAGTATCAGCCGGAACAAAATTACTCTTACTATCATTACCTTTACGAGATCGATCAGTTTCCGACGAGATCTGAACCACCGGCGGCATCGGAAGCGAATCCAGAAGGAAATCAGCGGTCGGCCGGTGTCGCTTAACGGCGATTCGCAGGTGCTCCGGCTTTATCGTCTTCCGTTTCTTCTCGCCGGCGACTTCCGATGACTTCTCCGCCAAGAACTTGACGAAAAGCTCGGTGGCGTTGGAGATGACGAACAGTGCATCGGAGTTGAGTTTGTTGATTTCTCTATCGAGTTTTATGATTCGCTTCACTCTGCCGGATGGAAAACTCGATTGAAGGGTTTCTGTGTGTGGTTCTTCACCTTCCGCCATTGATCGCCTGTAAGTTTTCTTCAGATTAGGTTGAAATGAAATTTTGTTTTGCTTATTTTAGGGTTTGATTTTGGCGGGAAGACGTGTTTTTGGCGGGAGATGGAGAATTGGAGAGAAATTTCTATTGATGTATTTATAAATCAGTATAGTAAAGTATTATGTTACCCAACTAGGTTATAATCCAATGTAATATACGGACTAAATAAATTTAAGAGTAAATTACTGTTTTCGTCCTTGAGGTTTGACGAAAATCACTGGTTCAGTCCAATAGTTCATTTATTACACTAACGGTCCAATAGTTTCAAGGTTTATTTCAATTAAGTCCACACCACTAACACCGTTAATGTTTATTCAGTTAAATCATATAAAAAGACTATTATACCCTTTGATATTTTTAAATCCCCTCCCCTCCCCTATCCCCACCCCATCTGTATCTTTCTTTCTTCTCTCTCTTTTCTCTCTCTCTCTCTCTCTCTCTCTCTCTCTCTCTCTCTCTCACACACACACACACATCTAGAAAACACCATCCACCACTTCCACCCAACCACCTGCAGTGCCACCACCACCACAACCACCTTCGACCACCACAACCACCTTCGGCCACCACTGCCACCCCTACCATCTCTGGGCGCCACCTCCATCCCCAACCACCTTCGGTGTCGGCGCCACCCCCAACCACCTCTGGCCGCCACCACCATCTCCAACCACCTCCCCGCCGCTAGTCATCACCACCACCACTCTCGCTGCTACACCACCGACTCGTGTCTTCATTCAACATTAGATGAAAGATAGAGACAGAGAGAGATTAGAAAGAATATAAGGGTTTCATGGTGGTGGCCGGTGGGTTTCAGGCGGCGGCGGCGATTGTTATCGGTGGTCAGGTCGACGGCGGTGGAGGGAAGGGTTGCTAGGGTGGTGGTGGTGGTCCTGGTGGAGGTGGCGGCCGGGGAGGGTGGTGCAGATGGCGGTTGAGGAGGGTGGTGCAGGCGGCGGTCCGGGAGGGTGCTGCAGACGGCGGTTGGGGAGGGTGGTTGGTGGGTTATAGGTGGTGACGGTCCAAGATGGTGGTGGTCTAGAGAGAAAGAGAGAGGAGGGAAATGGGTTGGGTGGGGATGGGGATGGGTGTTTTTTAAATTCAGGGTCAAAAATGTCTTTTTACATCATTTAACAGAATAAACACTAACGGTGTTAGTGACTTGGGTGAAATTGAAACAAAACTCGAAACCATTGGACCGTCAGTGTAATAAATGAACTATTGGACTGAACCCGTGATTTTCGTCAAACCTCAGGGACGAAAACAGTAATTTACTCTAAATTTAATGTTACATGATTTATAATATAAAAATATTTTTTAATATTGTGTATTATACAGATTGAATAAACTCATGTGTTACACATTTAAAAATTTAAAGTTAACATAATTGAAATTTTAATTATGGATAGTTACTAATTAACAAATAGTTATTGTAGCATTTATAATTAAGAGGAGAGAAAAACGGAAAAACTAATTAGTAGATAGCCTAAAAGGGTGACAAGTGTCCAGATTTATTTTTATTTATTATTGTAAAGATTACAAAAATAATTAAGAAAAAGTGTTTACAATTATATGTTTCAAGTAATCATACTGAGTATCTCCTAGGACCATATACGTCCCATATATGTCAACTTTTTTAAAATAAATATATAAATCCTATACCTAGTACATACTCTTGTGTAAATATAATGAAATGTAAAATACAAAACTAGACGCTAAAAAACTCCATACAATACAAAACTAGACGTTAAAAGACTCCAAATATAACATTAGTTCACTATTGATACTGTAAAATTACTCCAATCAAACGAGAGAATTAGTCGAATAAGCTTGCTCTCTCTTTTCCTTTTAGACGTCTAGATTCGAATTGGCATTCTCCCACATGTATGATATGTAAAAGCGAAAAAATATTAAACTAAAATAAAGAGTTTGACTACATAATTGAAGTTCATACAAATTTAACAATGATGATGGTTATGCTCTAAATTAAATGTCACATTAGTTCACTACTAAAACTTTTATCTTCAAATTTAGGGTTGTTCAAATAGCTTGGCGTTCGAAACTCGCTCGAACTTGTTCGAAAAAAGCTCGGATTTTTGCTCGTTCGAATTTTGGCTTGGTTGTAAACGAACCGAGCGGCTCGGTTGTAAACGAACCGAGTGGCTTAGTTCGGTTTGAAAACGAAACGAGCACGAGCAAAGGTACGCTCGCTCGTCGCTCGCTCGATTTCGCTCGTATTATTTTTTAATTTAGTTTTTATATATTATATATTATATATTTGTTAATCTATTTAGTTATTTACCACTTACCACTATTTTAATTAATTAGTTAAAAAATCAACTACCCTAAATGTAAAGCTTTAATTCTCTAATCAAATCATGACTTCACATTTCAAAATCCTTTCACCATTCCACCCATCACCACTTTCCAGCCGTCCCCTGTATCCCCCACCTCCCTACGGGCGTTGACCTCTGGCACTCAGACATGTAACCCCCAACCTCCAGCACTCTGACATGCGACACCAACTTTTGGCAATCCGACCTGCAATAATCTAATCGCGTATCCCACCTTCGACAATCCGACTCCGAAGTCCGACCTTGTTCGCAGTCCGAAATTATTAAGTTGTTCCTAATCGTGATATCTTGAGGTTAGATTTTTTTTTATAATTTAATTCTTAAAGAACATTTGCACAAACATTGGTGAAAACACTACGGTTGGAACTTGAAAGTTAAACTTTTGAATGAATAATTAGTTTTGCTTTAAATTATAACACGAAACCAAACAAAGTCGAGCAAAACCGAGCGAAACTGAGCGCTCGGTTTAATACCAAACCGAGTTTGAGCATGAAGTTTGCGCTCGAATTGGTAAATTCGAACCGAACCGAGCCGCTCGGTTTGAAACCGAACCGAGTTCGAGCGGAGCTGCGTTCGGTTTAGTTAGGTTCGTGAACAGCCCTACTCAAATTACTTTCGAGATTTACGTTAATTGGTGGGCCCACTTGTATATCAGTGGGCTAATAATTAGAACATTAGGCGGCTTAATGGGTTAGAAAAAGATGGGCCTTGCAGTCCAGTGGATTAGAAACCAGCCCAAAATACGGTATCAGCTGTCATCATCTTCACTCACAGAGTCACAGATCACAGTTTCATTTCATCTGTAATCGTTTGTTCGTTATAATCTACAAATTTCGACAGAGGTTCGTACGTTCATTCGATTTGTTTCATCTTATCGTTTTATATCTTCGTGTATTTGGAGAATTTATCAGAAATATGGGGTTTTGATTTCTGTTTGATTGTTTTATGTACACTAGGGTTTATACCTTTGATTTGAATCTAAGTTTATGTATTCAGCATGTGCCTTTAGTTTTTTTTTTACACCTTTAGTTAGGCATCTGTAATTTTACCTGTGCGTAGTTTAGGTATCTTAATTTAAACATCTTTTCTGTGTGTATGCTTTTTTTCTTTTTAGCTTAATTTTAAGTTTAAACATCTTTCTAAGTTTAAACATCTTAATTTTACCTGTTTGTTTGAGTGCAAGTCCACACAAGTAAAGAAATTCGTCCTTCAACAAAAAAAAAACTAAACTTCTATCATCACTCACTTATGCAAATATGCCCTTATGTTCTTAGTAAGCAAACTGTAGTTGGAAATTTGTTCCAGAATTATATGATCATGATCATAGTGAGCAATATGTAGTTTTTCTTGCCCTTGAGGCTATGGAGCTACTTGGTCAAGTTCAAGGGGTCATGCATAGTAATGTTAGGACCCCAAGATCTGTAGTTTTTAAAAGATTTAGTTTTGCTATTCAAGAAGGGCTGGCAGCATGGCTTGTTGCCCATTTGCCTTCTATTTCGATGTAAAGAAAAAGTGAAATATATAAAACGAAATTCTAAAAAGTAAAAACTCGTTGCTGGAAAACTCATGAGATCTCGCTAAACCAATGGCTATGCTTGGTGAACGACGTTAGTAAAAACTCGTTACTGGAAAACTCATGGGATCTCGCTAATACCTGCTAACCAATGGCTATGCTTGGTGAACGACGTTAGTAAAAACTCGTTACTGGAAAACTCATGAGATCTCGCTAATACCTGCTAACCAATGGCTATGCTTGGTGAACGACGTTTTTTAGGTTATGGCAAGAAACCTTGGAAGGAGGATTCATTTCAAATTAAGACATTTGTTAGAGGAGAATCTAAGGATCAAACGGGCAAACAAATCATTTTTTTGCTTGAAAATCAACAAACTTAACTGCAACTTTTGTTATTATATGCTGCAAATGTGCAATAATTTTATGTCTTCTGTTTTCATGCAGAATCTATCATTTATATCAATCACAGTTAAGAAAGATGGAAAGCAACACTGCCTCTAATGATGAACAAAGGTATCAAGTTAGACGACTGGAAATATCCGACAAAAACAAGGGATTCATGGAACTACTGCAACAACTTACAGTTTGTGATTCTGTAACTGATGAAGAATTCCAAAAACGATTTGAAGAACTCAAATCGTACGGTGAGGATCATGTCATATGTGTGATTGAAGATGTGAAATTATCAAAAATTGTTGCAACTGGAAGTGTATTTATTGAGAAGAAGTTCATAAGGAATTGCGGGAAAGTTGGACATATAGAAGATGTTGTGGTTGATTCAAATGCTAGAGGGATGCAATTAGGGAAAAAAGTTGCTAATTTTCTTTCAGATCATGCTCGTTTAACAGGTTGTTATAAGGTAATTCTTGATTGCAGTGATGCTAACAGAGCTTTTTATGAGAAATGTGGGTTTAAACAGAAAGAAATACAGATGGTCAAGTATTTTATTTGAGATCAAATTGAAAAGAGATCTGGATAATTTAGTGGTCTTGATACTTTTGAGTTATGTTTCATGATCAAGCTCGTATAGCAGCATGATTTTATCTTCATAATTGATTACATGACCTGTATAAATCTTGTGACATTTTGGTTGATTTCCGTTGACTTGTATTGGCTATGGAAATATGAAACTAATAAAACACGAAGACTAGAACAAAATAGATTGACATACTAAATTAATCAATAAATGAAATAGTGAAAAAAATAATAAAATCCTGTCCAGGTTTGGTTCATCGATTGAACCGGTAACCAGCCAGTTCAAACAAAGGCATTTCAAATGGGATCAAGGTAGGTTTTTGGTTTTGCGTATAACCAATCGTGCATTTATATAAGTTTGCTTCAGAATCGTGCATTTTTAAGTTTGACCGCATAAGCATGACAGCATGCATGTTTGGTGTTCGTATAAAGACAATGTTTGCAATGTAGAGTTTTTAATATAAAAAGATAGTAATATTTTGTCTAAATTATACTTTCATGAAATATGATGAATGCATTGATCATACAAGAAAAGGGGACCAGAATTAGGTGGTATTTATGCATTTTATACATACAATCACATACTAATCAAAAGTGAAATGAACCAAGTTCATATAATACATGGATACACATAATCCGCTACTAACCACAAGAGAAACAGAATGATCTAAACTCTACATAACAAAATTAGACTGGTTAGAACATCATTCATGGTTTCAGAATACGAATCTTGTGGAAATTAAAACAAAAGGCATTCAATCTACATTACAAAACCGACATTTGTACAAAAGTAAACAAACTGAAATCAGAATCATCTGAAGGGTTCTCTATTATATGTACATACTGAAGCCGGCTCGGTTATATGGTGTATATGGCTATCTTTTTTACTGGGTGGAAAAACAGGTACCGGTGGGGTGGGGGGTTTAACCTTGTTCATTTGGGTTTGAGTTTAAGATCAGGTTAACTCTATCTGCATTTATCCCGAGTGTACAGCCTGAGATTTTGAGTAATGGCCTTCTTTTCCTTAATTCACATTTAAGGGTATGTTATAAATCATGAGATACGTCTATCATTAAACTAATACGTTTGGCGGTGTCCAAACGTATCAATTCTCCTTTAAATAGCTTCTGGAATAACAATTTTGAAAAAGTTATAATTTGGCGAATGATGATGCAAACAATAAGAATAAATATGCATAAGTTCTATAAATGAACAATGCTATGGTATACTGGTGCAAACTGGGCTGGGTCGGGTGGATTGTATAGCAATTGTGGCAGAAAGGGGTTGGGTTGGGATGACTCGAAACACTTGTCCACATTATGAATATTTTGTTACATAATTAGTGTCAAATATGATTACGAAAGGGCATTTGTCAAAAAGAACCCTAAGGACTTTAGCTGTACTTTATTTTGCATGATTAAATCCCTTGAATTGTAAAACTGATTGATAAAATCCCTGGACTTTCATTCTAACAAAAGTCCTTTTTTGCATTATTAAGACTTTCAGTTTTCTACAATTATGTGAAATAATCATTAATTATAACATGATTAATCAAATCTAAACTTTATAGGGCAATTGCATATATCCTCCTCTAAACTGTGGGATTTTTTCACCAATTGACCTTAAAAAATATATTATTTCACCTATATTCAATTAAAAAAAAGGTAATATAGGATGTTTTATGAACTAAAAATACAATTTGGGTGGCAGTCAACCCATTTGACTGTTTCATCTTTATCTAACATTGACCGTTTGAGATAAAACATACCCACAATAAGTAAATGGGTTGACAATGTCATATGTACTATGGTACAGTAAAATTTTCATTTATAATGACGCATTGATGGTTATGGTGTACAATGCATATTGTAATATTACTTAGGTGTGGTGTACAACCTATAGAATTTTTATAACTTCTTTGATAAGAAATCATTACCTCCGTTGGGATATCAGGTGTGAACCAACGCAATAACACTCCAAGATGCACAACAGCTGGAATTAGCTTAAAAAGAAACGGCGTCGTCACCTGCATGCAATAAAATCTCATAATATCATGTGACTGATTTTGGTCTTTTAATTCCCCAAATTGACATTCATAAACAACATGAGCAAACACAAACATATTGTAAAATTTGCCTCTTTGATATATACAGTTAAAAGGTGAAGGGATGGCTTCAAAAGACAAACTGTCTCCAAGGAACTGATTTCGATTTACATACCAGGCTGAGAGCTGTTGTGCCGAGAAGCAGTAGATACAACTTGCCCTGCAAAACAAACAATTGAGTCACAGTAGTAACATTTTGAAACTGTAAAGAGACGAATTGAAAATGCCTGTTTTATAAAAACAGGTCCTGATTAAAACGTTTTTTTAGTATGGGTCAAAACAGGCCAGTTCAGTTTACCCCTAAACGCCTCATGCCCATTTTTTGTAAATGATTAGTCCTATTTGTGATTACAAAAACAATAATAATTTGGATCATATGATTGAACAATTGAAGAGGTTTTATGCATTAAAAGGCCTATGGGTAACTTCAAAAAGCTCAACCCATTTGATCCATTTTCCATTTAGATTATTTTTTTATCCGGCCTATTGGACCCGTACATGAAACACTATGCGGAAATGCCACCTGTAAGGAACATACTAACCAATAGTAGTATATAATATGTTGAATTTACACACTACCTCAATTAGATGAAGATTGGAGGCACGACTTAAAAGAACAAAAGCAAATTCCCCAATTTGGGCAAGGGACATTCCAACCTACATCAAGACATTAGCTAATATTCATTTGTCAATAAAGCTAATCATATGTAACATCTATGCACACACACACACATATAAACATGAAAGAACATAAGCCATATGAAGTAGAGGTGGCAATTTGACCCATTTCCATTTGGGTTGTGTTTTATTCCAAACATTAATTGATTACTGAAATAAAATAATTTATTGTAATCGTATTTGACACATAGATTGTTTACTAAAAAAAGTAAAAATTCGGACAAAAGATGTTCCACCGTTGCACGTTTTGATCCATAAAGAAAATTACTTGTATTTTACCAGTTACCCAACCTGGCCATTTCACCACCTCAAAGTAATGTGAGAGAAGTAACAGAAGCTCTTACAAGAAGAGCGGTCTTGTTAGTGTATCTAAATCCTTTGACAACAGTAGCAACTACAATGGTCTTTATTACAACCACCAGTATAACTGCTGCTAGTAAGATATCAATGTGAATCCACAGAAATTGAACATGAATAAGCATCCCAATGCTCGCAAGGAAAAGTGCAGCAAAGAAATTCCGAATGGGTTCAACCTAATAACAAAATGAGCTTTGAGTTAAGCCAAATAAATAAATTAGTGAATTGTGTACTCTCTTGACTATTCGGAAACGAGTTCCCTATAAAGCATGCCACAGTCAAAAATAAATATAATTAATTAAACATATATGATTAAAGTTTGACTAGTTAAGAACAATAAAACAAATTATTTTTTATATAATACGCATATGAAGGAAAAAAATGACATGCAAAAATCAGCACTATAGCAGTGTTTGAAACACAAAAACTGCTAGCAGTGGGTAAGGATGGCATATAAATTTCATCACCTAAACTGTAGATAACAGAAACAAAGGAACTATTGAACAGCGTCATAGTTGTGGCCATATTAAACCCATTTACTTATGAATGAGTTGATTCAAATTATAGTTGATTTGATATAAATAAAAAGTTAGCTAGGTAGGGAACTGGTGAAACTTGTATTTTAAGTGCATAAAACCTCCTAGAAGATTAGATCATTATTGAAACTTTAAATACTCTATTTAATCATATATAGACGAACTGGTTTTCTATAGTATGCCACAGTCAAAAATAAATATAATTAATTAAACATATATGATTAAAGTTTGACTACTTAAGAACAATAAAACAAATTATTTTTTATATAATATGCATATGAAGGAAAAAAATGACATGCAAAAATCGGCACTATAGCAGTGTTTAAAACACAAAAACTGCTAGCAGTGGGTAAGGATGGCATATAAATTTCATCACCTAAACTGTAGATAACAGAAACAAAGGAACTATTGAACAGCATCATAGTTGTGGCCATATTCAACCCATTTACTTATGAATGAGTTGATTCAAATTATAGTTGATTTGATATAAATAAAAAGTTAGCTAGGTAGGGAACTGGTGAAACTTGTATTTTAAGTGCATAAAACCTCCTAGAAGATTAGATCATAATTGAATCTTTAAATACTCTATGTAATCATATATAGACGAACTGGTTTTCTATAGTAAAGCTTTAAGACTTTTGGAAAAAAAAGTGTTTTGGGTCAACCTGTTACCGACCCCTACCCACAAAGATTATTAATTTTGAAGCATTATACAGCCTGCCATTCTCCCACCTTTAACAAACAATAATGTTTTACAAGGTTACCCTCTACTTGCCACATAAAATTCTTAAAAAATTGGTTTAGATAGGAAGGATACCAGACATACTTTTAAGAAGGAAAATTAATATAATAACTGTTAGACCCATATTGAATATTACTTGTTCAAGAGTATGCTGAGCAAGATCAGTTGTAGAAATCATCACTCCAGCAGCAAAGCTACCCAGTTCAAGGCTTAGACCCAACTTGTCACTGCACTGAAATCATAATAAGGCTTCATATAGATATTCTCAAAAGTGAATCGTAAGATAGTAGCAGATGCAAAGACAACGATGTGAGTACGAGTAATTATGCCAGATAAGAAGTAAAAGCATTAATGGTTGCAAGATGAACGGATTGGTCGGTGGAGGTAACAGGGGATGTGGTTGAAATGAGTCGTTTTTTAGCCAGGCCGGGTCAGGTTGGCCCTTCTGATTCAGCTTTGTATAAATAGCTAATGTGTTAAAACTGTCAATTATTATCACAAATACTAAATTTATTACAATAATAATCTAAATCATTGGATGAAAATGATTCAGGAGATTGGTGCATTATAATAGACTTATAGTAACTTTCAGCCCGTATGACCCATTCTCCTTTTAGCTAAAACCATTCAGACCTATTTGACCGTTTGAGATAAAAACAACTCAGATATATGCACTTGTAAGTAAATTGGTCATAAGTGCCACCTCTTAAAAACATCATGCAAATTTTTTTATAGAGCAGTGGAGCTAACCGATGCAACTATCAAGCAGAAAGCCACAGATGCCAACTGATAAAGTTCATTGGTCTGAAAATGTCAATGTAGTAACATTAAAACATATGAAACAGAATAAAGACACATTCAATCATTTTAGGAACCAAAACATAGATTTAATTAGTTAGAAAGGGACAAGGAATACCTGAGATGATAGCCTTATCATAAGATTGAAGAACCAAGGTATACAGGTGCGGGAGAATACCGATAATACAGCCAAGAATATAACTAAAGTCACCAACCTGATAACACTAGTCATTAGGGAATGTGCATTGAAAGTGGAACATCATAAAAAGTAAATAACTTTATAGAAATTTAATTAGCTAGAAGGGGACATTGAACACTGACAACTTCGACACACTTACATATAAATAGGGTGAATTCTAGATATGATTCCAAAATTTTATTTAGACTTAGGCATGTACTTGGTAAATTCTAGAAAATAAACATCATATTTACTATATTCATAGATTCAGATTCATCTACTTACATCTTTGTCATAGATAACATGCCTTCTAAAATTCTAGAAGTACCACCCAGGATTGGAAGTAGTGCAAATAATAAACCCACTGCACAATCCTATCACAAAAAGATGCATTAATAATAAGTTGTGTGAATGTTTAGTAATCTTCACTATTGCTTTAAGAATAGAGGTCATCCACAGTTGCTAGAGGTGGCAGAATGCGTGGGTTGGACGGTTTGGGTAACGGGTCACAACATGTTTGGGTCAAATAGGTATTTCTTTTATTCATGTTGAGCTGGATCAGACCAGGTTGACCCAAAACACTTTTGTCCAAAAATAATTATCTTCTTTTAAAGAATAACCCCTCCCTCACAAAACAACTGTCCACAAAGAAAAAGTTAAAATTTTTGCAATTGATACAATTTTTAGTTAACAGAAGCCTACTTTACCCTTAATGCACTTAAGATAGTAAGACCCTTGTAAAATGCAATATGATAAAGATAATCAGGGGTAAAGTGATAAAATTAGTTATAATAACTATCAATTTTCAAAAGAGGGAAAATAATTTTGTGAGGAAATAAAATAGTAATGTAGAAGGTAATTCAGTGATGTAAAGGGATAGCTTGTTGCATCATCAAAAAGGCCCATTTTGGGGATTAAGGTTTGTAGCTTATTTAGGAAATATGAGAGTAACATGACAGGTCATACGTTTGAAGATAGCATATGCTAAAAAAACGTGCTTAAATATGTGGGTTCCTTGTCACTCTTGCATATCCTTTGGAAGTGTCTCAATGATTAATAAAAGGTTGGTGCTAGAAGTGTGTGCGCTTCTCGTTCCCCACTAGTCAAGAATTTTGACCACTCCCTTGACGAGTCCATCATAGGACGGATTTGGTAATGGTGGGTCCTCGAATGCCACACAGGGCTTACTGGATGGGTCCATGACAGTTAGCTCTCTACAAAAGCTCCATCTAAACACTTAATGGTGCTTAATAGCTTTATCATAATGCAAAAATCTATGAAGCTCTTTAAAAAAAAGCTACCCCCCTCCCCACCCCCAAAAAAAAATAATAAAAGAATGTGAAAAATATTATTACAAAGAATATGTTATTTCACTTTTTTAGAGAAGTTATGAACAAAACACATTTAGTAGATTGTATGCATTAGAAATACACGTTGAACTTTCACTTCAACCCATTTAGCCTGTTTCTTTTTAGGCTTTTTTGCATGTTTGACCTATTAAAGATAAAACATAACCTGAATAGACCTATTTTATAATAGGGTCGAAAAACTATGCACTGCCACCTCAGTGGTTGCCTTTTCTACTACCACTTCAGCAAATAAAATAAGGAAAAAGAATTTCACCTGCAAAATAAGGGTACCAACAGTAACTTGCCCATAGAGAGTGTTAATACTATTCTTTTCCATCAAGAACTTCAAAACCTGTGGTATACCAAGACAATGGTGTGTCATCATCATTAAAAAGGATAGATGATTAATCTCAGTTGAGAATTATACTAGGTGTCCATGAATGATTATTAAAGATTAATGAAGGAAAAGTTAGGTAGAAAAGAAGAGGATGATATGGAAATAAATTTGTTAGCAAGCAACTTATGCAGTATAACACAGTTAACACTTCTAAATAAAATCAATAAATGACTTGAGTAATTCATTTATGCCATATAAAACTACCACTGCTGTTGATGACATGGAGAGAAAGGCCCCAATAAATACTCCTTCAGAAGCTTCACCACCACATAACTGCATATAAATCATGTGCTCATAAGATGAAGATACAATCAAGAGTTTTTTAAAGAATTTCAACAGAAAATGAGCATTTTCAGAAAAAAAAGATAATTATCATCTTCCTTTTTCATCAAACAGCTCAATGAATGGAACTTTAGTAACAAAGCATACTTAAGAACATTTTCAAAAATGAAAAATAAGGGCCTTTTGTCATTTGCCATTATTAGTCCATATTCTTAAGTTTGTGATTAGGCCCGGCCCTATAACATATATCAGCCGGCCCTAATATATTGTGTATTGTTCTATATATAGGATCTATGTATTCATTATTCAATCATCAATAATACAATCATTCCTTGTTTTACTTGGTATCAGAGCCTAGGGTTCTCTCCTGCCCTCTCTGCCGTCATCCTCCACTAACCACCGGCTGATCACAATCTGCTATCAAAAAACGTCTCCTGTCTGTACAAAAATTTTGTCACGATAATCATGTTTATTTTGAATTTCATGCAACTTTCTTTTCTGTGAAGGACAAGTCTACACACACTACCCTCCTCACGGGTCCAAGTGACGGTGGACTCTATTCTATCCAACTTCCAATCACACAGTCGATTCCTAAGGTTGCTTTTTCAACTGCTCGTGCGACAACAACCACCTGGCATCAACGATTGGGACATCCACACTCTCAGTTGTTTCAAACTATGCTTTCACATTATCATTTACCTATTTCTGCAAAGACTTTTAATTTTCATTGTGATTCTTGTTTAGTTGGTAAATCTTCCAAACTAAATTTATTGTCTTCTGATTACAAAAGTACACATGTTTTGGATTTAATTTTTTGTGATGTTTGGGGACCAGCACCTGTAACTTCATTTGATGGTCATGCTTATTTTCTTTTGTGTGTTGATCACTTCTCTAAATTTATGTGGTTGTTTCCCTTAAAACGAAAATCTGATGTGTTTGCCACCTTTAAACAATTTGTCACCATGGCGGAACGACAATTTTCCACTAAACTCAAATCTGTCCAAACTGATTGGGGAGGGGAATTTCGAAACCTCTCATCATTTTTTGCTTCACTTGGCATTCTCCACCGTCTCTCTTGTCCTCACACAAGCGAACAAAACGGTATCGTTGAAAGACGCCACCGTCACGTTGTTGAAACTGGTCTAACCCTAATGGCACAATCTCATGTTCCTCAACGTTTTTGGCACTATGCTTTTGAAACTGCTGTTTATTTAATAAACCGAATGCCTTCTCGTGCTAACTCCAATATATCTCCCTTTGAACACCTATTCAAACGGAGACCAGATTTTTCCTTTCTTCGGGTTTTCGGTTGTCAATGTTTTCCTCACCTCCGACCCTATAATCCAAACAAAATGGATTTTCGGTCTACCCGTGTGTTTTTCTTGGTTATAGCACTTCTCATCATGGATACCGATGTTTTGATCCCGTCTCCGAACGCATCTACATTGTTCGTCATGTTCGGTTCCATGAACACACATATCCTTTCCTATCCAAACCCCCTACATCTTCATCCTCACCTGATCCTTATATTTCATCTTACCCTACTGACTCCATTCCTTTACACACTCACCCCTCACCACAACCGGTCCATCCTACGTCTCCGCCAACCACGGACCAACCAACTAACACATTTTCTCGTCGGTCTAACACACACCCGACATCTTCAATGTGACACCCTACACATATCCCACATCGGCCGTGGACAGGAGAGATTCCTGGTTCTTAAGGAATGTCTGGCCTCTAACATCAACAACGCGTTTTGGGCGTATTGGCTGTGGATGAGAGGAGAACTCCACAGTTAAGCGTGCTCAGGTGGGAGCAATCCTGGGATGGGTGACCTCCCTGGGAAGTTTTCACTCGAGCAACCAAAAACAAATCCGTGAGCTCCTCGTGGGCAAAGCGGACAATATTGTTGGTGTGAGGGGCCGGGTGTTACAGATTGGTATCAGAGCCAGGTTATAGCGAACTAAATTAAAAATTGCATCACATTTGCATTGCATTTAGACTATAGCCGATGCCTTAGTTACACGCATATAGACACGATTAGGTTATTCGTTGGCCTTGCTTGTTTGCTTTACCTGCTGGATTTCTTGACGTTGCTCACTTCCGTGAGCGGTTTCTTGCAGAATGGCATCATCTTCTTCAGCGCCATCATCATCTTCTCGAGGGAAGAGGCCCATATACTACGATCATATTCCTTCCTCTGAGAACTCCTGTGACTGGCCCTTACGTTACAATAATAACGAGAGACTTGATTACGACCCACCTCTTACTAGACCCGTGTACCCACCGGTTCATAGGTGGGAGTGCTACCCACAGTACATTACTGATCTCATTTTAGAGAAAAACGTGCCCCCACCTCTCGAAAACCGCCCACGCACTAGATCCACTGCTGGTAGGGACCCAAATGCCCCTACATTACCACCACTCCCTTGCCCTCCAGAGCAGGCCATAGCTGCTTTGACAGCCACGATACATATGCAGCGCATGCGCGTGGCCACACTCGAAAAGGAAAATGCAGAATTGAAGAAAAACTCGGCTAAGACCACGGAGAAACTCGAACGACTTGAGACTCGATTCGATAACTTCTTGGAATACCACAACGATCTAATAGATCGTTATAATGGACTGGTCGAGCGGGCCGAGAACACAGACCAGCGACTAGGAATTGTGGAATCCCAAGTCTCCGCTCAGAACGCAGTGCCTGAACCAGAAGCAGCACCTGAAGAAGAAGAAGAACCAGAGGAAGAAGAAGAAGAAGAAGAAGAAGAACCCGAGGAAGCACCGGAGGAAGAAGAACTCGAGGAAGCACCGGAGGAAGAAGACCCTGAGGAAGAGCCAGAAGAAGAACCCGAGGAGCAGCCTGATGACGAGGCGGAAAACAGCGACGGATCTGTTGACTCTCACTGACTTCCTCATTTATTCTTTCCTTTCATTTATTCAGTTATTCCATTGGACTTATTTCATTTCACACCTAGATGGGAAGGGTTGTTTCCCATCCGACTGATACTTTTGGATTTTGGTATTTGATTTGATTAATTGTATGCGTACCTACAATTTATTTGATCAGAAATTATTATTTGAACTTATTAGTTGTGTGTGCTAAATTCTTTTAATTACTTGTACTTAAATGAAGTAGATATGTTTCATATTACTTATTTTTGTATGTTGTGATTGTTAAGAATGTCTGGAATTGGCCAAGGACGCGGACGTGGTCGTGGCACCATCAACATGACCCCAGCTGAACTGGCAGCCCTAATCAATCAGCATGTGGCTGATGCTCTCGCAAATCCTAATCTTAATCCGCACGCCACTCCAATCGGTAAGCAATACAAAATTTCCCCTGACGTTAACGTTCCGTCACCCTGGTTAAGTTGTAACATCTATTCAAAATTCTAAACGCCTGATCAAAACTTGTTGCAGGACAAGGGGTATGCACGTTTAAGACCTTCATGGATTGTAAACCCAATCCATTCACTGGAGCAGAAGGAGCTGTGGGACTCCTACGCTGGTTCGAAAAGCTTGAGTCAGTGTTCGAGATGTGCAACTGCCCCGTGGCAAATCGGGTTAAGTACGCCACTGGCACCCTGAACGGTGCTGCGTTATCTTGGTGGAACGCTCAAGTCCAAATGTTGGGCATTGAAATTGCAAACCAGACGACCTGGAATGACTTCAAAACCTTGATGAAAGAGGAGTACTGCCCTCGGAGTGAAGTGCAGAAATTAGAAACTGAGTTCTGGAACCTAAAGATGACAGGCTCCGAAATCGAGGCGTACACCACTCGATCTCATGAGCTTGCTACCCTATGCCCTAACATGGTCGACCCTCCTTCCCTAAGGATTGAGAGGTACTTGCACGGTCTGTCACCTGAGATTCAAGGCATGGTCACTGCTTCCAAACCAGACACCATACAGGAGGCAATCAGGTTGGCCCATAGACTGACTGACCAGGCAGTCATCCAGGGAAAACTACCTCCACGAGGTTCGACATCGACCCCTTCAGACAGTAACAACAAGAGGAAATGGGAATCTGGTTCCACCAACAAGCAGAACAACTCTCAATCGCAACCTCAACAGTCACGGAAGTTTGACAACTATCGCCCATCTCATCAATCATCCTCATCCTCATCTCAGCAGAGTGGTGGCTACTCTGGGATGTTACCTAAGTGTAACAGATGCAACTACCATCACAACGGGAACTGCAAAAAGAATACATGTGAGCGGTGTGGTACATTTGGCCATGCTGCTAGAGATTGCAGGGTGAATATGACATCTAGGCAGCCGGCCCAGAGGAATGAACAAAGAGGCTGCTATGAGTGTGGTCAGACCGGACACATCAAGAGGTATTGCCCAAAACTGAGGAAGAACAATGGTGGCGGTAACGGTGCTGATAACCGCAATGGCAATGGCGGTGGAAACAACGATAAGAACGGTAATGGTGGAGCCAAGGGAAGAGCTTTCATCATTGGTTCAGGTGAGGCTCGTAATGATCCTTCTACTGTAACTGGTAAATTTCCTATCAATGGTTGCTTTGCTTCGGTACTATTTGATTCTGGTGCTGATAAGAGTTTCATTTCGCATAAGTTCAGTAAATTGCTAGATGATAATTCTGTAGCCCTAGATACCAATTACACAGTAGAAATAGCAGACGGTAAGATCATTGAATCTTCACGTATATACAGAGGTTGTAAGATTAGTCTATCTGGGCATGATTTCGAAATTGACCTATTGTCTATTACACTCGGTAGTTTTGATGTCGTTGTCGGCATGGATTGGTTGTCTAAGAACCAAGCCGAAATCATTTGTCGTGAGAAACTTGTTCGACTACTTTTGCCTGATGGAAAGATACTCACCGTAGAAGGCGACAGGAGTGGTGCGGTAGTTGGTATCATTTCATACATGAAAGCTCAGAAGTTTTTGAAGAAAGGACATTCGGCGATTTTAGCCCTAGTCACCGAAAAGACTACTGAGGAGAAACGACTGGAAGACATCCCTATAGTTAGAGACTTTCCGGAGGTATTTCCCGAGGACCTACCTGGACTACCCCCACACAGGCAAGTAGAATTTCAGATTGAATTAGCACCTGGAGCAGCTCCGATCGCTCGGGCGCCGTACCGTTTGGCACCGAATGAACTACAAGAGCTGTCTAAGCAATTGCAGGAATTGCTGGACAAGGGATTCATACGTCCCAGCTCTTCACCCTGGGGAGCTCCAGTGCTTTTCGTGAAGAAGAAAGATGGAACCTTCAGAATGTGTATTGACTACCGAGAGTTGAACAAGGTGACAATCAAGAATAGATATCCACTTCCGCGCATTGATGACCTGTTTGACCAGTTGCAAGGATCAAGCTACTATTCCAAGATTGATCTGAGATCAGGTTATCATCAGCTTCGAGTTCGGGAGGAAGATATCTCGAAGACAGCATTCCGGACCCGTTATGGGCACTATGAGTTTGCAGTAATGCCTTTTGGATTAACCAATGCCCCAGCAGTTTTCATGGACCTCATGAACCGTGTTTGCAAACCTTATTTGGATAAGTTTGTCATTGTCTTTATTGATGACATACTAATCTACTCTCAGAATAAGGAAGATCACGAGGAACATCTGAGGATCATTCTGGAATTGCTGAAGAATGAACAATTGTATGCAAAGTTCTCAAAATGTGACTTCTGGATGCGAGAAGTGCAGTTTCTTGGTCATGTGGTGAACGAAAAGGGTATACATGTAGATCCTTCAAAGATTGAAGCGATCAAGGATTGGCCGGCACCAAAAACGCCTACTGAGGTGCGACAATTCCTTGGCTTGGCAGGTTATTACAGACGATTTATCGAGGGATTCTCAAAGTTAGCACAACCTCTAACTGCCCTAACTCACAAGGGAACCATCTACAAATGGGGCAGCCAAGAGGAATCAGCATTTCAGACACTTAAAGACAAGCTCTGCAGTGCACCGATCCTAGCCTTGCCAGAAGGAACAGATGACTTTGTTGTTTATTGTGACGCATCCATCCAGGGTTTGGGATGTGTGTTGATGCAACGCAGCAATGTCATTGCTTATGCGTCTAGACAACTTAAGGTACACGAGAAGAACTACACAACGCATGATCTGGAACTAGGAGCTGTAGTGTTTGCTTTGAAGATTTGGAGGCACTACCTCTATGGAACTAAGTGCACGATCTATACAGACCACAAGAGCCTCCAGCACATATATGACCAAAAAGAGCTGAATATGCGGCAACGACGATGGCTAGAACTACTCAATGATTACGATTGTGCCATCAAGTATCACCCGGGTAAAGCCAATGTGGTAGCCGACGCCCTCAGTCGAAAAGATACCCCTAAACCTCGTCGAGTACGTGCATTGCAAATGACCATTCACTCCGATCTGCCAGAGCAAATCAAGGCTGCCCAATCTGAAGCCTTGAAAGTTGAGAATCTAAAGGCGGAATCCATGCGAGGCATGGAGAAACAGCTAGAGGCCAAGACTGATGGAATTCGTTATTTCATGGAAAGGATCTGGGTACCACAGTATGGGAATTTACGAGAGCTAGTAATGGATGAAGCTCATAAGTCACGCTACTCAATTCACCCAGGTTCAGATAAGATGTACCATGATTTGAAGGAATGTTATTGGTGGCCAAACATGAAAGCTGAGATTGCCACCTATGTAAGCAAATGTTTAACTTGCTCCAAGGTTAAGGTGGAATATCAGAGGCCATCTGGTTTACTTCAACAACCGGAACTTCCAGTTTGGAAATGGGAGCAGATCTCGATGGACTTTGTCACAAAGTTGCCTAGGACTCCCAGCGGATGCGACACCATTTGGGTTATAGTAGATCGCTTAACAAAATCCGCTCACTTCCTAGCAATCCGAGAGACTGATCGGATGGATAAGTTAACACGGATTTATCTAAGAGAAATAGTTTCCCGGCATGGTGTGCCAGTGTCTATCATATCTGATCGTGACGCTCGGTTCACTTCTCATTTCTGGCAATCCTTACAACGATCATTGGGAACGCGGTTGGACATGAGTACTGCGTATCATCCGCAAACCGATGGTCAGAGTGAGCGTACGATCCAGACGTTAGAAGATATGTTACGTGCCTGCGTGATCGACTTTGGTAGTAATTGGGAAACTCATTTACCATTGGTTGAGTTCTCCTATAATAACAGTTATCACACCTCGATCAAGGCAGCACCATTTGAGGCACTGTATGGACGTAAGTGTCGATCACCTATTTGTTGGGCAGAAGTTGGAGAAAGCCAACTGACAGGTCCCGAGCTTGTGCACGAGACGACTGAGAAGATCGTGCAGATACGTAACCGTATGGCGGCAGCACGTGATCGACAAAAGAGTTACGCCGACAAGCGTCGTAAACCATTAGAATTTCAGATTGGTGATAAGGTACTCCTAAAAGTCTCACCCTGGAAAGGAGTAATACGCTTTGGAAAGCGTGGCAAACTAAACCCAAGATACGTTGGACCGTTTGAGATTGTCAAACGGGTTGGTCCAGTAGCCTACCAGCTGAACTTACCAGAAGAGCTAAGTGCAATACATAACGTGTTTCACGTGTCTAATTTGAGGAAGTGTCTATCCGATGACTCACTCGTCGTTCCGCTAGAGGAACTGGAGATTGATGAACAGCTTCGTTTCATTGAAGAACCAGTTGAGATTATGGATCGAGAAGTCAAAACCCTAAGGCGTAGCAAGATTCCAATTGTGCGCGTTAGGTGGAACTCAAAGCGTGGCCCGGAGTTTACTTGGGAACGCGAGGATCAAATGAAGAAGAAATACCCGCAACTGTTCAAAGATCAGACATCTACTTCTTAAGGTATCATTCTCACGATATCTTTTCTTTCAATTTCGAGACGAAATTCCCTTCAACAAGGGGATGATGTCACAACTCTCATGTACGTTCTTTATTTTGGGTTTATTTCAGAAATCTCAGAAATCCTATAATAAGAGAGCTTCTGACTTTCTAATTTTCGGGACGAAAATTCCTTCAACAAGGGGATGATGTGACAACCCGAGATTTCAGGTTAACATCACAACCTTTATAAACCTCTTTCCGACAATTGATAATTATATATATACATATACCAATTATATTATTGTAATTAATAATAACTAAACTAAAACTAACTACCCAAAACAAATTAAAAACCTTAAAATGTAAATGATACAAACTTGAAGGGCCAAATACGTAAATCTCAAATCAAAGCCTTAATATACCCAACCCCCTCCCGTAACCAACTCCCCTCATCTGCATACGCATACGGTTCTTGTTCACAACCTTCACAACCCTAAAATCCTAGCTAAACTTCTTCCCCATCGTGACGGCAGACTTGTGCAACCTTCCTGCAGCCGTGAACCATTGTTCCTGCAGCCTTTGAACCCTTGTGAATCCACCATCAAGCATCCTCATCGTTTAACCGCAAGCACGCCGATTAGTTCGATCGTCGCAATCGAAAACCGTTTTCTTTGCACTCGGTAGTCGCGGTTCGGAGCAGAGCAACACGGGTGGAATCCTCTCTTCTCCACATCCTATTCGGTACGAATTCTCCGTTAGTTATTGCGTTCGTTTCGTCGCGGTTTCGGTGGTTTCGGCTCATGGGTTGCGTGATTATGCCTCGGTGATTGTATGTTCGTCGTATGTATTGTTTCATGGTTGTTCCCGTGAGTATGTTGTATGCGTACGTATTTCTGTATATATATATGTGTGTGTATGTGTTCCTGCGTGATATATATATGGGTTCCTGCATATATATATATGATGCGATTATATTTGTGTATATAATTACATATGTATGCTGCGATGTGTGTATATATTTATATATGTGTGCTGCGATGTGTATATATATATATATATGCTTTGTGTTTGTGTGGGTATATACATGTTATTAGGTCTGCCATAGGTGCGTTTGGAAACGTTTATGCATGTGTATGTATGTGCATGATTTCACAATAGGTGTGTGTTCATGGTGTACGATCGGGTGGTGTATCGTATATGTGTTCGAGTTGCACCGAGTGTATCGTGTTATGTGTGTGATCTAGTGTTCTTTTGGATGTTATTGCGGTTCCGCTGGTGCTTTGTATGCGGATGTTTATGGGGTCGGTTTGGGGCAGGCGGCTGCGGCCGTGTGTGCACGTTCGTTAGTATATATACATATTCATGTATGCCTCTATATTATTTGTATCTTTCTGCTCGTGTAAAGTGATGATGCTTGTGTGCGCTTCTTGCAAAGTATATGGAATTTATGTGAGTACAGGGGGGTGTTATGCATTGTGTAGGTGATGAATATGGTTGTGTTTTAATATATGTATGTATGCATGCGACAGTATGTGTGTAATAATGAATGTGGTTGTGTTTTAATATATATGTATGTATGCATGCTTGTGCAATATATGTGTGTGTGCTGCAAATATATTATTGATGTGTGGGTGCATGCTTGTGCAATATATGTGTGTGTATGCTCATTGGAAGTGCAATAGTGGGATGATTATTTAAAGATGATATGTGTTATGTGAATGTGTATGCATAGTCATGTGGGTGTGGTTGTTTCAATGAAAGTATGTGATCTGCATGTGTTCGTATATATATATAATGTGCGGGTGTGGGTGCCCTGTGGTTCGCATGACTTCATAATAGAGACTTGTGATTTTGTAGTGTATGTATATGTCCTGTGTATGCGTTGCTTTATGTATATATATATATACATGTAGTCTGCGTATGTATTATATATATATTGGGTGCATAAATTTATACGTACATTATTTATATTGATCGTGTAACGATTGGGTTGTTATGTGTTTGTGATGAATAAGTTACGTGTCTTAAAAATATGGGTTTTATTAAAAAAAAAAAGGTCATATTAATAAATGCATGACAAGTGATTTATACGTGAATGCTTGCATTTTATGCTTGTGTGACTTGATGCTTGTTTGTGTATGGAAGATGAATTGTTGTCTGCTTCGTAACCGAGCCGTGAAACGCGAAACCATACGATTTCATTATTAAGTATTTAATATTGATTGCATATATTAAATAAAATCCAGGTTGATCGGAGACCCTAAACGTTTGTGCTTTCGTTTATTAGTTGCTGTGCATTTAAGGTGAGTTCTCAGCCCCACTTTACTTACTTTCTTTGGGGTGAAAGAAACGTGTGTTCTAAACGTATTTTCACCTGATCAGTATTACTTTAATATCACTTGTTTACTAGTGTGACACCATACTTAAGTCCTCACTTTCGAACCGTTAATATATGTACTCTAGCGAGGTAATTCTGAGTAGATCTACTGGGTTTGACAAACCCCACCCGGGCTAGTCGCGCTAGCACAACGTTCGTCAAACGGGTGTTTAATTGACCTAATTCTGTTGCTGTGACCGGTGTTCACAGCCGAGGCATTCTTTACGTTGTCAGCGTCGGTTGCGAACTTTATACACTTAGTAACTTGTTGAGTAGACTAGCTATCTACTGATATTATCTTGATTACTGTATCAGTTTACTGTTATGTTCAATTTATCAAAACCTGTGGACTCACCAACCTTGTGTTGACACTTTAGCATGTTTCTTTCAGGTTCTTAAGCTGCGCACGAATAGGAGCATCTCGCATTGCATTTATCATCGTAGAGTCAAATGAACAATCTACATTTTTTTATAAATTATATTTATTTGGTTTGCGCGTGTTTGCGCCGTTTAAGTTATGGTTTATACGCTTCCGCACTTATTTTCATGTTTCGTATTTAATTCTGATTTTAAGAAACTTTATTTAATTTGAAAATTATGTTTTATAATTAAAGTGTCGTTTGGTGTAACTAGTGGCTGAGATCCTGGAAGTCACACGCCTAACGGTAATACCCCGTTTGTGGAATTTGAGGGTGTGACAGATTGGTATCAGAGCCACTCCTGTGCCGTCCGGGATGTGGGACATACCTCACCAAGGATGGTGACTTCTCGGGCTCATCGAGGACGATGAGTCCAAACAGGGGGTGCTTGTGACACCCTACACATATCCCACATCGGCCGTGGACAGGAGAGATTCCTGGTTCTTAAGGAATGTCTGGCCTCTAACATCAACAACGCGTTTTGGGCGTATTGGCTGTGGATGAGAGGAGAACTCCACAGTTAAGCGTGCTCAGGTGGGAGCAATCCTGGGATGGGTGACCTCCCTGGGAAGTTTTCACTCGAGCAACCAAAAACAAATCCGTGAGCTCCTCGTGGGCAAAGCGGACAATATTGTTGGTGTGAGGGGCCGGGTGTTACATTCAACTCCTGCATTTGAACGTTACATCCAACAACAACAACCCTCCTCTTTTACCAACAATGTACAGTCACCACCTGACCAGCCACAACCTGGTCCATCCCAACCTGTCCAACCGCCGCCGTTACACACCCAATCCGCCCCCACACAGGCCACCATTCCACCCCCATCATCCTCTCCACCACCACCACCACCACCCCCGCCTCCACCATCCCGCCAACGCCCACCAAACCTTCGCCCCAAACCCAAACCGACTAAACCATACAATGCCTCCTCCTTTCACACCCACACACCTCCACCTGACACTGAGCCTACCTCCTTTACCATTGCCAACAAAGAAGCTCACTGGCGTAAGGCTATGGCGGATGAATACTCTGCACTAATCCGAAATGGTACATGGTCATTGGTTCCTCGTGTTCCAAATGCTAATGTTGTTGATTGCAAATGGGTATACAAAATCAAACGAGACCAACATGGCCAAGTTAAGCGTTACAAGGCGCGTCTTGTTGCCAAAGGCTTTCATCAACAACCTGGTATAGACTACACCGAGACCTTTAGCCCTGTGGTGAAACCCACCACAATTCGGATTGTTCTCTCCTTAGCTGTTACTAAGCAATGGTCCCTACGACAGCTTGATGTTCAAAATGCGTTTTTACATGGGGACTTGAAGGAAACAGTTTATCTTCAACAACCACAAGGATTTGTTGACCCTGTTAGACCGGACCATGTGTGTCTTCTACATAAATCCTTGTACGGTCTCAAACAGGCACCCCGGGCTTGGTTTGACCGGTTTTCATCCGCCTTGGTGGCCCTCGGTTTTAAAGGGTCTAAAACGGATCCGTCATTGTTTATATACTCTCGTAATGGGACACTTCTGTACATGTTGGTGTATGTTGATGACATCATTTTGACAGGTAATAACAACAAGGCTATCGATGATGTGATACAACGTCTTAGTACCTCGTTTCCAATCCAAGATATGGGGCCCTTGTCTTACTTTCTGGGAATTGAGGTGGCTCGCAAAGGCTCTGACCTTATTCTTTCACAACGAAAGTATATAAATGAGTTATTGGATCGGGCAAATTTATCTCAATCAAAATCAGTCTCCTCGCCCTGCACACCAGGAGTCTCTCTCTCTCTTGGAGATAGCTCCTTATTTGACGACCCGGTCAAGTACAGACAAATGGTTGGGGCATTACAGTATGTTACTCTCTCTCGACCTGACATTTCATTTGCGGTCAATAAGGTCTGTCAATTCATGCACTCTCCTACTGAAAAACATTGGTCAGCTGTAAAGCGCATTCTACGATACCTCCATGGGACTGCTGATCATGGTCTCTTGATTTCCAGCACATCATCCCCTGTTTTGCATGCATACACGGATGTTGCTTGTCCTCCCTTGACTGCCTTTTCAGATGCAGACTGGGCTGGGTGCCCGGATGACCGTCGATCCACGGGCGGATATGCTATCTATCTTGGGTCAAATCTGGTTTCATGGTCCGCCAGAAAACAAAAGACTGTATCTCGATCATCCACTGAATCTGAGTACAAAGCCATGGCCGATACAGTTGCTGAATTGACCTGGCTTGAAACACTTCTGACAGAACTTCGTGTTCCTTTAACTTCGGCTCTTGTTCTATGGTGCGACAACTTGGGAGCCACGTACCTTTCTGCCAATCCGGTATTTCATGCCAGAACGAAGCATGTGGAAGTTGATTTTCACTTTGTTCGAGAGAAGGTTGCTCAAAGAAGGTTACTTGTTCAGTTTATTTCTACACATGATCAAATTGCTGATGTGTTTACTAAACCACTGCCATCAGACCGCTTTCTCCTGTTGAAGTCCAAGCTAAGAGTTGGTCCCCGGCCTTTAGCTTGAGGGGGAGTATTAGTCCATATTCTTAAGTTTGTGATTAGGCCCGGCCCTATAACATATATCAGCCGGCCCTAATATATTGTGTATTGTTCTATATATAGGATCTATGTATTCATTATTCAATCATCAATAATACAATCATTCCTTGTTTTACTGCCATTTTTTGATTGAGCCTGGTATTATATGAAACAAGATACATATTTGGGTGGCTTATAAACTAGTTTTAATAAAAAGGTAGCCTTAATTAAGTTGTATGCTTGGGTGGCCTGTACATACATTATCACAATCAAGTATGTTTTGTTACAAAGTTCCATTCATTGTGTTGTTTGATGAAAGAAAGGAGGATGATAACTACCCATGTCCATTAATAAGAGGTTCAACAATGATTATGAGCATAAGAGCATTCACCTAACATGAGACTAATTCTAAGGAGAAATATTGGTTTGGCATTATAAAAACCTAGAAAACTTAGTCATAAGAACAGAGAAATTTATAGAAGAGAAGCGTACCACAGCAATTAGTCCAGACAAACACATAAAAAGAAATATCTGGAGCAAACCTCCTAAAATAGCAACTGTTCTGACAACACGAAGCTGCAATTAGAGAAAGGTAAAAACATAATTATGAGTGTGTCACACACGCTAAGAAATTGAAAAGATATAATTTAAACATTTCTTTTCTTTATGCAAGTTATGTGATTCTTTGTCGGTGTGTGCCAATATGAGGTTGAGACCTTTGCTGCTGAGAACTCTAACCCCAATGCAAAAAGAAGAAATATGACACCAAACTGAGCAACAGTTTCAACCTGCATAATTATATATCTACAAGAGATTAAGATCAGCATGAAGCATATGCCAAAATTCCTGTGAGAACAAAGGGATGCTCATAATAATTATAGTGAATTGCAATTTTTCATCCTTGGAGTTTCTTAAAATTTGATGAAAACTGTCCATGATGTGACATAATTACACCGCATGTCCTTGCTTTCTTTATTTACGGGTTTGGTCCCTCGTCAGAGTAAAATGACCAAAACCGTAACAAACAGTAAAACAGGGACGTGCACTGTAAATATGCCCTGTCAAGAATGAGTTTTGTAATTTTTGACAGTATTAAGTGATGGAAAATGTAATTTAATCCAAAATATTATAACAAATTGACAATCCTGAAGAAGATACCTGAACCAGCTCATTAACAAAACTAAGTCCACCTGGTCCAATCAAGGATCCTGCTAGCAAATATCCTGTAATAACCTGCATAGATTGATGTGCAGACATGAGTTAGGATCATGAAAAAAGGGACTCTACGCTTAATATGTCTTTAAAAATACGAGGATCCCATTAATAAATTCTCCAAGTTTCAATAGGAGTCTAATTTGAAAAGGAAATAAATACTGATTAATTGATAGATGATGTAATAATGACCAGACCGGCTGCCCAGCACAAGCAAATGCAATGCCACCACAGGTTGCAGAAACAATGACAACAACCAAATCAGATATCAATCTGTTAGAAAGTATATAAAAATAGGCGTTAGCTACCAAATTTTAGAAAACAGTAGAAAATTTTAGATATTAATTGGGTAAGAGTGAAAGACATACCTTAGGTCTAATTGTAGAACAGGATACTTAGATTTGGGATTAGACATGATAAAGACATTGTTCTGAGTAAGATTAAAATACAATATTAATTCCTTGCTGTTGAATATATATTTCACATGCACACACAATCAAACACATTCACAAACAAACAAATAACTGAAAAGAGCAATTATTATAAGCACTGGGATTGAAATGATAGAAGATTACATTGCTATCTATCAGTCTTGGTGTATCTTCAGGACCATTCTCATTTTCCAAATTGAAAACATCATGAAGTTGAAAGGACCTAAAATACAAGTAAAATTTAACCATATGTATGTTAGGATTGACTTCACTACTTCAGTATAACCAAGGAGCAATAGAAATGGAAAACATCATAAGAGCTACATGTATCACATTTGTGCATACTGATTTGTATACAAAAAGAACGCTTAATACAATGAGCAGCACATACTTCTCTTCTTTGCTATCATTTCTCTTTGACTTGACTCTAGCAACAGTTTCCAGAACAGCCTGATATGTCAAACATGACAGATAATTATGATAAAACACCACGACTCCGTTCCTGGATAAAAAAAATACAGAAATATTGTGCAAATCCCAGAGTTTTCCAAGTAGAAGATATAGGTTTCATTAACGCTTTCTCACCAATAATTTCCTACTTGTAGTTGTATCAACTTTAAATGGCCCTATTCATTTTTGTTTATGCAGCATTTTCAGGATATGATTGTCAGTGGCATTTACTTGATGTGGGAAAGAAATGAAGACTGTTCCAGAAAGTGAAAAACTTATGTAGCTGAATAAAACTTTGGACTCCACGTAAATCCCTTTCGCAGAAAGGATAAGCAACAGCCAATTAGGTGCGCCACGTGAACAATGATTCTTAGAAAGACCATGACATGTTTGAAGAAACACTAAATCTCAGTTTAGGTCTAACTTTGTCATCCATATACACTAATAATTGGGCTATTCAACACCAATTGAACACTCAAGGGTCTCTAAAACATGTGAAAGCTAAAGCTAACTGACAAATTAGTATTGGTAGTCACCATTCACCAACAAAATCGATCCCTTGGTGTTGTTGATAAGACAGGTCAAAAAATCATAGAACCAAACAGAGCCATGTTATCTTTAGAAATAAACAAAATGATACTTGATGGTTCAAATAAGATGATTATTGATCAATGCACTTTATATGCATGGCTTTCTTAGCAAACAAGTTTGAAACTTACATGCAAAACGCCCTAATCTGAAGATTGCAAGACATACCTGTTGCCCTGCCACACTGTTATTGAAGCTCCCAGGATCAGTAGCTGAGTAACATAGATTACAATGCAAATGAAGTTACGTTTTATTCATGCATAGCACCGATATTCCATTAATATTCCACAATTCAAATAATTTCACACACATAGTTCATAGTGCACGTAAATTAACAAATAAGTGTTCAAATCCACCTAATCGCCTGGCCTAAGCCCCTAATTAGCTCAAAAAATTTAGTAACGTCTGATCATCTAGTCTACAATGTCAAACTAAATCAGAAACCACAATCACCTAAACCTAGCAAAAATAGCATGACTGTTTTAAGTAGATAAATACATAACTTCCAAATGTACCTAATTGGCTAATTGCATGCCCTAAGTA